>JANRMT010062791.1:89488614-89546072 GCA_026402145.1 Polypterus bichir lapradei | reverse complement strand
ATGAGCACCTGCAGTCCATCCTGAGAATCTCCACAACACAGAACCTCACACCAAACATAAACGAACTTGTTGCCAAAAAAAGATGCCAGGCGTCCAGCTCTAAAATGACATATGAGCAAAGACAACTGAATGATTTGATTTGTTATTGCTGAAAGGAACACATTTTATTTATATTTCCAGGTTTTGTTATGCAGCATGTTCATATTTGAATTTGTATAATTTTGACAGGATATATTTTTATGGAGAGCAAAATCTTTTGGGATATTTAAAATCTAAGTTTATTTTTTATATAAAATTACATAAGAGTAAAGAAATTTGAATGTTTGTTCTTTTAACGTTTACTTTATTTCTAACTTGTATAATTTAGACAGGATATATTTTTATGGAGAGCAAAATATTATAAGTTGTTTAAGGTTTGAGTTGATTTATTCAGGAATAATATTCCTGTCTGTTTTTACCATTCCTACCAAAGATATTTCTGTCGACTAAATAAAAATTCCTTCTATTTAAAATTTAAATAGAACTTGAACAAATACGATAGTTCATAATATCCACGCAGACTTGCACGTAAGAGCGGGAGTTATCCATTTTAACAAGCAGCGTCTTGCACTGATACGAAATAGCTGTGTGTGTATATATGTAGATATGTATGTATATGTATATATATGTTTATATATGTGTGTGTGTATGTATATATATATGTATTTGTGTGTATATATGTGTGTGTATGTATGTATGTATGTGTGTATGTATATGTATGTGTATATATGTAGATATATATATATATGTATGTATATATGTGTGTGTGTATATATATGTGTATATGTATAGATATGTATATATATATGTTTATGTGTGTGTGTGTAAATATATATATATATTTATATATATATGACAGCAACACTCATCACTCACAACAGTGACAAAACAATTACATTGACAATCATGTTACGTTATTTTCAAAATGTTTCCTTTTCTTTTTCATTGCTTCTTTAACACACTACTCCGCTGCGAAGCGCGGGTATTTTGCTAGTTATTAATAAATACCTTACAAAAGGCTTCTTTAACAATATCACATCACCAAATGATGACTCTTTCTCTTCCACTCCTCCCAGATGAGTGTTGCCTATCTCCTTTCCTGGCTCCGAATTGCCTGGATGTGGCAGAGCAGCTCCATTTATCTTGTACTCAGATCAATCGGAAGTCTTACAAAGCAGGGACTACTAATTCCAGTAGCTCCCTCTGGTGGTGTCCACAGAACCCAAATGGGCTGCCTCACAGGACTACAATTCCCCTTATGCCTTGTGGGTATCTGCACCAGAGCCCAGTCATTAACACTAGAATTACTGAGCCAATGAAAAAACTTGTAAATCCAGCCCACCTTAAATCCCTTCGCACCTTTCTGTCAGCCTCTTTTGTCTTGTAAATGTGTCGATAAGCCCAAGCAGCAAACATACTGCTATATCATCCCCCCACTTACTCAGAACGGGCAAGAAGTTCTCCCAGTTCCTGCCTTGATTGATTATCTGGGAGTGAGCTACCCAGACTTGTAAGCGGAAATAATTTGATGTATGTTCCATGTCTACAACAATCTATGTAAACACATTGTTAAAACAGAAACTTTTCATGTTTTAGTAATAAATAACAAAATGTAGACATGAACTGTAACAATCAAGGCAGGAAGTGGGAAAACTTCTTGCCTGTTCTGAGTACACACTTCTCTCTGTGCTGTGATTACTATTACACTGAAGGGGCTGGGGAAATGGCGGTCTTGGAACAGAAGCTTGTCGATGTTTCATCCTCTTTTGCTTTATCCATCGCCTTTTCTTGTAAGAAGCAACTACGAAGCTCCTCTGCAAGGTGAGCCATGAACTCTCTTCTTTTCTCAGTGGCCCCCATGCATGCCTTGTACAGTACATATGCGTTGATCACCGCCAAGTCAAGCGTGTTATAGCACACACCAACCGGCCACCCGCGTTCTCCTGCTCGCACTGAATAAACTCACGCCTTCTGGTGCACGATGTCAACGCAGCACCGGGCAAAAAAGAAACAGACAAATATATGTGACATTTTGAAGAAACCATTTTATGACCTGAATAGTACCAATCAGAAAACATCATCGTACTAATGCAATATTATTTGAAAAAGAACAGCGTCCGATCGGGTGTTAATTTTTGCTGGCGCTGTTAGTTAAAGTCAGATCGTTAGGGAGAGCGTGAACGTGACTGAGAGAATAAAACTGAAAAACAGCTAACTTTAATGGCATAGTTCAACTTTTAAAAATTCCTTTTTGTTGATTCTACATTAATTTTTTAATTCACTGTACATTTACTTCATAATTTATGTATTTATTTTATGATTGCATGTTTTAATGTCAGATGTAATTAATTACATATAATTTTGTGATTAGTTAATTTATTATCTTCTATATTTCATCTGGTATGATTTACAAGTTATGAAAATGTTACTGTAATATCTCAGAAACAAACTAGAAAATCCTTATTAATTATATTCAAATGTCAGTGTTCACAACTGATAAGTGTATTATCACAATCAAAACTAGAAAATTATTCTCATAAATTCTACTCATATAGGGAAACAATTTATACAACCACCTTGGAAAAGCATTCTTTCTAGATTTCTTGACAGGACTGCTTATGTCTTTCATTTCCAATAGAGAGAATTGCCAAGCTTGATAATCTCATTTTTGACATAGTTGATCTCAAATTGTTTTTTTATTAATCTCAGTTTGCCGAAAGACATTTCAGCTGTTGCTACTGTTGCAGGAATTGTCAAAAAACAAAATACATGCAGTACAACTATAAGGCAAGTTTGAAGCTGGCACAAAAACACAAGCAGAATTTGGTAGGCCCAAAAGACACCAGTCTTCCTCTTCAAGGGGGATTGCTCTCCTCACAAGTTTCCTCACTGCACCAGACACTTTTTTTCCTTAGGCAAGTCTGAGTTGGACCGTCCAATCTGCAATGCTGTTCATCGCATGTCCTTTTAACTCCTTTAGTGCAGATGGCTTTGCCATCACCCCTGAAGAGACTCACCTGCCCTCTTTCTCATAGGTCGAGTCTGGTATTTATTAATAATAAACCTTAAATTTTTACTGAGGACTTGTATCTGCAGGGTTGTGTTTGACAATGATGCATACAATTTTCTAACAGTGTTTTTATTAGTGTACCACCCAACTGTAGTCTGACCAATAACAGCTGCTGTTAAAACTTGTACCTGGAGCTGTCATTGGTCTAATTGTTCGCTATCCTGATCACACGTACTTGGTGCATTAACTGGTAAATGTTGTACTGTTTAAATAGAAGGTGAACTTACATAGAGAACAAGCAGAATGAAAGGTACATTGGAAGATGGAATGGGAAAATTATTTGACAGATAATTCTTAATGGAATTTTTATTAATACCAAAAATGATATCAATGTCTCCAAACTTTTAAATATAACAGTGTTACAGTTCTGTGATTCTGTTTTTCCTTTTTTTGTCTTTTCCGTAATGTTTACCCATTCCTTTGTCTTACCACTGCTTTCTGTTTTTCTGATTTTTGTAACTTTAACCTGGTCACTTCTTTTAGGGCTATTTTTAAGTCACCTGGTTCATTTAGTTCTTTGCTATTACATTTGCTTAGCTTTCTCTTTGATGTGTTGTCCAGCTTCTGTTTGCGCGTTCCTCTCTTTTGTAAGTTTATAGGTTTTGGTTGGCTTTTTGATTATAATATTTGTCTTGTTGTTTGTTTTTTTTGTTTTGAAGATTTTCGATATTACACTGTACAATACTTGCTGTTCTTGTTTCAAAAATCATTTTCTTTGTATTTGGTACTTTTGGACTCTTTTTTTCTGGATATTATAATAATAATACTTTTATTTCAGCAAGAATTTAGATAACTTCCCTCCCTTTTAGTATATTCTTCCTTTGTCTCAGGCCATAGGCTAATAAATGATTGGAATCAGTGCTTGCAGCCTTTGTTGTCTTCTTTTTCCTGGGACCTCAATAGTCTTAACCAAGATGAACTAGGGCAAATAAGGGTACACAGTAAGGTGCAAAAGTGCTTTTAATTAGAGCAATCTAAATAGTGTCCAAAACAAAGTGCTTTTCAAAGAAAAAAAAAAACTTTAGAAATGATTCTTAAAAACAGTGTGGAAGTTAAAAATCTAATAAATAAAGACAATAATGAATCAGTTAAAATCAAGAATAATATCACAGAATTGGCTTCTTTTCTCTTCATTTCCAGTGCTCTCTCTCCCTCTCTCTGTCTCAACATGCTTACCAATTGGGTATGTTCAGCAGGGTTGAAACACTGGTGAAAGCAATCCTCAGACTGGCTCCTATCCCAACCACCTTCCATTAGTGTCTGCTGGGAGACAACAAGCCTGGCTTCCTCAACCTGCCATCGCTGTGGGTACCTGCATGATCTGTAGTGTAGTCTAATCACTCCTACTCCACAGCTCAATAGGAGTGACCCACCACTGCGTGCTGTTCCCCTTGCTCCACCGCAAGACATCCTCATCTGCCTCACCTCCTCACAACTACATTAGCTCCTGCTCTCCTCTCCTTACATCTCCTTGATTTTTTCTCTTTCTCTAAATCTATCTTTTGCTGATGAATGTCTTTTCATAACATTCCCTCATTAACTGCTCTGCAGCTGGTCACTACTCTTGCATACAACCACAACAGCTAAGCCACACTATTTTTAAAAATATCCTTCACCTGCTTTTGTTCCGCTACAGACCCCAGACACTCTTCACCATGAAAACCCTGATCAAATTCTGATGTATCAGTATAAACAGAATACTGCCAGTAATTTGGTTCCCCTTCAAGCACTGGTTAGACTTGGAAGGAATGAGAACTGGTATTGGGTTAGCTAATAAGTGTAACACAACATGATCTTTTACCAAAACACGTCACACAACATGATCTTTTGCCAAAATATCTGCAAACTTCAAAATGTGTAAGTGCAGCTTCTAGCAAGTTGTGTTGCATTCTAATAAGCACAAGTGTTAGAACTAGTCAAGACAGGTACAGCTACAATGTAAAATTTATTTCCTAAGGAAGGCATATCGTTAGCTAAGAGCCTTGATTCCTACACCTGTGATGTCTATTTTTTCCACCAAAGATAATTCAGTATGCTTGATCTTTTAACATTTAAACCATTATTCTAGAATATGATGGTTACGTTAGTCTTCGGAACGATAAACGAGAAAACAGAAGTGAAAAACCTAAGTAATACTAAAGTAAAAGAAACTGGAGTTGGTCTCGTCCGATGCTAGAGATGGATGTCTGAAGTGGAGCTCCGCTAGCAGCGGTGTTATTTTTCATATTATTTGCTTAATATCCTGAGATATCCTGCATCTATTCAACCCAAGGAGACTGCTACAGTATATATGTAAGCATATATAAACATGGCCAGCAAGAAAGGGGGTCCGAAAAATCGAAAACTAAAGCTGCACCCAAGCTAAGATCGGCAAGCCCTAGCTCAAGATACGGCCGTTCAGAGAGAGACCTGGATCAGCTGGGCAAAAATACAGACTCTTCGGAACCAAGGTCCGCTACATCGTTGCCGGCTGAGAGTGAAAAGGGGAGCGAATGTACGATCGTGAGTGCAGATCTCGATAGCTCGCCGTTTGGAGAAGAACACCTGAAACTGGAAAAGGCCTTACAGTCCGCGATCTCAATTACTCCACGCGAGCCAGGAATAGCGGGGACACCAGCTACAGTAGAGCTTGACGCTTTACCTACGGTACAAGAAAGCACAATTGAAATGTCTAAACTGCAGGTGATGTTCGCTGAGCTCATACAAGATATAAAGAAAACCGAGAAGGCAAATGAGAAAGCAAGGGCAAAGGCACGTGAGAGACTGAAACAGGAATTGAAACAGGAGATGCTGGTATTGAAACAGGAATGGCAACAAGCAAATGAAACGTAGCGGCAGGAGTTGCAACAAGCAAACGAAACGCAGCGGCAGGAGTTGCAACAAGCAAACGAAACGCAGCAGCTGATGCTGCAACAGGCAAATGAAAGGCTGCGACAAGAAATGCAAGTGGAGATGCGACAGGTGCTGTGTAAAACTGAAACGCTTACGGTTCAATTGGAGGATCTTAAGGAGACATTCATGACTAGGATTGAATTAGCCGAAAATTTAGCTACCAGTGCTGAAGAAAAAGCAGAAAATGTCAGCTCCGAATGCAAAAACTCGGAGACAGACTGGCTGCTTTGGAAGACGGGAGTAGAAGGTATAATGTCAGAATTGAAGGTCTGCCTGAGAATCGAGAAAGTTCAAACCCTGTGAAGTTCGCAGCTGAACTTTTTTCTAAAATAATCGGGGACGACTTTAAAGCAGAATCTGAGATAGCAGCGGCTTACCGCGTACGCGGATCAAACACCGTTAGACCCAGACCCAGATCTTTTATAGTTCGTTTTGAACGATTATCATTTAAGCTAGAGGTGATGGCACTCCTCAGAAACAAGGAAGATATTATATATGAAAATAACCACATTCATATCTTCCCTGACTTCTCTCCAGCAACAGCTACTAAACGCGCAGCCTTCTACAACATTAAACAGCGGTTACAGCAAGCCAGTGTCAAATACAGTCTCTTGTATCCGGCAAAACTGAAAGTGGAATGGCAGGGTCAATTCTATGTCTTCGCTAGCAAGGAAGAAGCAGAAAAGGAATTAAGAAAGCTGATCCCGGGACTATTCTGATACATAATAGTGAGTCATGGCGGTTAATGATAAAGCAAGGATTAATAATCTACTGTCTAATCTATTCGTTTTAAAATACGGGTTTTTATCAGCATATATTCTCATTAGTACTTAGTATTAGTATTACTAGGGTGCTATCTTTTTATGTTTTATTGTGCTTAATTACTTTTTCTTTCTTCTCTTTTTTTTTTTTCTAATTTTTTCATCTCTATCCTAAATGAGACTGTTCAATATCATACCCTTGGTTTATTGTTATTGCTATCACTGTATTAAGACTTGCTATGCTTATTCTGGAATGTTAAAGGCCTGAATCATGAATTAAAGAGAAAGAAAGTACTCTCTCACCTAACAGGTTTAAATGCTAAAATAGTATTTTTACAGGAGACCCACTTACTAAGCAAGGATCAGTTCCGGCTGCAAAAAGACTGGACTGGCCAAATGTTACATTCTAGTTTTACGAAGAAAACTAGAGGTGTGGGAATTCTCATACATAGAACAGTACCATTTGTAGCATCAGATGTAGTATTGGATCCTGAAGGGAGATATGTAATGGTCATGAGAGACTTATCTAACTGTAAAATGATTTTGATAAATGTTTATGCACCTAATGTTGATGATAAGGAATTTATACAAAATTTATTTGCATCCATTCCCAATCTGAACACTTATAAAGTTATAATGGCTGGGGACTTTAATAGTGTTCTAAATTCACTTTTAGATAGGACTTCCTCCACAGGGGGAACGGCATCTAACACCGCAAAGATAATTACAAAGTTTATAACTGATCACAACTTATCAGACCCCTGGAGGTTTTTAAACCCAAATTCAAGAACATATTCTTTCTACTCACCAGTACATCATTACTACTCAAGGATTGATTACTTCTTTATAGACAATAACTTCTTGCCTATGATTAAATCTTGTAAATACGATGCCATTGTTATTTCTGACCATGCACCTACGATCTTGGAGCTAAAATTACTAAGCCCCATACACTCACCCCGCAGATGGCGCCTCAACCCGCTTCTATTAGCTGATGAGAATTGTATGGAATTTATATCCAAACAAATCAAATTCTTTCTAGAGACAAATACATCACCCGAGATCTCTGCAGGAATACTCTGGGAAACTCTTAAGGCCTTCTTAAGAGGACAGATTATCTCATATCTTTCCCACAGAAATAAATCGGAAGCCAAGAAGGTAGCAGAGATAAAAAGCGAAATTACTAAAATGGATGAAGAACACGCCAGACTACCAAGCGAGACTCTACATAGGAGGAGGCAGGCTCTACATTCGAAATTAAACCTCTTGACAACTAAAGAAACTGAACAACTAATCTACAAATCCAGACATCATTATTATGAACATGGAGAAAAAGCTAATAAGCTTTTAGCTCAACAAATTCACAAGCAAGAAGTGCGCAACGCAATCTCGGTAATCACCAACACGAACGGAGATAAAATCGTCGAACACAAAAATATAATGCACACTTTCAGAGACTACTATAAATCCCTATATACTACTGAGTTTAAAGAAGACATTCACAACCTAATGCATTTCTGGATACATTACAGATACCACAAATAGACGCTTTTAGTGCGGAGGAACTTGATAAACCACTGGCGTTATCAGAATTACTAGATGCTATAAAGTCACTCCAAGGCGGGAAAGCAGCAGGCCCTGATGGCTACCCTGCAGAATTTTACAAGAAATTCTCCGATCAGCTAGCTTCCCTCCTATTAGCAACATTTACAGAAGCCAGAGATAACCAATCTCTTCCACAAACCTTTCGCCAAGCACTAATCACTGTTTTTCCAAAACAAAATAAGGACTTATTACAATGTGCATCATACAGACCAATTTCACTTCTGAATAACGACGTTAAAATACTCTCTAAAATCATAGCTAGAAGGATGGAGAAAGTGCTCCCCTCGGTAATATCACAAGACCAAACTGGATTTATGAGGGGCCGACACTTATCTTCAAATCTTCGACGCCTGTTTAATGTAATATACTGACCAACTAAATCAAACACCCCAGAAATATTATTATCATTGGATGCAGAAAAAGCATTCGACGTGATTGAATGGAAATACCTTTTTACTACATTGGAGAAGTTTGGGTTTGCCCAAACATTTGTGCATGGATTACATTACTGTATACTAACCCAGAAGCTTCAGTTTGCATCAACAACATTTGCTCAGACTACTTTAAACTAGAACGTGGCACTAGACAAGGATGCCCCTTGTCACCACTGCTGTTTGCGATTGCCATTGAACCACTGGCAATACATTGTCAAAATATTGATCACATAAAGGGGATTAGCAGAGAAGGACTAGAACAGAAAATCTCATTATATGCAGATGATATGGTACTGTATATATCGGACCCAGAAAATTCTGTGCCTGCAGTCTTAACAGCACTTACAGAGTTTCAAAAGATCTCTGGTCTCAGAATTAATCTGAATAAAAGTGTACTCTTTCCAGTGAACTCTCAAGCATATAATATTAGATTAGATACCCTACCTTTTATCATTGCAGAACAGTTTAAATACCTAGGGGTAAACATCACAAGTAAACATAAAGCTCTATATCAACAAAATTTCACCGTCTGCATGGAAAAAATTAAACAAGACTTGCATAAATGGTCAACCCTTCATCTCACACTAGCTGGAAGAATTAATACTGTTAAGATGAATATTCTTCCTAAGCTCCTTTTTTATTTCAAAACATTCCAATATACATTAATAAATCATTCTTTAGGCAATTAGATTCAACAATAACCTCATTTATTTGGAATTCAAATCATCCACGCATCAAAAGAGCGACCCTACAAAGACAAAAGGCAGAAGGCGGCATGGCTCTACCTAACTTCCAGTTT
This sequence comes from Polypterus bichir lapradei, assembly GCA_026402145.1. NCBI lineage: Eukaryota > Metazoa > Chordata > Cladistia > Polypteriformes > Polypteridae > Polypterus > Polypterus bichir. The sequence continues at coordinate 89,536,472 of JANRMT010062791.1, read as the reverse complement.
TATTACTGGGCAGCAAATATACAGGCGATAAGAACCTGGACACAATTAGAAGAACATACACAGGCTTGGACCGCAATAGAAGTAAAATCCTGCAGTACTTCTTTGTATTCCTTGCTCTGTGCTCCAATAAATACACGTTATCGGCAATACACTAATAACCCAATTGTGCTCCACTCACTTAGAATCTGGAACCAATGTAGAAAGCATTTTAAGACGGAGAAGCTTCTATCTGTAGCACCTCTGCAAAAGAACCACCTCTTTCAACCTTCACAAACATATGCAGTTTTTAATATCTGGAAAAAATTTGGAATTAACTTGCTTAGAGATCTTTATATAGACAACGTCTTTGCATCCTATGAACAATTACATTCCAAATTTAACATTCCAGCTACACATTTCTTTCACTATCTTCAAATCAGGAACTTTGTTAAACAGAACCTTCCAGATTTTCCTCATCTTGCACCCTCATCCATGCTGGAAAAAATATTGCTCAATCTCAAGGACCTAGACTCCATCTCTACAATATATGAAATCATTTTACAATCCCTCCCTTTCAAAGATCCAAGAGGACACTGGGAAAAAGATCTCTCAATTAATATATCAGAAAAGGAGTGGAAAGTAGCAATGCAGAGAATTCACTCGAGCTCCATATGCGCAAAGCATACAATTATACAACTTAAAATTATATATCGAGCACATCTGTCTCGACTAAAACTCTCCAAAATGTTTCCAGGGCATGATCCAACCTGCGAACGTTGCAATCAAGTCCCAGCCTCACTGGGTCACATGTTCTGGGCGTGCACCAAATTAACATTATTCTGGACAAAAATGTTTAATTAACTCTCAGACAGCCTTGGACTCACAATCCCTCCTAACCCATTAACAGCTGTGTTTGGGGTTCTTCCAGAGGGGCTTAAAGTGGAGAAAGACAAACAAATTGTGATTGCATTCACTACACTTTTGGCATGCAGACTTATTCTGATAAACTGGAAGAACCCAAACTCTCCTCTTTTAAGTCAGTGGGAAACCGATGTGTTATATTATTTGAAATTGGAAAAAATCAAATACTCAGTTAGAGGATCCGTACAGACTTTTTTCAAAACATGGCAGGATCTAATCAGTAATATTTTAAAATAAGTTCATGAAGCACAGAGAATTTATTAATTTAGGTATGTTTACAAGCCTTAAATTTTACGCCGTTTGGCTTGCTCTCTCTCTCAGGGGTGGGGATCGATCTGTTCTTTAACTCAATTTTTCTTTTTGTAAAAACTTGATTGCTTTGTATGGATTACAATAAAATTAATAAAATAAAAAAAAGAAACTAATAACACCTCCCTGCAGCATAAAGTACTAAGCATCACACAAAAGTCTCTCATCCAAAAACAAAAAACAAACCCTAAAATACAATGGGCAGCTGCTATAGGCACCCAACACCATTATAAGAACTCTTTAATTTTTTTCTCTGTATTCTTATGTTTTTTACTCAAATTCTGTTTTAATATTGCAAATATATTATATCATCTGTGTCCATGCCTAATAAAAGCTTTTTAAATATATAATAAAATCTGTATTAATACTGAAATTATTATAACGTTGAAAGTTTTCTTTTTGAATTTTACTTGCTGCTTAACTACAGCAGTGTTTTCCTGCATTCTGCCAGTATTTTTGTTAACCCTAGGTATAAACTTTTTTCCTACAGTTGTATCATATATATTTCATTATTCTTATCACATTTTCTGCTTTGTTCTTTTACTCTTTTGAGCTCACATGTGATCTTGTACTTTATAATTTATATTTTTTAGTTTTATCCTATGCAGATATTCCCTCGAGTCAAATTTAATTTGATGGCAGTTCTTTTAGTCATGAAGTAATATATTTGAAGATCCGTTTGCTTACGGAAGATATACCCTGGTGGACTCTAAAACCTTTTATTATCACATACTTATCTCAGAAGAAGACATTTTAATTCAAAGAAGCTGAAAAAAGGAAATAATCCAAAATTACGTTTGTTGAATTTAAAGAAACGATAAAAAAATATAACAAGTGGTAGTCATATAGTTTCCTCCTACACCCAAAAGACATGTTAGGTCAATGGTGACTGTAAATTGTCTTTAAATGGTATTCACACTGTGTAGCCAGACCAGATTCTAAACCGCCATGACCCTTAGGTAGAACACCAATTTGACGTTTCCCATTTTAGCATTTTCCCAAATTTTACATTTTTTTGGGTGATAAAGAGGGAAAAAAAAGCTCTTGCTTTAATAAGCAAGGATTTACTCAGAGAAAAATGTTTTTTCTTTGGGGTGAGCTGGGACATTCGTTGTTTCTGACAAAAAGTCTGGTTTGCATAATATGCTATACGTTTTGCTTTTTTCTGTTTCAATGCATTTTCCCTCTCATTTCCTGGTCCATTACTTAAAATCTGCCTTCAGGCTCTACAAATCTGATCCTGACAGAACAATCTATTCTGGACCCTGCTCTTACTTCTTGCAAGACAGATCTGAGATTCTAATAATTAATGGCCAGGTACTGGATATGCCTTTGTCTCCTCCAATTAGATTTATTAGGTGAGATCACACATTTTTACTCAACTAATTAAAAATATAATTCCCATATTGTTTTCTGGTTTGTACTGTGCCCTTTCTGGTATCATCTTTAAATAATTCAATTATATAATTAAGGCTGTAATCTTCCATTTGACAAAAAAGTTCCACACCTAGGTAGACCTCTGCCTACCTCTTAAATAGACTGTGGAGCAAAATTGCAGATTGTCTTTGGAACAACACAATATAGTATAGTTTAGTATGAATTGGAAGGAAATGGAGAAAGCTCTAGTGGGAACAGTGGCAAGAAGAAGCACTAAACTAGGCTGCTTTACTAAGATGAGCAAGTAGGATGATGGGATTAGGCAGTAGGGAGCATATACAAGGTGAGATGGCGCACTTCAACACAGGATAATATGTTAGAATTTCTGGCAATCAGATGTCCTCCCAAGTCCTTGAAACCTTGACATCTAGGGAGAGAGTGAAACAGCTCACTGTCCTCACTGCACTGGGATGGGTCATTGGAACATCTCCTAAGAAGCTGTAGTAGGCATTTGGAGAAGACTGTTACTGCTGGTGCTACAACCAGGTGCTGAAAGCAGTCACTGATAATTTAACCATTGCAATCAACTCCAGCAAGCATTATTGTCCACTGAAGAAGATTATCTTATTTATCAAGGCAGAAGTGAAACCCCACAGTTGGTCAAAATCTAAGTCGGTCTCCTCTCTACAGAGTCTGACTGGCAGCTGGGAAACTAACTAAGATTTTCACACTACATCACACAATGAACGTTCAGCCAGATATGATCATCTTTTTAAAGGCCATCAAACAGTTGATAATGGATGAACTAGCAGGGCTCCGGATAATCGCATGAAGGAAGCAAATGAACGAAAAAAAGCCAGATGCCAGGAATTTGTGGAAGAGACTAGTGGTTGGCGGACTGCCTCTGAGCCGATCGAGGTGGGTTGTTAAAGCCTCACAAGGGATTATCTTGACTGTGCATAATGGGGGCCAGAAAGAGGAAGGTTATAAGAAAAGTGAAAGAAGCTTTGAGGAGGTCACTAGGTGGCTATGGATAAGTTGGCCTATCTATGGGAGGTGGGTATTGGGATGTGTGCCAAGAGGGCTGGAGGAGTCAGAGTTCCTGGGTCCAAGAGATAAAGTAAGCACTGGCATGGCAAAGTAATTTGAAAATTTAGGGGAACAGGAACCAATTAGTCACAACTTCTTTGCTATTGGTGGTTTCATGTAAAACAACTTGGTCTATAATCAAAAGAAACCTGGAAGTAAGGTTGCATAATGTCATTAACACAAACATTTATGAGGCGATGCAGTGTAATGATTGTTCTACATACGTTCTAGTTGCGCTCATCTGAAGGAAACAAAAGCAGCCATCATGTACGCTCATCTCCACAAATGACTTCATGACAGAAAATAACCAATGTGGAAACAATAACATTTCTGCTGGTATATGTGAAGGCATTCCTAATGTGACACTATGTCACAAAGATGAAAACCTTAACTACTTCATTTAGAGAGTAGGTGGTCCATCATGTACCAAATCTATGAGAAATTTTAACAATCATGTGGGGGAAGACAGTGGTGAATTTCTATTAGTGATCACGTTTGAAGCTTCATTTAATCAAAGGTCATGTGTTCAGACATACAGGTGCTATTAAATGATAACCACTTGCTGGTGAGTGTGCTCATACATCTTGCTTGAGATCACTTTAGCTCTCAACCCTGAAAGATACCTGTCAAGCATAGGTATTAAAGATTAAAACTTTCTATACAAAATTTTTAAGAATGTCTGTTCTTAGCAGAAGTGGGGAAATACATAAATAAAGTGGGGTGAAATGTGCAATCTCAAAATTTCATGTGTCTGTCAAGCACAAGCATCTTAGAGGAGGTTGTCCTGTAACCATCTGGCAGAGCCGAATGTCTATACTGTATGTGGCCATTTGTCACAGAAGCTAAGAAATCCCGCAGTGACATATCTGTGATCACAGATGATACTCAGCTTTACATGCTAAAAACTCAGGATATCATGGGGACACCATGATCTAGTGAGATATTGATGGTCTTTATGAAAAAACAAAAAATACTCAAAATGAGACTTTGTTGTATATTGCAACCTGAGGAGGTCATTTATATACTCAGCAAAAAAAGAAACACCCCTTTTTCAGGACTGTGTATTTCAACAATAATGTTTTAAAAATCCAAATAACTTTACAGATCTTCATTGTAAAGGGTTTAAACAATGTTTTTCATGCATGTTCAATTAACCATAATCAATTAATTAACATGCAACTGTGGAATGGTCGTTAAGACCTTAACAGCTTACAGAAAGTAGGCATTTAAGGTCACAGTTCTAAAAACGCAGGACACTAAAGAGACTTGTCTACCGACTGTGAAAAACACCCAAAGAAAGATGCCCAGGGTCCCTGCTCATCTGCGTGAACGTGCATTAGGCATGCTGCAGGGAGGCATGAGGACTGCTGATGTGGCTAGGGCAATAAATTGCCATGTCCGCACTGTGAGACGCCTAAGACAGCGCTACAGGGAGACAGGAAGGACAGCTGATCATCCTCGCAGTGGAAGACCACGTGTAACAACACCTGCACAGGATCGGTACATTCGAATATCACACCTGCGTGACAGGTACAGGATGACCACAACAACTGCCCGAGTCACACCAGGAACACACAATCCCTCCATCAGTGCTCAGACTGTCCGCAATAGGCTGAGAGAGGCTGGACTGAGGGCTTGCAGGCCTGTTGTAAGGCAGGTCCTTACCAGACATCACCAGCAACAACGCCACCTATGGGCAAAAACCCACCTTCGCTGGACCAGACAGGAGTGGCAAAAAGTGCGTGAGTTTCTGCATGACAGCAATGTCAGTGTTCTGCCATGGCCAGCGAAGAGCCCAGATCTCAATCCCATTGAGCACGTCTGGGACCTGTTGGATCGCAGGGTGGGGCTAGGGCCATTCCCCCCAGAAATGTCCAGGAACTTGCAGGTGCCTTGGTGGAAGAGTGGGGTAACATCTCACAGCAAGAACTGACAAATCTGGTCCAGTCCATGAGGAGGAGATGCACTGCAGTACTTCAAGCAGCTGGTGGCCACACCAGATACTGACTGGTACTTTTGATTTTGAGCCTCCCTTCATTCAGGGACACATTGTGAAACATTTTTAGTTTATGTCTTATGGTGTTGACTCTTTTAGTGTTCATACAAATATTTACACATTAAGTTTACTGAAAGTAAAAACAGTTGAAAGTCAGAGGACGTTTCTTTTTTTGCTGAGTATATATACTGTATGTATTACTGTATGTGGACCTTGAGAAAGCTTACAACTGTATACCCAAGGTATCTTATGGAATGTGATAAAAGACTATGGCATTCCAGAACCACTTGACTCTTAAATATGTGAAACCAGAGTTGAATCTTTTATTGCTGTAACCAGGAAGATTTTGTTTACGATGGGTACACCACATTACCAAGAACATGTTTTATTTATATTTCTTTTTGTGTAATGCACACTGCCTGCTTTAGGAACTGATTTTTTTGTGAAATTTCTGCAATTTAATGCCAAGGAAAATTAAAGTGCAAATAAAGATGCTAAATTCTTTAACCATAAGTCTTGAATTTCAGATCTTTTAAAGTCTTTTCTGTAAAAAGTGGAGCAATTAATGGGGTCATCATTAACAGTCGGATTTAATATGTTAATTTCATATATTAAATATTTGGACATTGCTTTAGTATATACCTATTTCTGTGTTGTGAAGTAGAATTAAAAAAAATAGCTACAGGTACCCTTCTTTAAAGAAGAATAAGAAACAGAATAGAGCACCATTGATAACATGAAGTATTGGACAACACACGGGCCCATGATGTCATTCTTTGTAAACTGACCTCTTCTCTGCTGCTCACATACAGAAAATCTCATAACTTTTGTCTTTGCTGCATAGACCTTGACATCAGCATGAAATCTCTAAAACTGGCTTTTTAGCTACCCCTTAGGCTATGTGCACCATGTGCACCGTCTCCATAAATGCTCATTCCCACTCTCCATAACTCTCACTGGTGAAACTTGTTGGAAAAACTAATTATGTTCTTTTCACCTTTCACCTCACACACACAAACTTGTTTTTAGAGAATGTATTGTCTGTGATGTGAACATTACCTTGAATAGTGGCTACACTGCAAAATAGATGTTTGTTTTTGAAGAATCTAATTGTTAGATTTAGGGTTTTGTCTAGCATCTTATTAAACCTATGATGCTCAAAATCTATATATTTAAAATGCCAAGTGTTTCTGTCTTTCGCAGAAAAACTCGCATATTACTGGGACTTCAATATTGATAATGGGGAACAAACCTGCCTTTAACATTTATAAACTTTTCTACTTGACAACAAACACAAAGTTTTTGATTTATTTTCTAAAAGAGGAATATATACTATGTGACCAAAAATATTTGAACACTCCTACATATTATTGAGTTAAGGTGTTTCAGCCGCACCCATTGCTAACAAGGGCATAAAGTCAAGCACATAGCTCTGCAATCTCCATTGACAAACATTGGCAGCAGAAGAGCTCAGTGACTTTAAATGTTGCACTGTCTTAGGATGCAGATGTTACTATTTTTAAGTGGAAGTGTCTTGGAGCAGCAACAGCTCGGAGTGGTAGTGGTAGACCATGCAAACTAACAGAGCCCAGCTGACAAGTGCTGAAGTACTTTACAGCTGAGTTCTAATCTGTCCTTAAAAGCAGCATCAGCACAAGAACTGTGAGTTGGTAGCTTCATGACATGGGTTTCCATGGCCAAGCAGCTGCACGCAAGCCTAAGCTCACTATGCACAAAGCCAACCATCAGCTGGAGTGGTATAAAGCATGTTGATTTTGGACTCTGGAGCAGTGGAAACCTGTTCTCAGAACTGATTAATCACGCTTGACTCTCTGGTAGTCTGATGGACAAATGAGGATTTAGCAGATGTCCGGAATGCATAGTGTTTGCCATAAAAATTGGAGAGATAAAAGTCTGGGGCTGTTTTTTCTGGGATTGGGCTAGGCCCCTTGCTTCCAGTGAATGGTATTGTTAATGCCACAGCATAGAAAGGCATTGAGTACTTCCAACTTTGTGGCATCAGTTTGGTATAGGTAATTTCTATTGCAGTGCTTGTGCTTGTGAAGTGTGAAGTAATTCAACAGGCTTGACCTCAGCTCTATTAAACACCCTTTTTGGGAAGAACTGGAAAACTGATTGGTGAAGCAAGTCTTCTCATCCAACATCAGTACCTGACCTCACAAATACTCTTTTGGCTGCATGGTCACAAATTTCCACAGACACTCCATAATCTAGACAGCCTCCACTAATGCCTAGAAGGCTATTAACGCTGCAAAAGGGGTGGATAACTCTGTTTTAAAACCCATAATTTTGGAAAGGGATTTCTAACAAGTTCATATAGGTGTGATGATCAGGTGTCCACAACTTTTGGCCATATAGTGTAATTGTTATAAGCATTTGTTTATGCTCAAGTTAATATTCTTTCTTTTGGATTGATTGACCAAGAGTGTCTCTACATGACCCTGTCAAAGACATAAATCTTCCACATTAATCACCACATTCCAACTGGGCTAGACCAGTTCACTCCTTTTGTCTACCACAGCAGGCTTTGTTGTAGGTTTCCTGTTTCCTCTACCAATCCATCAAATAATCAATCCTACTGTAAAGTCTTTTCATGATCCCAGGCTCAAGAATTATTTTTCTAGTGACTACATCAATCCCTCAATCTTCTCACTGCACCAAAGCACAATTAAATAATGTTGGCTACAGCGTGCCACTCCACAAAGTCCTCAGACTCACACAGCCCTTTAGGTTTGAACTGAATAGGTATGAGCCTATTTAGACACATCACTTTTATGCTTGTGTAAAGCACCTTTGGGGGTTTTATGAAAGATGGTATACAAAGTAAAGCTGATAAATTATTTTTATACAATTTAAACATTCAATTAGGGTTACTTTAAACATTATGAGCATTTAGTGTGGTTATGTGGGTAAAGATGCCTTGCAAAGGGCTTGCAAACTACTGTAAGCTTTTCGTATTGAGAATGCTAAATGGCAAGTCATGTAATTGTGGTGCATTGGCACCTTTTGGAACAATTAATGGACGTCACACTAAAAATGAGATTCCACAAAATAGATATTGAGTTGTAATAATGTCTGCTGTGGTAACATGTTATAATCTATTACAGAACAATTAAAAACATACAAACAGAGAATATATGCCAAAGCAAGACAGGAAGGGACATAAATAATCAAAACATTCAGGTTAAATACCTTAATATGTACAGAAAATTAAACTCTGATTGCATTGAAAGAAATTAAGATGTCTCTTTGAACGAACATAAAGAAAGAAAAGTATTGATACTTGCTCAAGAATAGAAAAAAGTGTTTTACCTCACACCAAAGCTGAAGCAAGGATCCATTTACACAGCAGAATATTTTTATACTCTGCCTAAAATGCTCCAAAGTTCTCTTCATGGTGAGACTATCCCCACCTGTTTGCAAAACTGTTTTTTTTATTGTAATCACAAACTTAAAATCTGTCAAAATTGTTAGAGGAGGTATTTCCAACATCATTAATCCCTTTTTATTACATTATTTTTAACACCTTGACACATTTTAAATGGCTTTTCTGACATTTTGCAATAAAGCAGATTTATTCCAGCTTATACAGCTTCTTAGTTTGTGTTTTTGGTATAAAAACACATTAAGACTGCAACTTCTTTTCCCCTTTTGACACTGAGGTTAATGGATCACTCCTAGGGGTACACAAATAGGTCTCTCTTAAGTTCATTTTAAATTTCACACAGGCTTCATCTGCAACAAATGGCAACCAGCCTGCTTCGCATGCATCTTGAAAAGAAGTGTTGCTTGTGGAAAATCCTGCAAGCAATCATTTGAGACCTGGTGCATTTCATGAAAAAAATATTATTATTTTTACAGAGTAGGCATATAGTTATTTTTTTAATGCAGAGGCCACAATGTGTGTAATGTGCCATAGAGTTACAAGGTGAATAGTGGGGATGGACAGAATTACAAAATAATAAGTTCCTTATCCGTCTGTAGCTACGCCAGCTGTCCTAACTGGCATGCCTGCAGATTTCCATACTGTTAAGAGTTGGTAGGCTGTGGGTTAGTGGAGATGGTGACTTGTCAGAACACATTAAACTACTGTACAAGGAGAATATAAACATCACCCAAGAATAAAATGTTCCTCAAGGTGTCAGATAACAACACTGCCTGACGCATTTGCTTATTTATCTGTTTTTAAATCTGTTCTGTGTATAAGGCATGACTAAATAGACTCTTGCATATTAAATGGCTTTTTATTGACTTGTAAACTTAATCAGAAGTGAAAAACCAACTTTTTTTTCCTGCAGTATACAGCTTTTAGTGTCTCATCCTGGTTGTATCTACACAGAACAGACTGCAGCATGCTGTTCTACTGGAATTCACATTATATACCTGAAAATCTATGCATTTATTGCAACCAGCCTATGGAAAGTGGTGACATATTACATTTTGGCTGGACTTGCAATTTTATTATGTTCTATGTAACTGTAGACAATATAAGCTGATAAAGATGGCAGAGTCAGTGAGAGGACAAACTCTTGGCCTGTTGGGCAAACCTCATGGTCATTATCAACAATGCTACACATGCTCTCGATGACACACTATCAGAAAGTACTTTTAGACAAATTATTCAACATAAGTTTGTCAAGAAAAGCTACTGTGGTTCCTTTAAATCTACAGAGGAGCACCAACAGGGTAGTCATAAGGTAATCCAGCTGACTCAACTTCCTGCGAGAACGTGGTTACTAACACCTTCTTCTCTCTTACCTGCAGAGCAGATGACAAGACCCTGCTATGAGCTGTTGTGCTGCTTCCAGTCTTGTCCAGGGAGTCCTTTGTAAGGAAAAACGGCAGTGAGAGTTGTTGTTTACTGTGAAACCTGAATCCAAAGAGAATGCAGCTTGACAGAGCAGAACAATTATTTAGCAGCCCAAGAGAAAATCTGCAAAGGACTCAAGATGTCTTTGAAATTTTTTGGTATTTTTCATTATATTAAATGGGTCCCCAACCCTTCATCCCTCAGTTGTCTAATCTCTTACAAAAGCAATAGTCTGTTATACTGCTTCACTGTGACTGTTCTCCTATTATTAGCCAAGTTAGATGTTTCCTTTTTTTTTCTGATTCTTGTGTGTATTTGAAGGGGGTTGTTGTAGTTGCTATTATACTTCCTGAACCTATCTACCTATCTATCTATGTGAGCCAATGTTTTTGCATGCACACATCCTGACACCAGGCCATCCTAACATACAGACCTTTGCATTGTGAAAGTACCCACAAGAAAACATGCAAACTCAACAAAGTATGATTTAAACTTGGAAACTGTGGACTATACTGGCAAGCTACCATGCCAAATTATATTTGAAAATTAAAATACAATGTAATAACACATGACTTATTAAGTAGCTGTGAAAAATGTATTCTATAGCACCTGAGCATCTACCATTAATTGCCATCCTTTTTCTGAACCTGCTATCTCCATTACACAGTGGTCAGGATGCAGTCTAAGTCCTGCAGATGATAAGTGCTGGGTAGAAACCTAATGCAGAACACTCTCACAGATTAATCCACAGTCAGTTATGTGAAGACAGTTCAAAGTTATGTCCTTAAAATATGGGTGGAATTTTTAATAGAACATAAAAAAATCTAACAAACTACAGGAGACCATGCAGTCCATCTTGCTCATCAAACACAAAGTGAACATGCAAACTTCACACAGACTACATTACTGAGGTCTGCTTGTGTGTAGCTATGACACATTTGCTCAAATTTCAAAACCTTTTATTAGTAAAGGCCTCCTGTTGTTTTGTGTGTAGCAGCTGGGGCCTCATGCATAATGCCATGAGTAAAATTCACACTAAAACATGGCGTAAGGACAAAAGCGGAAATGTTCGTACACACAAAAAAATCCAGATGCATAAATCTGTGCGTTCACCAACTTCCACGTTCTCCCGCTCCATAAATCGCTGTCAGCATGAAAAGTAACGCACATGCATGTGCCTGCTGCCACTCCCCAAACTCCTCCCAGAATTACGCCTCTTTGAATATGCAAATCAATATAACTAGCCCTTAAGCTTAGCGTTCTGTATAAAGGCAATGGCAAAAGCATGAGGGGAAAATAGAATTTCAGCAAATACCAAGTGGAAGCAAAGAAAAACATACTATTTGTTGGTTTAAACAGTGGTATAAACAACAAAAGAAGGCTGATCGAGTGACATAGAGTGTCGGAGAAACTCGAAAGCTCAAGTTCACAAAGTCGCACAGTGCCCGAAATAAAAAAGAAGTTGTCAGATATCAAAGTCGCCGTGAAAAGGTGAGTCGTAGCCCATCATCTGAGTGTCATATGAAAGCTTGTTAGGGTACGGAGAAAAAAAGGCACACAGTGGGAAAAAAGCATGAAATGTCAACTTTAATCTCGAAATATCCACTTTAACCACATAGTTTATTTTGTCATTAAAGCAGAACATCATAAACTTCATCTTAAAAATCATTTAATTTACTAGTTTCTCAAATACCATCGTAACTACAAATGCTTTGTTTTGTATGTGTTCTTCTATGTGTCTGAATGACTACGTGCTTCTTAAATGGACTTTCTCTTCCTCTGACAGAACACAAAATCCATTACAATCATGATATTACAGCTCTCTGAATAATTAAAATACTGAGATGTATACTTGATATCATTTTCATGATGATAGGAGTTAAAGCATGTTATTAAACATGGGAACACAGTGGCGCAGTGATTGTTCATGCCTCACGCAAGATTTTTGCTGCACCGTGCGTGACCTTCAATGGAATAATTTATTGCATCAGTACTGTCTCTTTCAAACGTACTAACCCCCAATTGCTGTCCTTCCTTTTCTTTCTTCAAATACCCAATCAACAAACAATCAGCTCTGTAATAGGTGTAAAGCCATCTGAATGCTTAGAACGCAGATTCTTCAAAACTTTTAAGGAACATTGAAATATTTTCGTAGTACATGTTTAATGATTCCATTAATCTAACCTTCCAGTGTCGCGCCAGCCCCAGCAAGAATACAGCGCGAGGCAGAAACAATCCGTGAATGGAGCAGCAGCTCCTTGCTAGTGCTGCAACACCGTGTCCTCACATGTTTAATTATTAACAATATAGATTATTTAAATGAAGTTAAAGTTTTATCTGTATAATATAATAAACATATTTTGCTGCATTTCATCTTAAAAATGATATTGTCATCATATATAAATACGCGCTTTATAAAGTGCCTGAGGTTGTGCAATATTATAACTGTATTGCAAGTTTACAGTGAGGAATTGTACTTATAAGTACAAACAGCTCTACAAGGAGCAGTTGATGGACTGATTGAGTGCGTTTATAGTTCTTGGGATGAATCTGTTTCTGAACCGCGAGGTCCGTACAGGAAAGGCTCTGAAGCGTTTGCCATATGCAAGCAGTTCAAATAGGCAGCATGGCTGAGGCAGAGTATGTTTGATGCTGTATACAGATAATCATGTTTCGGATCAGCTGCACTAGAGCTGTCATTCCCCACTCAGATACAGTGATATAAATACACCGAGTGGTGCAGTGAGAGTAACATGGAAAAAGATGATCCGCTGTGGCAACCCCTAATGGGAGCAGCTGAAAGAAGAAGTACAAGAAGAAGAAGGTGCAGTAAGATTAACAAAGCTAAAGCAGCTATGGTATTTGGAATAGTTTGGCCATTCCATGGACCATTATATTATTATAGGTTAATTACAACCAGATGCCTTAAACTAATAAACAATATGCAGTTAATTTCAGAGTATTTATAAAGCCGCGTCAGGGATGTTCATCTAAAAAAGAAAGGGAAACCACACTTGAACAAAAGCACTGCTTTGACGCTGGGTGACGCCAGTTTGCAAAACTGAGCGGAGAACTTGCGTATGCCCAAGTTTTAGCTAGCGTGAAAATGTGCATGGCTTTACAGCAAGTTTAGGTTTTATACATCGCTATTTAAGCGTGGAAACAGGAGTATGCAACATCTTTGTGCGTACGCACCGTTTATACATGAGGCCCCTGGTTCTTACAAACCAGTGTGGTAGTTTCTGATTTGAGGTTTAGACCAAAGATTGCAGTTTTTAAAATATTTCCATCTCTGCAAATAAAAATAAAGATTGGCTTGGTAAATGAAATGCCAAAGCAGAGAGATAGATAACAACATTAATTGATTTTGCCCTCTTAAACTGTTATTCTGTATATTTTGCCAATGAAATCTGTCATCATTTAGTGCGATTAAACATATTTCTTTTGAAATTATCTGGAGCAGAAAGTCTTGACATGAACATTTCAACAAAAATAATTTTCACAGAATCACTCAATTTAACAAAACATCTAAGTAGTATATCAACCAATAACAAAAATAATTTTCACAGAATCACTCAATTTAACAAAACATCTAAGTAGTATATCAACCAATCACTTACTGTCTTCTATACCCATCGAAAATTAGTTTGGCTGCATTATCTTGCTTTTTTTAAGCTCAGGTGACTTTTATGAATGAAATAATTTCTAAGTCCGCAAGGGGTGATATAATTGAGGATTTAAGTCTGTTTTGATTAAGGTTCCCACATTAATTATCATTATTGAATCTTTTTTTGTTATGGGGTTGACTTCTGATACATAGGCAGAGGATGGTTCCATTATTTACGAGGATGCCTAACTATTAAAAACGTTTGTTGATTTTGTACAAGTGTCTAGTACTGTCTCATAACACTAGAAAAAAACAAGATCCTCTTTCAAGATCTTCCTTGTCAGTTAATAACATCCCAGGAATTACTATCTGTCAAAGATGTTCTGGAAATTGTTGACTACTTTTCATACCTTGGCAGCTAATTTTCTAAGAGAGAAGGCAATTCAGGTCAACACCACATCATCTCTACAAACATATCTTTTAGGAGACAGATGCAGTCATGCCTTTGGAAGCCATAACCTCAGAAAGAAATCTAAGGTAATGGTGTATAAGGCTAAACTACTTTCCTGTTCTGCAGTAAAACTGGGGTAAGTGCCATTGTTATGCAAAAAAATCTTAAGATTCCATCAACATTGCCTCTGGAAGATTCCCCTATCAAGTAGGGGTAGCACTACACTAATTCCAGTGTCTTCCCAAGGCAAAGAAAGCATCATGGAAGCTATTATCCTACAGAACAATTGTTTGGGATAGATCAATATATCCCAACTCCTGTCTCCTTAGTCCTCTACTCCTAGCTGAGCTAAGGTCAGAGAACTCTACGTAGCGACAAGAAGGTGAGTCAAAGACATTACTTTACTAAATGTCTGATTACTATCACTAGCTAGAAGCCCCCATACATGGAATGTTCTCTGTTTGTTTATTTTTTTACCATCTTGCCAGTGACTTCATCAGTGTCAGTTTGAGAACCTATCATTCTGATATCTAGTTTTAACAATTCATATACTTCTTAAAACAAAATAATGGATATTAATATAGAAAAGAAACACAAAGATATAAGGTCATTGGCAATTAATCTCATAAGAGCTCCATGAGTCATAAGTATTTTCATATATAGAAGCTGTGTCTTGTTGTCCTGATTAGGAATAACAGTAAAAAAGAAGCATAGGTTACAGAAAAAGATAACAATGTCACCCTAGGGCACAAAATTTTATTTCTAATCTAAACAAATAAAACCATGTCTGTTGAATTTTCAGCTTCATTTGATGTTACATGTTGATTTTGTACTTGTCAGACCCCATTTCAACCTCCACATAGCATTTTGTCTGTTTGTTTGTTTAACAATCATGCAAAAGCAGTTTAAATTATTTTTATAAAATTTTGCATTTAAAGCCACTGCTGGTCCATCTTAAAATAGAGTCAATATACAATTTCAGAAATTTCATTGAGGAAGGGGATTTCCATGAAGGAGCAAAATGTGAATCACTTAAAATGGCTGAGTTGAATTTCATGAAATTTTGCATACTTATTACTGTTGATAGAACTTAAAATCTAGACTTTAAGGCCTAAAGAAGCAGGGTTGTATTGGGGGTGTGGAGCAAAATCATAACTGCGTTATCACACCAAAACAGATCAGTTGATAGTAAGGAATTTGTCACATTGTTTATTTCTGGCTCTATTTACCGTGAAGGCTCTACGTCAGTGATTCAAATGAAATGAAGATGGTGGGATGGATTAGGGTTTCTACCTGTCCAATGGGTGAGTAACAGCTGAACAGTCTTATTGTCTGTTCTTGAAGAAGACCAAGCTCTTGAACCAAAGGATTTAGACTTAAGCCAGACAATGGATCTTCCTTGGAAAAAACTAAGCATCCTGCAATTCTCCACAAACAATCTCATATTGCTTCTCTTATATTGCAGTACATCCACAAGAAAATCAGACTTTGTGGATGCAGTTATATGCTAGCACAGTTATGCAAGTGTGTTCATGTAAATTTGCATGTGTATTAATGGTAACCCATGTAAGAGACAGCCGGCAGCTCAACCCCACTGTGATGCTCCCGAGATGAAAGAATGGAGGATGGCAGCTTTTCAAGGACACTGCCTCCCCCAAAACGCTAGATGGCAGCCCCCTCTGGACTGTAGCAATGCCGAATCCTGTAGGGCACTATGGAACATGGAGTTCGGCAACACAGCGCTGCTGGGTACCGTGGGTGCCGCTGCAAAAGAACTGGAGGAGTCCTGTCTCATCCATAGCCTGGAAGTACTCCCAAGTCAGGAGAACAGAGGCCCCAAAGTACCTCCGAACTGAAGAAAACTCAAGTTCTCCATCTGACCCCAGGTCAAGGACTATATAAAGGCCAGAGTCAGGTGGTTGGTGGACGAAGCTTGCTGGGAGGTGTGGAGAAGAGAATAGTGATTATTGTTTTTATTTACTTGTTTATTGTCGGTTGTGGTGCTTTAGGGCACTGTATAAGAAGAAAAGTTAAATAGTTGTGAAACCACATTAAACCAGTGCAAAGAAGAATCATTTATGGCTCCAACCTAGCGAGAAGTTACCACGTTAATGGAATCCAATCATACACAAAAAGGACAAATTCTCAACTCATGAGAAATTGATAGATATCAGAAAGGCAGTGTAGATGACAGACAGGAAACTTGCATTTCAGCCAGCAATGGCAAAAAGGTCAGCATTCAAAAAAATCATAAGTATTTGCTTTTTTACCTTAACCCCTTATACAACTATATCTGAGCTTTGGGTAGTAATTCATAGTCCGCTAGGTCATTTCGCTAATATGATTACTGCTTCTTCATTGCTTTTTCTTATTTTTCATCTGTTTCTTTCTATTTATCATTTTAACCTTCACAAAGCTGAATAATAATCTTCATTCCCTTTCTAAACCTCGCTATTTATTTTTTTTAAATTATGCATTGTTTCCACTGGCTGTACCACTGAAATGTCAAGAATTAGGTAAAAAAAAGTTCACAGAATGAAGCTTTGCCATTTATTGTGCACACATAAAACAAATTATGAAACATACATAAAAATGTACTGACTAATGGTTAGAAAAAAGAGAAAAAAGGCCTTTTTTTTTATTCCAAGGCAAAGTTTTTTTTTCTTATGCTGCATATTTTGATCAGATGACTCATTCAATAGCTGTTTGTGAGGGTGTGTGGATGTGCAGAAGGAGGAAATGACCTGTGAATAAGAGAAAGGAGGTAAAATGAGGGAAGAGCTTGTGATTCACCTTGGGGGGGTGTAATTGAGCAAGGAGTTTGTGATTCATATCAGGGGTGTTAATCAGGGAAGAGCTGTTTTTATTCTGTTTGAAACTGTATAAATTACTCTGTAAAATGTATACCACTTAAGAGATTTCATGAATTTGAATATTACTAAAATGTCTATTTACTGTGCTGTTTTATGTAATAAATACATTTGTAGGAGGATTAGATAAACTGATCCTTCTGGGGTGAAATATGGGAGGACAGATTCCTCCTTGGGTTTGTCCTTACTGCAAGCATACTGTAGATCTTTTCAGGAGACCTCCAGTAATTGTTGACCCAGGTTTGTTTTCATAACTGGTTGGACGGGGAATGCAGCCACCAAGGCTACAATGTGGAGAAAATTGTCCTGTGTAACAGTAAACCCCACAACGAGAGAAAGAAGAGGTCTTGTATGTAAGAGTGTGGGTAAGCATGGGCTGACAGGGAGATAATGTGTCTTATTAGTGCATATGATGTCCTTGAAGTGTACCTTCTAAGGGCAACAGAGCAAGAAAGAGTACATGGCTGTCACGGAGAATATATGGTAAAGAGGACTGAAACCTAAAACAAGAAAAAACATTGAACTAGAGATAATACACAACTTTCCAATGCTCAAAAAGGAGAACATTCTGAAAACAGTGTTAAGCTATTTCAAAGGATCAGAAAAGCTGACAGCCAACTTGCTGCATCTTGAGTACTTACTTTAAATCTGAAAAAATACCCTCAGAAAATCCACACTTCGATGCACACACTGCAGAATTCAGTAAAGTATGTGTGCTCCCATGAGCTATAACAGCATAAAACTGGCATTTATTGCTGCTGTGAGCAAAAGCCTCACATTGCATGCTGTATTCTTTCACATAAACACACACTTTTCAGGTGTAACTCTGTATCTTAGTGTTATTCTGGGTATGGAGAGACCCCACCAGACCACTCTCCTGTGATACTGGGAAGGCCAGATTCTGCTTGCAAAGCTGATGTACTATAACAAGTGAAAAAAAAGAATATAAATAGCAGGAAGAAGTGGCTACCAAAAGATGGAAAACTTCTGCAAAAGGTTAAATAAACTGCATGATTTAATGTTTTGCTGACTGCTTTTTGTAAGATGAATGGATAAATAAAAAATGGATAGACAAAAAGTAGAATTAACCCTAACTTGAAACTGTTTGATCTTATTAAGCTGCTTATTAATAAATACTTAACGAGTTTACTTTACTAAAGCTTTAAAAACTGCCAGTCTAAATCAGTCAAAGGTACAAATTAAATGTCGACTACAGCCAGTGTTCATAACCAGCGTATTTCATCTGATACAGTACTTTCCTCTTCATAAAATGGTTAGATTTATCTTAATCTTTAAAAAAATAAAACAAACTTTTAAAGCTGTTCACTATTGAATATATTTGGGGCCACTCCATATGTCTTTTTGTTACTTGTGTTCCTTTGGTTTTTGCCATAACCCTACAAAAAAAGTAACTTTGGTAAAATGGGAAACTGCAAAAAGGTGATGCTTTACTTTATGCTTTTTCAGATTTCAGTTTGTTTGGGCCTGTCTCTGTTTTCCTTTGATGGGTTTTAACCTGCTTATATAACCTTAAGCTGTATTAGTTGTATGTGTCCTGTTTGACACACCCTTTTTCTTCATTATATCCTCAGCTTTTCAACATATTTAACAGCCTTTAATACAATTGTATATTGTATCACTTTCTGCATAACTTGAGGATAATTTAAACTGTTCTCTTAGTAAAGAAAATGGTGCAAGCTGGCTGCATGATTTACATTAACATTTATTCACTAGTAGATGCATTTTTGCAAAATGACGGACACAAGAGGTCAACATAATAAAGAAAACAGCAGTCTGGGGGACTGTTTTGAAACAAGTTTTACAAGCTGAGGCCTCAAAATTGACCTTCGCAAGTGAAGAGCTCTAAGCTAGTTGCTCTTTCTTAGCTATTAAGAGCTTAGTATCAAAACAACTATCAATTAGAAAGATATATTGCATGCAGAACAAGAACATCTTAAACGCAGTGAGGGAGTCAGCAGTTCTGATGAAGTTGGGCAGTTTGTTTCACCTGTGAGGAGATACAAATGAATTGAGATTTGATGCCATGTAGAGGTAGTATCACCAGACACCATTCAATATCAGACTTGAGTGGGCAAGAAGAAGCATAGGATATCATAAATGCCTCTATATACATAGGTGTTGATCTATTAAATAGTTTAAACAAAAAAAATTAATCTGAACTTAATATGTGCTGCTACAGTCAACCAACTGAGTGACCTGAAAAGAGGAGTGGCATACACTTGTATTGAACATGCTGCTGCATTTTGAATCATTGGCAAACAAGACAAGATCATTGCCTAAACCTCATATCTGTTAGATATGGCCTGACCTTGCAGATATTATACAGAGTGACTGTGCATGAATAAGAGCAAGATGCAATGTGGTCAGTAAAGGAGAGTTGGTTATCAATCTCTCCAAGGTTGTGAACTGACCTGAAAGGTGTTAGTGATAATAATCAATGCTTTACAGAGACAGGGTGTCAGACTGATGGATTGGCTGGGATAACAAGAAGCTCCATCGCTGCCAGGAGGATCTGTTGGGTATCAGTGTCAAAAGCAGAAGAAATATCAAACGGGGTGAGTATGGA
Source organism: Polypterus bichir lapradei (assembly GCA_026402145.1). NCBI lineage: Eukaryota > Metazoa > Chordata > Cladistia > Polypteriformes > Polypteridae > Polypterus > Polypterus bichir. The sequence goes on along the minus strand of JANRMT010062791.1, from coordinate 89,516,455 downwards.
TGACATGGTGGAAGCCCTAGCCAGCCTTAGCATTTCAAAAACTGAAACCTGACTGATTAGGAGACCGGTAAGATTACAACTGTAAATTGATGAAAATTATTTTACTGCTTTGTAGTGATTACTAAAAATAATTTCAGTTATGCTTCACTATTATGTTTTATAAGCACATAGTTAATTTGAATCCTGCTACCTTAAATATTTTATTAAGAATTAAACATGGGAGTATTGACAGCTACTATGTTTTGTTCTTTAAAGTTTTGCAAATCACACACATATTACTGGTGTTGGAAAGCTATTTATAACACATAATTAAGTGAATTCTTGCAATCAATGTATTAAGACGGTTTATTGCATAATTAAGCTTTTATTATAAAGATGCAGCTCTATTACTGAGAAGAGGCACTGACAAAGCTTTCACTGTGTCACCAGAGTTATCTCAGAATCTGCAAAACTCAATTTCCTCTTCTAGTCCGAGTAGGCCTCCATCTAACTGTCCATTCATTTTCATTTTTGCTTTTAAGCAAATCATCCTTCATTACCGCGTCAGTGTAACTTCAAAGAATTTAATTGCAGGATGAAACAGTAATAAGCTCATTTGTATTACTTTAGTGCTCTTTTATTTTGATTTCAATATTAAAAGATAAATTGCTTTCACTTTTTAACTTTATATTTAAAATCTTTTTAAAGAGACATTTCTTTCTAGCATGACAGCAAAAGAAAACCTGTCAGAATTAAGTTAAATTAAAGCATACACGCTACACTCTTATTTTTAAGTGCTCAATAACAAAATGTAGTATTGTTTCCTTCTCTTCTACTGTCACACATTCTATGCAGTAATTTTAGTGATACAAGAACATAAAAATATAGTTAAACTTTTATGGAGACGAGGCCATTCAGCCCAATCTAGCTCATCAATCTTTATTCTTAGGTTTCAAAAATAAAAGAATAAATAATGCAAATCGCTTCTAAAAATTTAGGCAACTTCACATCCTTTGAGATATTCATTTTAAATACTAAAACAGATTCCAGCTCAATTCTAGTGGTAGTCTACAGACCACCAGGGCCATATTCATTGTTCATGACTGAATTTAGCAACCTTTTATCTGATTTGGTTATAAATTATGATCATGTAGTATTGATGGGGGATTTTAATGTACACATTGATGTGGAAACTGACACTTTCAGCAAATGTTTTACTTATTTTTTAAATTCAGTAGGATTTTGTCAGATTGTCAAAGGTCCAACTCATAATCATAACCACACATTAGATTTAATTATAACTTACAAAGTTAAAATTCAAAATTTAAATATTACTCCATTAAATGAAGTTATTTCTGATCACTACTTAACTATGTTTGATTTGGTTATGCCCTTACCAATTCACTCACAGATTAAAACAAAGGCAGTGCAACATCTAGATTGTAATTCTGCTTCAAAATTTATGGATACTTTGAGTATGTCAAGTGTAATTGTGGAAAATCATTTAGATCAGTTAACATCAAATGTAAACGTGGAAAACAATTTAGATCAGCTAACATCAAATTATAATGAGACCCTGAGGGATGCTGTGGATGCAGTTACTCTCCTTAAAACAAAAGTGATCAAAGCACATAGAAACTCTCCCTTGTTTAATGAAAACTCTTGAGCTCTTAAATTAGAGTGTCGAAAACTGGAGCTCAGATGGAGAACAACAAAGCTACATGTCTTTCAAATTGCATGGACAGAGAGTTAAAAAATATAAAAAAAGCTCTCTTTAAAGCTCGCCCAGACTATTATTCTAAAATAATAGATAACAATAATAATAATCCTTGGGTACTGTTTAGAACAGTGGCTAATTTAACAAGTGGAAATTCAGATCTACAGTGCAAAATATCAACAGATATCAGCAGTACAAACTTTATGAATTTCTTGAGAAAATTAAAAATAGAAGATCAAAGATCTCAGCATCACAGTGCAAACCACATACTAGCTTGGTAGACCATGTCTCACGTTGCACTCAACACTTTAGAAATTTTAATCCTATAACAGAGCAGGAAGTCTTTCTTGACTTTAATTTCTAAAATGAAACCTACTACTAGTTCCCTAGATCCAGTGCCAACAAAATTAGTTAAAAGTGCTAGGGATTTTCTTGCAGCGCCTATTCTTAACATTATTGATAGTTCATTATTGCATGGCACGGTACCTGATGCACTAAAATTTGTCAGTCATCAAACCAGTACTTAAAAAGTCAGAACTAAAACCACACATACTAAATAATTATAGGCCTATTTCAAATTTACCCTTTCTCTCTAAAATACTTGAAAAAGTATTTGCCAATCAGCTTCAGTCACACCTTATGCATCACAATTTACTTGAGAAGTTCCAGTCTGGCTTCCACTCTGGTCATAGTACAGAAACGGCACTAAGACATGTTGTAAATGACATTCTGATTTCCTCTGATGAAGGAAACTCCACTGTAATTATGTAAATAGACCTTAAGTGCAGTGTTTGACATCACTGACCAATCTATTTAACTGCACAGGCTAGAAAATACTGTTGGGCTTACAGTCACTGCCCTTGCTTGGTTTAGTTCTCCATCCATCCATCCATCCATCCATTACCCAAACCACTATATCCTAACACATGGTCACGGGGTTCTGCTGGAGCCAATCCCAGCCAACACAGGGTGCAAGGCAGGAACAAATCCTGGGCAGGGCGCCAGCCCACCACAGGGTTTAGTTCTTATTTATCAAATCGATTTCAATATGTACAGAAATGTGCTGTCAATACTCCATTATATACAGAACTGAGATATGGTGTCCCACAGGGCTCAGTACTGGGACCTTTACTGTTTTCACTTTACATGCTTCCACTGGGATCTATCGTTAGAAAAAATAATATTAATTTTCACTCGTATGCAGATGACACCCAGTTATACCTTTCTTTAACTCTTTCAGGGCAGATGTAGACTTGTCAACACAAGGGGCTGACAGTAACCAACTGTAAATGGTGACAAAACCCACTGATATGTTTTAGTTGGACTTTCTTTGCAAGAAAGAAAGGTAGCTTCATTAGTTTGACTGAGATTCCTTGTACTCGTATGAGTGTCGAGGAGGAAACAATAGCAAAAATGGCACTTACATCTGGCGAAAGATAGAAACAATTGTGTAAAGAAAATTATACTCTGTGGACGTTTTGCATTTTATCCATGGAATTGGACTTGTCGAACTTGGATTTTAATACAAGTGATTGTAGAGAAAAGCCAAGCAAAATGACACCTTTTATTGGCTAACTAAAAAGATTACAATATGCAAGCTTTCAAAGCAACTCAGGCCCCTTCTTCAGGCAAGATGTAAGTGATTGAAAACAAACGTAAGGTACCAGCATCAGCTGATCGATCCCCAGCTGATCACAGTGCTGAACAGGTTTGTGTAGCTGTCACAGCTACAGCAATGGGAGGACCGCATCTAAGAATGACAAGAGCAATGACAAGCAACCTGCCACCCCTTCCCCACGAAGGCAGTTTTGCAGCCAGGCTGCCATACATTCCTCACAAAACTGGTGGCCACAGCCATTTTAAGTTGATTTCTGTATGAAACCATTGCTTTGTGTGCTTTTCAGAAAACTATGGTTTTTGGAAAAAATATTCAGTCCTCAAAGAGTTAAGACCAACTGAAGTTTCTATGATGTTGTCTGTAATTTGTTGTGTTAGTGAAGTAAAGGAATGGATGGAATGAGAACTACTTGTCTTTAAACACAGATAAAACAGATGTTAATTATTGGAGGGAATGATGTTGATCACAACAGTATTTTGTCATCTTTTAACTTAGCTTGAATCACCATTAATTTAACTGAATCAGCCCGCAATCTAGGAGTTACCTTTGACTCTAGCATGTCATTTAAACTGCACATTAAAAATTTGTCTAAATTATGTTTCTTCAATCTTAAAAATGTTGGGAAATTAAGATGTTATCTAAATAAGTGGGATTCTGAGAAATTAATTCATGCATTTATTTCTAGAATTGACTACTGCATTGCGATGTTCATTGGATGTTCAAAATGTTCTTTTTAAGGCTTCCAGTGAATCCGAAATGCTGCTGCAAGAAGTAGTACAAAAACAAGAAAATATGCTCACATAACTCCAGTTCTTAAATCATTACACTGGCTTCCTGTTAAAATTAGGGCAGATTTTAAAATCTTCCTTTTAACATATAAAGTTTTAAAAGGCCAAGGTCCCATGAACAACAAAAAACAAGATGTTGAAGATAAGTCAAACAAAATCAAAAAAGAAAAGTAATAACACAAATTCATTTCCCAATAATAAAAAAAATATAAATAAAATATGTTAGAAAACAATAAAAGAAAAGCAGAAAATGGAAAAAAATGAAACACGATCATGACATCAATAGCAATTAGACAAACTAAAATTGGATTGGCTCAGTTTGTTTAGAAAATCTGGTCATTTATGAACATTCTCCTGGCCTCACTGTAGTTAGTGCATGGCTAAACTCAGCAGCACCAATTTGGTCTCAGAACCAGTATCTAGCACCCAACTGAGGGTCCGTTGAGTCAGACGCTAGACAGGTACTCACAACTGGTGACCTTCCTGGAGGCCTTCTGTTATTAAGGCTAACTTGGAGCCCTTGGCGAATGGTGAAGTCTCCCCTTATTGCTGCATGAGCATTGTTAATGCTGAAAGCACTGTGGCCGATGACAATTGTTGTGCTTTTAAATCCTTAATTATTTTATCAGTGTGCACATACACATTGAGCATGGCGGCGCGCACGGTTGCAGCGGCTCACGGCTCTCCTTTTCAGTGCACTTTTTTGTTGTTTTTGTACATTTATCTTGCTTGTTTGTGCACGATCCGTTCGGCGAACATCCGCTACACCCGTAAGAACCTTATAGACATCGGTGTCCAGTGCCAGACATCTGTTTTGAGTGTTTTTCATCACACACACAACATCCCAGACAACATAGCGAGACCAGCGGACTCTCGGTGGATTGTTGTCGGGTCTAGGAGACGGCGCAGACGAAGGAGGGAAAGAAAGCAAAAGCGGGGCCGCAGATCCGGGGTTATGCTAAGGCTAAAGAAACAACCGCACAAGCCACCTCTACCGAGCCTGTATCTCACCAATGCCAGATCCCTGGTGCATAAAACGGATGACTTGGAATTACAACTCGCTGGAAATCGCTATGTTCGTGACTCCTGTGTTTTGATTATAACTGAAACCTGGCTTCACCCGGGGATACCCGATGCTAGTATGCAGCTAGCAGGTCGCACTCTGCTCCGCTGGGACAGGACAAAGGAATCCGGTAAGAGCAGGGGAGGGGGGCTCTGTATTTACGTGCATGAGAACTGGTGCAACAACGGGACAATTATCGACAAATACTGTTCCCCTGACCTCGAGTACATGTCTGTAAGATACCGGCCATTTTTTCTACCGAGAGAGCTAACAGTAGTGATTGTCATGGCTGTGTACATTCCACCCGACGCCAATGTAAACACGGCGCTCTCTCTCCTGCTGAATACCATTAACGAACAGCAGCGAGCCCATCCTGACGGTGCTCATATAATTGCAGGAGACTTTAACAAGGCCAACTTGAAGACTGTACTCCTGAAATTTAATCAACATGTTAAATGTTCTACTAGAGGGGAGAACACTCTGGACGCGTACAGAGCCATACCCCTCCCCGAACTCGGACAGTCTGACCATCTTTCTCTCCTGCTCTCCCCAGCCTACACCCCCCTCAGACGCAGTGCCAGGCCCACCATAAAGACTGTTACAACCTGGCCTGAAAATGCGCTCTCCAAACTACAGGACTGCTTCAAACAGACGGACTGGGACATATTTGAACACCAAGAGCTGGAAACATTTACAGGAAGTGTACTGGACTATATCAAGTTCTGCATCAGGAATGTGACTGTGGACAAAAACATTCGGGTTTTCCCAAACCAGAAACCCTGGATGACCAGACAGGTCTGTAAACTTCTTCAAGTCAGGTGACAGATCTCTATACAGGGCTGCCTGAGCCGCTCTGAAAAGCGGAATTAAAAAAGCCAAGATGGACTATAAAAGGAGCATTGAGTCCCACCTGTCCAGCCACAATACACGGGAGGTGTGGCAGGGAATACAAAACATCACAAACTACAGAGGCTGTGATGCAACAATAGGAGATCTGAGTGCGTCGCTAGCAGAGGAGCTAAACTGCTTCTTTGCTCGCTTTGAACCGTCACAACAGCAGCACTCACCTGCTCCAGCCCTGCTCTCACCCTCACAGGGTTCCTGCACTGCTCCACTCACTGTAAAGGAGCATGATGTCAGACGGGTGCTCCTGGCAGTGAACCCTAAGAAGGCTGCTGGCCCAGATGGAGTGCCTGGTAGGGTGCTCACAGCATGTGCCCACCAGCTCACCTTTACCTTTACCAAAATCTTCAACCTCTCCCTAGCCCAGGCAGTCATTCCATCCTGCCTAAAATCAGCCACAATCATTCTAATGCCGAAGAAGTCTCCCATCACCAGCCTAAATGATTTATCGCCCTGTGGCCCTCACTCCAGTAATCATGAAGTGCTTTGAGAGACTGGTTCTGCAGCACATCAAGGACTATCTCCCCCAAGACTTCGATCCCTACCAATTCGCATATCGCACAAACAGATCCACAGAAGACGCCATTACTGTAGCTCTCCACTCTGTGCTGAGCCATCTGGAACAGCAGCAGAGCTACGTCCGAATGCTGTTTGTGGATTACAGCTCAGCTTTTAATACAATAATTCCTGACATTCTCATCACCAAACTGGTCACTCTTGGCCTCCACAGTGCCTTGGCCTTAACACCACAGTGGTCGGACTCATCTCAAAGGGAGATGAGGCAGCTTACAGAGAGGAGGTCCTGAAGTTGGCAGCCTGGTGTTCAAAAAACACTCTGGCTCTGAACACCAGAAAAACCAAGGAGATCATTGTCGACTTCAGGAGGCACAGCACCGACCTAGCCCCCCTTTACATCAACGGCAAGTGTATGGAGAGGGTCCACACCTTCCGGTTTCTTGGCATCCTTATCTCTGCTGACATCTCCTGGACAGATAACATCACAGCAGTCATCAAAAAGGCTCAGCAGCGGTTACACTTCCTGAGGGTCCTCAGAAAGCACAACCTAGACTCCAACCTGCTACTGACCTTCTACCGCTCGTCCATCGAGAGCCTGCTGACGTATTGTATCACAGCATGGTACGGCAGCTGCACCATGGCAGACAGGGAGAGGCTTCAGCGAGTACTAAAGGCAGCACAGAAGATCATCGGCTGCCCTCTCCCCTCCTTGATGGACATTTACACCTCCCGCTGCCTCAGCAGAGCAAAAAACATCATCAAGGACAGCTCCCACCCTGGCTCTGATCTGTTTGACCTGCTGCCCTCAGGGAGGTGCTACAGGTGCATCCCAACAAAGACAAACAGACTCAAGAACAGTTTTTTCCCAAAAGCTATAACCATTCTAAACTCACAAATGCTCTGACTACACACTGTATTGTGCAATATTTAAATTATGTGCAATAACCCAATAGTGCAATAGTTATTTATTCTTTCCAGTATTTAAGTAATGTGCAATAACTTGGTTTAGTTATTATTCTTTCCATTTGTACAAAGCGTCGCAAAACTTTTTTTTGCAACTTTTTGCACCATTTGTTTATTTGTTTATTTACTTGTTGTGTACTACATATATGTCTGCACTGAAGGAGCTGCTTTTAATCTCATTGTACATGTGTATAGTGACAATAAAAGGCATTCATTCATTCATTCATTCATTCATTTTCTATGTTGTTGCCCGTATTGTTCTAACTCCTAAAATTATATTCAAAAAACATGATTGATTATATTTTTCTTAGTTTTTTTTATACAGAATACATACTGTTACCACCAGAAGAAATGCAACTGTATTTTAATAGCCAGGTGTAAGTTGTTGGTTATCACCCCAACTTCGCACTTGACACAAAACTCTCCTGTTGTTGTCAACATCAGTAAACATGTTTTCCCTGAAAAATGTAAATTACTGTGTTTCTTCAGCAGGGAACTAGTTGACACTCCAGTTATTTCAGTTAGGTAAACAACACTATTGGCTCACTTGACAAGACATGTTTTTAACAAAATGTGGAATATGAAGTACGCAATCAGCATGGATTTGACACAGGGAAAGTAGAACATGCAAGATGAGACATTGTGGATGAAGCACTCTGCGATTGAAGAAGTAGAATGCTGGAAGGTGGCTCACTCTTTGTATTTGCATAAACACAGCAGACCCAGCAATGTATGCATATTTAACAAATAAACACTTGGTTTTCTTTGCTTGTGCACACATCTGCCATCAAGCTGTGTTTGTGATGCATCTATGTGCATTTTAGTACAGCTGAACTCATATACAGTATATATTTACATATATATGTAGATAAATAAATATATTTTGTAAAAGGCACCTAATTCATGGCCAAGTACCATGTTGCATTGGTCCTTCCATCTTTACAAAGAATTACCACTGTTGCATAACTTTGCATATATTATTGGGTTTGATGCTGACTGAGTACTTGTATACTGTCAGGTTCGCTGCTACACTTGACACTTGGCACACTTTGTGTAGACATGTATGTTACAAGTAAATGTAAAACATAGCCACTGATTGGTCATGAGGAATTGTTAATGGCCTTTCATGAAGAGCAAGTCAAGCAAACCTGATGAAATATTTAATAACTACTGATTTAAATAACACATACCATTTTTACATCACTTTTCATGGCAAACAAGCTTCTTGCAAAAAAACAAGCCTGCTCTGTACAAAACTGCAAACAAAATAAAATGGGAACTACCGCCCTACTGTGAAAAGTCAAACACCACCACCCAGAGAGAGTGAATAAAACTATTTTTATAGCAGAAGCTACTCGCAGACTTCAAAAATTAGTGCAGACTGCTGATGTGGACAATTTTATAATCAATCATTCATGCTGCTTGTCATTTACATTCACATTCTGAAAAATGTCATTATGCCTGTAATTTTAACAAACTATTTATACAGGAAAACATGGCTTTATATTTCTTTTACTAGCAACTTGGTGCGCGCTACGCTGCGCGTTGAATCACCACAGTTGAAGGACTCAATCGTAAGGACCTCTCGTCGGGAGTCTCATTGACACGCTTTTGCCTCTTTCTTTCGCGATCACTGAGTAATCTGTCTTGTCTCTCTGTAGGGGTTTCAGTTGCCTTTCGTTGTGCGGCAGAGACGCGTCGTTGAGCTAATCTGTGTGAATGCTGAGTGTCCGTTTCTTGCGAGCGACTGTCATGCCTTTGCCACTTTGCTTCGTGATCACGCTGTAATGTGTCCTCTCTCGCAGCAGCAGGTTTAGTTGCGTTTCGTTTCCCCTGTACAAGTGCACATGGGTAGCTGAAGACGGAAAGGCATAGTGGGCATAGTGAAACACATGAATTGGTGACCAGGGGAACCATCCGACTCAGACGCGGGGCTCGAAATACTCAAGTGCACATGTTATTTATAATTTAATTTTTTTTTGTTATGAACTTCCCCAAAAGAGTTGATCCCTGTAAATAGTTAATAGTATATGAACAATATAATATGTTGTAGTACGGGCACACCTCATAACCTGCATACACCACGTGTTTGGCTGTAACGCCAGAAGCGCGGTGGACGCTGTAAGGGTAGGTTGTGGTTTCTGTTTCTTTCGTGATTTTTTTTATTTCATTTTATTGATTATTTATTAGGCAGAGGGGAGAAGACGTTAATGTGACACTCTGTCTATTTCTTTACTTTTGTTTTGAGAAGATTTTCAGGAACAGGAAAAATACAAGGAAAGGGGAAAGACCGGAGGGGGGTAAGCAGGAATTCTGAGAGGGGACAGACTGGGGCTTTTCTACGGGGCGGCTATACAGCCAAAAGGAACGCGGTCCTGGACACGGACACGGCGCTGGGATTTTATTATAGAGATTATTTATAATTCCATCTGAATTAAAAGTGTTGTTTTGTTTATTAAAATAAAATACTGGAACAGTTTCATTCCCAATAGTGCCTCTTGTGTCACAGCTTCCATTTGTCTCCATTTACACCTGACAGAAAAGCCAAGTGCCACGTAGGAAGGTGTTTCACTGAACGTGTAATAAACAAACTGTGTACAGTGTAAGCATAAAGATGCCAAGAATTTGTGCTGGCTGCTGATGCGACTGTGTTGCAAAAAAAAGTACATGCTGCTTACCATTTGCGTATGTTTGCATATCCAAAGAATTATGTGAGTATATTTGTAAGTTTTTAAACCATTTATAAAAAAAAAAAAAAAAAGTTTTTATTTCATGTGCTATTTTATTCACCCAGCTCATTGAATTGTGTTATTTTGCTTTTCATAATAAATATTGAAGCAGTTTTCTGTAGCACTGCTCCACAACCATGGAGTTTTTCTTTATCTTTTTTTGATTGAAAACTTTATGCTAAAATTAAAAGTGAAAATACATGCAAACAACATATGTTGTGTGCCAAGAAATTATTTATTCATATATTCACTCAAGATCTATGAAAAAAACTGAAATCTTAAGCATTAATAAAAATAGAAATAATAAGGGTATTATAAATAAACTTGATCCCTACGTATGAAATGTCAAGGCATAAGTAAAGAATTTAGGTGAAATCATGGACTTTGACGTAAACTTTTAAGTTATATATTAAATGTTTTACTAGGATTTTTTCCATATAAGGAACAATATTAAGATTAAATTATGATTTACTTTTTAGTTGGCTATGTTACTGGAATGCAGTCCTAACTGGTTTGTCTATGAAATACATCAATAGGTTGAAGTTAGTCCAGAATGCAGCAGGGAGAATCAGACCCAGAAAAGGAAAATCTGAGTACATCGCCACAGTTTTAGTGTTGTTACACTGATTACTGTATTTTTTAGGCTTGACTTTAAAATGCTACTAATGGTATATAAAGCTCTAAATAATCTTGTTCCTTCCTATATTTTGGAATGCCTATCATAGACGTAGAATTACTTGACTCCGCATGACCAGCAGCATTGTACGTCAACGTCGCCGCCATACTGCGAGTGGCACTGCTGTGGAGTGAAGTAATGGATAAAGATGCCTCATGCATGTGCTGCTTGGGATTGTACAAACCACTGTATGCTCCAAACCAGATCCTGGGGGATTACATTTCATAGGTAAGGCTGAACAATTGTTTTGGTTATATTTGGCCATTAGAAAATCCCATTTTATACTCTTAACTTTAGCTACGCCAGGCTAAGCTAACAAAGCTATGCATTCATGTGCTTAAGTGAGCCTCCAGACATATTTTGGCTAAACGTATTTAGCCACTAACTATGTAGATTGTTGTTAGCTGTTAACATTTCTCAAACTTTGAAGGTTTCCCTAAGAAATCCACCTCAGGAAGCAGTGGGAGGTAGCCCTTAGACGGGATTTTGAGAAAGCTGTCCTGTGATGTGTGCCGTGCTAGTTTAATAACAGATGTTGTACCAGCATCATATGATCAAAGCTACCTCTTGCTCACAATAAAAAACAAAGAAGGTTTGATGATTCCTTCTGAGGGTACAATCAAGGTGGTCAAAGTAGCTGAGTGTGTTATCCGACAGTTGACATTAGGGCAAGCTGTCAGTGTATCTTTGATCAATCAGTTTGTTCGGGCTGAGATTGGTTCACATGATATGTTTTTTCTCAAGGAGCACATTGAGGAAACACAGTTTGAAATTGACAACCATCATTTTATGCTCATGTCTTTAGTTGTGTCTGTCTTCTACAAACTAAGGCTGCACCATATTGCCAGACTAAATACTCTCAAATTACAGGATCTGAGTGAGTGAGATGGAGTGTAAGTCTGTTGGAGATCAGTGAGGTAGAGGGAAGCAAGACTGTGGAGAGCTTTAAATGTTAAGAGTGGTATTTTGTATTGTATTCAATAGTGAACTAGGAGCCAGTGAAATTGAGAGAAAATAGGTGTAATATGTTCAGTGGATTTAGAACAGGTTATTATCCTGGCAGCAGAATTTTGAAGAAGTTGTAAGCGATGGATACGTTTTTGTGGGATGCCAGATAGAATAGCATTACAGTAATCTATACGTGAGGTGACTCGGGCATTAACCAATACTTCAGTACTATGTTGCGTAAGAACAGGACGAAGTCTAGAAATGTCCGAGAAATGTTACTTATATGGGAGGAATTATTTAATAATAATTATAATTATTATTTAATTAATAATTATAATTATTATTTAATAATTGCCATTATTAGTGTATAAAAGGATATAAATAATTGCATTTAAATGATTCGTCAAAATCTGTTGTATGTAAACGATACTGTTTTAAACGTTATTGCTTTTCCATCAGAAAACCCGGTTTCCACGTCTACCTGTATTAGTTTAAATGGCACTTTTGCCACTCGCAATATGGCGGATGCGCTGGCGTATCATGTTGACTGGACAACACAGTGAATGCAGCGTTTATCTATATATGTCTATGATGCCTGTCCACATATTTTCCAATTCCGGTTTGGTAATTATTCCAAGAGCCAACTGTAAAAGAAGTGATGAGGGAACATTTTGCTGTTATGCACCAGAAAATTGGAATACATTGCCAATAAAAATATGCCAGGCTAATACTGTGGAACATTTAAAAAAAACTCCGCTATAAAGCAATTTTTTTAATTTGGCTTTTTCATAGCTACATTTTAGATCTACTCTTAATAATCTTGATATGTAGAGAATTATCAAACTCTTAAATACATCTGCAATCATCAGCAATTAGGTTCTTCTGTGATGTCATTCTGAGCCACCAACATCTGATCAAAGTCCTGTGAAGTCACTAATGATGTTTGTATGAAAGCAATTAGACGAATTTGCAATGAAACTCGCTACAACAAATCCTATAAGACAAAGCCTAAAAAAAGATCTATTTAAGAACATTTATATTAGATAGAGTGTCTAGTTGGGGCTGGACAGTTTTTTGGCAAGTAACCCCTACAGATTTTGTTTGCTTTTCTCTGGCTTAACTGGAGTTTTTTTTTTCTCTCTCTTCACCAACTAATCTTATCATTGGACCGTCATTTAGAAACTTATATATAGAATTTTTTTTAAAGATTTTAGTTCTCTTAATTATATATCTTCCTTATGTGTTTCCTTTTGGTATACTATTTATTCATTATTGTTCTTAACTAACCTCAGTTTGTTTTTCTTTTCATGTAACTACTTATTTGAAATGTTAAGTTCTTTGTGCTGCATCCTTTGAATGAAAATGTGCCATAGAGATAAATGTTTTTGTTGTCTATCGATTTTGTTGGTAGGGCAGTAGAGACGTGTTCTCAGGATGTTGAGCTGAATAGCCATTAGTTAGAACAAAAGAATTCAGATGCCACCTGGCGAAGCCTGGGTGATAATAGTACAGAAAACATGTGCAATGCATCTACTGTTTAAAGAGTAACATAATATTATTATACATCAATGCTAAAAGAAAATGTCAGACCTTAACTGTGTCTATCCATTTACTAATCAAGATTATATAGAAAAGATGTGGTTTTTTGTAACATATATTAAGTACAAAATCTAACCTCTGCCTTCTTTACTGCCTCAGACTGAAAAACAGATAATTATACAAGGACAGGGAGAGGAGATGGAGAACTCAAAGGAAAAAGTTCTTAGCAAAGCTGTGGCCTGCAAACCCTACAGAAACAGACACACATTTTTTATTTTTCTTGTGGGAAACGCGTTTCAACCCTTTCCCACCTGCCCAGAACAGTGCACAGTCTGCAGTACAATAAAACAAGAAGAACTTTGCCTTCTCTCTGCCTTTCTCTCTCTCTGTCTCTCTCTTTCTCTTTCTGCTTTCACTTCTCCTTTGGCAAGTATCATCCTCTGCCTCCTAAATCTGGCTCCTGGAGCAGTGGCAGCGGGCTACTTTTACCCTGCACCCGGCAGTACTTCTGGTGGCCCGTTAGCATAATCTGGAAGCAGTTCCTGGTGAGAGAGAAGCCCGACAGAGTAGGGCTCCACAGTCCCTGCAATACTTCCTGGAGGCACCCTTGGAACCCAACAGGGCTGACTTACAGAACTCCAATTTCCATAATGCCCTGTGGGAGATCGTGGCACTGCTACAACCCTGAAGGGCAACTACCTAGGAAGATAATGCCTTGTATGTGTTCTCCTGTCCGATCCTTCCATTAAAACAGGCGTCCTGGCTGGGTAGGAGCCCTGGACATCCTCCACCAAGGTCAAACCGGCAAGTCAATAATATCTGTAGTCACAGGCAGTGCACTATCCAAAAATAAAAAATCAATAAATATGCAAAAGTTATACTTTCCTGAAAAATATATTCAACAGTATGTAAAGATTTCTTTGACAATTACCAGAAACTTTAACGCTATTACTTAGATTGGTTATTGCCCTTGAGAACATGCCATGACAACTTCTAATCGCATGGCAACAACTACTCAAGCTGCTATAAATAATATGGCTGTGGCCATGAAAAAGGCAACACAATGGCATCATCCTTCAAATACTAATAAAAAAAGACAAAGTCCAGCACAATCATAGTACAAATTTACCGACCACCTGGTCCGTATTCATAGTTCAAGAATGGATATGACAGCATTTTGTTTGATTTTGATATAAATTATGATGGGTGATTTTAATATTCACACAGATATGCAAATGTTTTACACAGCTACTAAACACAGTAAGGTTTTGGCCAATTGTTAACCGCTCAGCTCATTATCATAATCATACATTAACAAAATGTACTACTCCACTAAATGAAATGACTTCTGATCACCTATTTATTATATTTAATGTATTTTTAGCTGTACTAATATAGCTGCAGATTAAATACAGAATGGTGAAACATTTACATGGTGACTCTATGTCAAAATCTGTGGATATTGTTTGAAATTCACAGTTAATTATGCAGAACAGTGTAAGATCAGCTCACATACAGTGGTGTGAAAAACTATTTGCCCCCTTCCTGATTTCTTATTCTTTTGCATGTTTGTCACACAAAATGTTTCTGATCATCAAACACATGTAACCATTAGTCAAATATAACACAGGTAAACACAAAATGCAGTTTTTAAATGATGGTTTTTATTATTTAGGGAGAAAACAAATCCAAACCTACATGGCCCTGTGTGAAAAAGTAATTGCCCCCTTGTTAAAAAATAACCTAACT
This sequence comes from Polypterus bichir lapradei, assembly GCA_026402145.1. Taxonomy (NCBI): domain Eukaryota; kingdom Metazoa; phylum Chordata; class Cladistia; order Polypteriformes; family Polypteridae; genus Polypterus; species Polypterus bichir. The sequence goes on along the minus strand of JANRMT010062791.1, from coordinate 89,501,267 downwards.
GTGGTGTATCAACTGTGAGTTCAATTTCCGTAGCCACCCCCAGGCCTGATTACTGCCACACCTGTTTCAATCAAGAAATCACTTAAATAGGAGCTGCCTGACACAGAGAAGTAGACCAAAAGCACCTCAAAAGCTAGACATCATGCCAAGATCCAAAGAAATTCAGGAACAAATGAGAACAGAAGTAATTGAGATCTATCAGTCTGGTAAAGGTTATAAAACCATTTCTAAAGCTTTGGGACTCCAGCGAACCACAGTGAGAGCCATTATCCACAAATGGCAAAAACATGGAACAGTGGTGAACCTTCCCAGGAGTGGCCGGCCGACCAAAATTACCCCAAGAGCGCAGAGACGACTCATCTGAGAGGTCACAAAAGACCCCAGGACAACGTCTAAGGAACTGCAGGCCTCACTTGCCTCAATTAAGGTCAGTGTTCACGACTCCACCATAAGAAAGAGACTGGGCAAAAATGGCCTGCATGGCAGATTTCCAAGACGCAAACCACTGTTAAGCAAAAAGAACATTAGGGCTCGTCTCAGTTTTGCTAAGAAACATCTCAATGATTGCCAAGACTTTTGGGAAAATACCTTGTGGACTGATGAGACAAAAGTTGAACTTTTTGGAAGGCAAATGTCCCGTTACATCTGGCGTAAAAGGAACACAGCATTTCAGAAAAAGAACATCATACCAACAGTAAAATATGGTGGTGGTAGTGTGATGGTCTGGGGTTGTTTTGCTGCTTCAGGACCTGGAAGGCTTGCTGTGATAGATGGAACCATGAATTCTACTGTCTACCAAAAAATCCTGAAGGAGAATGTCCGGCCATCTGTTCGTCAACTAAAGCTGAAGCGATCTTGGGTGCTGCAACAGGACAATGACCCAAAACACACCAGCAAATCCACCTCTGAATGGCTGAAGAAAAACAAAATGAAGACTTTGGAGTGGCCTAGTCAAAGTCCTGACCTGAATCCAATTGAGATACTATGGCATGACCTTAAAAACGCGGTTCATGCTAGAAAACCCTCAAATAAAGCTGAATTACAACAATTCTGCAAAGATGAGTGGGCCAAAATTCCTCCAGAGCGCTGTAAAAGACTCATTGCAAGTTATCGCAAACGCTTGATTGCAGTTATTGCTGCAAAGGGTGGCCCAACCAGTTATTAGGTTCAGGGGGCAATTACTTTTTCACACAGGGCCATGTAGGTTTGGATTTTTTTTTCTCCCTAAATAATAAAAACCATCATTTAAAAACTGCATTTTGTGTTTACTTGTGTTATATTTGACTAATGGTTAAATGTGTTTGATGATCAGAAACATTTTGTGTGACAAACATGCAAAAGAATAAGAAATCAGGAAGGGGGCAAATAGTTTTTCACACCACTGTATATGTCAAAAAAAAGGCCTTGGATTCAGTAGCCCCTCTCAAAACAAAAGTGATCAGAACACATAGAAACTCAACTTGCTTAAAAACAATACTCACCCTCTTAAATTAGAATTTCAAAAACAAAATTATCGATGGAGTGTAACAGCAGTCTAACAGCATGGACAGACAATGTTAAAGGCTATAAAAACCCTCTTTCTGACCCACTGTGTCTACAATTGCAGATTAACAGATGGAAATGGAATACTACTTATGTACTGTTTAGAGCAGTTCCTATTTTGAACAAATGCCATGCAGAATATAATATGTACAAATATCAGCAGTAAAGATTTTTTGAACAAACAGCACTAACTCATGTTGTAAATGACATTTCAATATCTGTTGATGAAGGAAATTCCACAAAAACTGTTTGTACACTAAAGCACAGTGTTTGACACAACTTATATAAATGAATTCTACATAATGCAAACCCTAACTTTGTAGAAGGCCAAAGAGTAGGTGGATAGCTATAACAGTGAGGACATCTAACATTGGCTATGACTTTGATTTTTTAATAGGACTGTGGACACCTAGAAGAATTTTTGTTTTCCTCTTCTGAATTGTCAACTGGCCATATCTCAGTGGTAACATTAACTCTTTTGAGGTGGGTGTTGACTTATAATGACATACAGTAGTGTCATCACGCAGCAGCCAATCACCACACCAAAGCATTCAGCACTACGATCAGCTGAGGCTGGTGCATCACTTTCGTTTGTGATCTCCAGGGGCCTCATGTATAAACGTTGTGTATGAACGTTTCCACATTCAAATCGCGATGTATAAAACCTAAACTTGGCGTAAATTTCCACGGTAGGTCATACCCTGGCGTACGCAAGTTCTGCGCTCGGTTTTGCAGACTGCCGGCACCCAGCGTCAAAGCAGTGCTACTGTTCCTGTGTGGTTTCCCTCTCTTTTTTAGATCCACATCTCTGACGTGGCTGTATAAATACACTGAAATTAACCACATATTGTTTATTAGTTTAATACATCTGATTGTAATTAACCTGTAACAATATAATGGTCCACAGAATGGTCAAACTATTCTAAATACCATAGCTGCTTTAGCGCTGTTACTCTCACTGCAGCTTCTTCTTCTTCTTTCAGCTGCTCCTGTTAGGAGTTGCCACAGCGGATCATCTTATTCCATATTACTCTCACTGCACCACTCAGAGTATTTATATCACTGTATCTGAGTGGGGAATCACAGGTGTACAGCAGCAGATCGGAAAGAGAATTATCAGTATACAGCATCAAGCACACACTGCCTCAGTCATGCTGTCTATTGAACTGCTGTCATATGGCAAACGCTTCAGAGCCTTTCCTGTACGGACCTCACGGTTCAGAAACAGTTTCATCCCAAGAACTATAAACGCACTCAATCATCAAGTGCTCCTTGTAGAACTGTTTGTACTTATAAATACAATTACTTCACTGTAAACTTGCGATACAGTTATAATATTGCACAACCTGAGCCACTTTATAAAGCGCATATTTACATATGATGGCGATTTCATTTTTAAGATGAAATGCAGCAAATTATGTTTATCATATTATACAGGTAAAACTTTAACATAATTTAAATAGTCTATATTGTTAATAAACATATGAGGACACGGTGTCACAGCACTTAGCAAGGAGCTGGTGCTCTGTTCATGGATTCTTCCTGCCTCACGCTGTATTCTTGCTGGGACTGGCGTGACATTGGATGGATAGAATAATTTAACATGTACTAAGAAGATATTTCAATGTTTCTTAAAAGTTTTGAAGAATCGGCATTCTAAGCTTACAGATGGCTTATCGTCTATTACAGAGCTGATTGTGCAGCGACTGGGTATTTGGAGAAAGAAGAGTAAGGACAGGAATTGAAAGAGACAGTACTGCTGCAATTAATTATTTCATCGAAGGTCACACATGGCGCAGCATGCATCTTGCGTGGGGTATGAACAATCACTGTGCCACCGTGTTCCCATGTTTAATAACATGCTTTAACTCATATCATCATGAAAATCATATCAAGTATACATCTCAGTATTTTAATACTGTAATATCACGAATGTAATGGACTCTCTGTCCTGTCGGAGGAAGAGAAAGCCCGTTTAAGAATCACGTTGTGATTCACACACATAGAGCACATAGAAGATCAAATACAAAACAAAGTATTTAACGTGCTACTTTAGTTACGATGGGATTTGAGAAACTAGTAAAATAAACGATTTTAAGATGAAGTTTATGATGTTCTACTTTAATGACAAAATAAACTACGTGATTAAAGTGGAAATTTCAAGATTAAAGTTGTCATTTCGAGCTTTTTTCCCACTGTGCCCGTATTTTTTTTCATTGTACCCTAATAAGCTTTCATATGACACTCAGATAGTGGGCTATGACTCACCTTTTCACGGCGACTTTGATATCTGACAACTTTCGAGTTTCTCCGGCACTCTGTGTCACTCGACTTCCTTTTGTTGTTTATACCACTGTTTAAACCAACAAATAGTACGTTTTTCCTTGCCGCCACTTGGTATTTGCTGAAATTCTTCTATTTACCCCTGTGCTTTTGCCTTTTCACAGAAAGCTGAGCTTGGGAGTGGTAGCAGGTGCATGCACGTGCGTTACTTTTCACACTGACTGGGATTTATGTAGCGGAAAAACGTGGAAGTTGGCAAACACACAGATTTATGCATCTGGATTTTTTTTGTGCGTACGAACATTTCCGCTTTTATTTTTTTGACTTTGCACGGCGTTGTGCATGAGGCCCCAGATCCCTTGCATCAAAATCTTAGGACAATTACGCCTATGTCCAATCCAGCCATAAAACGCAAAACGTTCCGGAGTATTTTACTTTGCACGTATGCTTCGCTCTCTCATCAGATCCGCCTTTAGCTCAGGTGGCCAGTGCCTGCATGAAGACAGCCAAAGAAAAATATTTAGCCCTCAAAGAGTTAATAGAAATATATTGTTAGAAACCATTTATACCAATCAATTTGAAATTCCTTTGTTTTACGTAATGTTTAGTTTTATATGAGCACATTGTCTATTTTGTAAAATTTGCACATTTCTCTTTTACCTGTAAACTTGTTACAGCCTTCTGAGCCTATACTCTGTGAACAACATTATAGAAAAACAAATTGAATTGAAATTAATTTACAATATTAATTTACGATTTGCTGCAGCCTCATGCCTGGAAGGGATCAGATTCCATTTTTCCTAGGTTGGGAAGTGTGTGAGTTTGTGAGTGTTTCTGAGTATTCCTTTACAGTATAATTAAGACTTTCTGTACCATTTATTTCCAGCACACATACTGTGAAGATGATTTGATCGTATGGACCTTTAAATTTATAAAGCGACAGACAGTTTTAAGAATTATACAATTTAAAGACTTGCTGAAACTTCTGCACTGTGTATTTTCTTAGACTCTTCCAGGTCCCCCACCCTGAACATGCTCTGAGGTATCTGGATCTCTCTATTCTTTTCCCCATGATTACTTTGTGCATTCAGGCTTTTTCACATCAGGAGTTGAAAGCACCTTTGATGATACAGTATATATAAACAAATACTTATGTTATGCTCTGTTACCACACCATAACATTAGCACATGAACAGTATACTTCATTCATCAAACCATTTTCTAAACACCTCTTTTTTACATAGCCATAGTAAACAGTGGCCTCTCCTGGCAGCATTGTAAAAAGCAGAAACAATACTGGACACAACGTTAGTCCTTCACAGAACATTTCCATCCACACACATACATGTTTACTCATTTAGGGACAATTTAGAGAAACTAATAAATCTAACTTCCGTGTCTTTATCATGTAGGGGAAGCCATGGGGAGAGCCTTCCTAGGCATGGTGAGAAGGTCCCAACATTACACAGAGATGGCCCATATTGAGATTCTAACTCAAGTCTCTAGAACTGTTTAGCACATTGCCATTCTGTCCAACATGTGTAATGTACTTAAAGTAAAATGTAAAACATACAGTATAATTATTTTGAACTTTATCCTCTAGGTCAAGCCAAATTTATAACTGATGATGTAAATGTACTTCCATTCAGTGGCCAAAGTAGTACACTATAAACTCTAAGGTTGCTAAAGCCACAGCTTGACACTGAGCACGTCAATTAACCTGCATGTGCTCAACTTTAAAACATCGACAAACACCAAACAGTCTGAACATTTTCTGACCTAAAATTAATAAATAGCCAGACTTAGAAACTAACACTCTATTCAGCATACAATGTTATGCAAGCACTACATTTTATCTAGGCTTTTGAATTTTTGTGTGTGTTTGTACCTTTTGTTGATGCTGTATCACTGTTCGCTGTTCTGAGCATAAATGAAAGTAAGAATTTAATTGTAATATATACATTGATATTGTAAATTACTTTGTAGGAAAGTGGTTTGCCAAATCTATATCTATTGTTAAGCAGTAACGTTTGACTTTTTGAGAAAGAGAGATCAGAGCTACGTGTGTTTTAGACGGTAGCTGCTGACTGTCAGAGAAATCACGGCCATGTGCTTTTCTTTTCACGTGGGGGATGCTCTCCCATCAGAGCTGAACACAATCAGATACAGTGCTGTTTGATGTTGGAGCGTAACTACCTTCCGCTTGGCCAGAAATACATTTTTATTAGTTGATTTTTAAAGTTTGTACTGTTTCACTACTACGTGGGCAGAGCTGCGGGGGACAGCTAGTATATAATTATAAAAATCCATCGCCTGTCTGTATGTATGTATGTCCGCTTTTCATGAGAGAACTACTTAACGGATTTAGATTGGGTTTTTTTCTATAATTTGTTTGAACATTCCAGTTGAATTTGCTTGATTTTGGCTGAAGGGAGGGGGGCAGAACCTCAGGCATAGGGAACCAGGCGGGGCCATCCTCACTCATGCGCCAGCCTCCGTTCAAGTCTGTCTACCTCTCGCCACTTGTTGGAGCGTACCTTACCTGTTTGTTCAACAGACATTATCATCTATAGATTGTTAAGGAGTAACGTTTGACGTTTTTGAGACAGAGATCAGAGCTATGTGTGTTTTAGAGTGGAGCGGCTGATTTCCAGAGATATCACGGCCACATGCTTTTCTCCCCACGTGGGGAATGCTCTCCCATCAGACCTGAACACGATCAGATACAGTGCCAATGTTTATTGTTTTTAAAGTTTGTCCTTTTTCACTACTACATGGGCGCACATAGCTAGTATTCAATAAAAGTGTAATAGTTTATATTTAAGTAACAGTTGAAGATCAGCTTCACAAAGGTCCAGTAATTGTAATTTCCTTTCCATATTTTTAATATACTTGTTCTCTGACACTTGGTTAAATTCTGTCCATTCTAATGTGGTTGGCAGTGTCAATAGCCTGAAGCACTAGCAACTTAACCACACCACACCTTAACCACGCCACACTGTCCATCCATCCATTTTAAGTGAATTTCAGACCACTACTTTGTAACAAGATTCTAGTAATGTAGTTTTAACTTAAAACTTCTAGCACATTTGTACAGGTCTCTTGTACCAAGGTTTACAATATTTATAAACATTTCAGTTTACTAAGATAGCATATAACTCTTTAGGTGTAAATTGACTTCTTTTACAAAGATCAGCTTATGTGCAATCATAAATTATTACTGAGGCTTTCATTTTATTTATAATGACTGCTTTGTAAGTGCTTTTGAATCACTCGCTACAAAGCCCTGACGTCTTAGCAAAAATACAACTGAGACCACATATGGAAATTCTTCAGCACAGTAATTTAGAGAAAGGCCAATTGATGTATCTTTCAGAATTAAGAAATTTCACAAATTCTTTATGAGCTGTGTAAAAAGGGTTTGACATCTTTTATGCATAATAGATATGGTAACCCCAGCATTAGCCTTGAACTACAGAAGTGCGGTATCGTTTCATGAGGCAGTTGCTGAATCCCTACTATGGAGGAAACAGCGTGAGAGAACCAGCATGCTTACTTCAAGACAGGCAAGTAATCTCTCTAAATTATGTCAAAGCACATGCTGTACATGAAAGTAGCTCTCAGCAGAAAATCAGCACATTTCACACCTTTTTCATATCTTTATGATATTAAAAACACTCTCTGGGATTTTTATGTGAAGTCAGCACTCTTACACCTAAAATCAAACAATTTGCATACTTAGAAAATTTTTTTGTAATTATTTTTAAAAAGTAGTAGACTGATGTTATCGTACAACATTTCTGAAGAAAATAACATTAACATTTAATTTGGAAATCTAATTATTTTATTAATTTTTCCCCTTAAAATTTTATCTGTTAATCAGAGTTATTACCACACATTAATTCTGAATAGGGTTCCATCCTTTTTTAATTTCAAAATTCTAATTAATTAGAAATTTCAATTAAAAACATATTTAATCATACATTCATCCATCATCAACCCCACAGGATGATAGTGGTGGGGTCAGAGTTCATCACAGAACCATCAGTCTCCTTAACTGGAATATGGCACTAGTTCATTGTCACACATCCATATGCACATGTTCTGTGGCAGTTTAGAGTCACCTGCTAGCTTTGTATCCCAAAGATGTACAACACGGCAGGAAACACAATGTACGTGAAGAAAAAACATGCAGCATGCATCCAGGCACCTCCTCCCCTTGACCTGAAGCCTCTGTCTTGGATTAGCGTGAATAAATCACTCCTGCAAGCGAATTATGATACTAAGCACTCTGACAGAAGTCGCAAAATCAACCGGAATGTTCAAACAAATTATAGGAAAAACTCCTAAATCCATTAAGAAGTTCTCTCGTGAAAAGCAGACAGACATACAGACAGACAGATGTTAAATTGTATATATATAGAGATGGGTGTGTATATTGATTGTTATTATGTGTAAATCAGGGTCATTTGTCTTAGGCCAAATTCTTGCAGGGCAAATACTGTTTGGACTGGACCAGAAGTCTGCTTTCACTTTGCCCAACTCCATAAATCCATTTAAGCCATGATCCTCCTGAAGGCTCCCTGGCATCACATACCTAAGATAAAGGATTTCAGCAGTGGAAGTGCTTTGCAAGTGTTATCTAGCCACACCTCCCTTTTCGTGCTCTGCTGCAGAATACATTTTGCTCTGTTTTTGCATATTGAGAAAGATTTCAGATGAAAATATTTATGTGCTAATGATGCAAATTTCAATTGTGGCGAAACACCATTTGTTTTGTGAATTTTTTTGGCAAAGCTGCAAATTCAATTTTGCGCACATTGTTTCACTCCTCATTAGTTTCTTGCTACATAACTGAAAAATCTATTATGCATTTTAAACTCCTGGTAAAAACACATCTCTTAAATGAGTATTATTCATTTTCTTGTATATAAATTCTATCGTCTTGTTAATGTGCTTATTGAATTGTAAAGTGTCCTCGAGTGTATGAAAGGTGCTACATAAATAAAACATTATTATTATTGTTATTATGTCAGCTTTAATGTTATTTGTTTTAAAATAGCTGTTGTTGTAAATTGTTATTAAGAAGAAGCTTCATGTATCTGGCTTTATCGCCAACTGTTCTGCCTCACAGAATAGTTGTTTGATGTTCAAAGGAATATTAATATAACCTTATAAATATTAATGTACATAATTGTAAGGAAGCGGAAATAGAATTACACGAAGTCAATAGTTAGACAGCATGTTTCATGATTAGTCAGTGTTAGTCCCATTGAAGCAAAGCCTGTAAGTATTATTTTAAGTTAATGTGATAAGTATAGAGCAAAGTTATATTGTTTATTTAAATCAGTAATTATTTGTATTTTACTTCTTTTCAGTTTCACTCTAACTTCATTAAATCGAATTAAAATTGGAGCAAGGCGCTACCTCCTGACTCCTTAATCTTTTGTGAAGTAGAGTTTGGCTGCTGTTTAGTTTCTGGTTCAAACACCAAAGACGAGAACAGTATACCAACAATAATTATAAAACCAACACCTAAACATCTTCATAGACTTCTGGAAATAAAACCATTTCAGTGAATAACATTAAATTCAGTAGAAAGTCAGATCCCTGCTTTCTTACTCAAACTTGGCTTAGTAAAACTGACATTAATTCCCTATTTCAGGCTACACCGTGTTCTTTTACTTTCTTCTGTAAATTATGAAATCTCAAAAAAGAAAGCAATCTTGGAATTTTCTGTAAACTACACATTGCTTCAAGAAATTAAGTGTGATTTTACACCCTCTGAGGCAATCATATTTATTAATAAAACACATTAAGCACCATTGTACCCAGATTTTCCAGATTATGATTCATTGCAATCAACAGACTTGATTATGTGGTGCTAATAGGCAATTGTTATATTCACATAAATGTGGAAATAAATACAGTTTAGTTACCAGATTGTTTTATACCTAATGACCTCAATATGGCATTTCCAAATTCCAAAAGCTCTGACAGTTGGTGTTAGTATTCAGTTATTATTACTTCTTTTAATGAAACCATCTCTTATCTCCATTTAAATATGTTTGATCCGATTCTGCCTTGGTGAATAAATTCATAACTTACCTACAGAACACTGTGACAGCTAGGTTTCAACATGACATCAAAATTAAAGGATAGTACGAGAAACTCTAACCTTATTCTTGAGTACAACAAAGATGGGACAACATCTCATTATAATGTGTTTTTGAAAGAATCTGCTGAGCTTGTCTCTGAACTAAAATGTTTAGAGCACAAAGCCTTTCACCGGAGTTTAATATTAGCACAAGTGTTCCTAAATTAGAACTGCCAAAACCTAGAGCACAGATGAAGAAAAGTAAATTACAGGTTATCAGATAGTTTGCACTGACAGCATTAAAAGATAGAAAAAGATTTTTATTCAGCTAGCTTTGAATACTATTTCAGGTTAATAGGTGGAATTAGACAAAACTCTTTGTACTATTTAGGATATTAGTTATGGTAATTTGATAAACTGAAAATTCAAACTATAATCTAAAACCCATCCTAATTTACAAAGCACTGAGTTTGTTAACTAGTTTAGTGATAAAATAGTTAACATAAGCTTAAAATTTTGGAGCTAACTTAGTGTTGTGGTGTCAAACTCTATTTTTTTCTTGGCACACTGACTTTAAAAGTTTAACTTAGCCTAAATGAAAACTGTTTTATAAAAAAATAATCAACTGACCAGTTTAAACTACGTCTTTTCTTTATTACATCGTGTGGCAGCCTGGAGATAGATCACATACAACTTTGTTGGTGCTATCTGTCTGGAACAACCACAGTCCTTGAAGGAGGATCTTGTCATTTTATCCACAGTGTTCTGAAGAGATCTTTCCAGGGATAGCATGACCTCCTTTTATTGCCATTGGTAATTTCAGTTCTTTAAAATGGGAGGGCATTATGGAGTCTGGAGTGACCAAAAAGAATCTGCATGCATGGGCAAAGATTTTGAGTGGTTGGCCATGATCTTGCAAGAAAGCAAAGGTGTGCACACACATGAAGCAAGTGAGACAAAACGAAGAAAGCAGCCAGTTGTCATGCTTTGATTTTTTTGTTCTTTTTTGGTGAGTAAAATATAAATATGCCCATTCATGTCTGGACTGATTTGCCAAATACTGCCTGTGTGTGTTACCAGTTGTATCTCACAGTACATCATATTATGGGATATCATCTACTGTTAAATTGTACTCCGTACTTCCAAAATTTTTATTTTTATACTGTATTGAGGATTTGTTCTGTTCTGTGTATGGTACTGTATTGTATTGACCCCCTTCTTTTTGACACCCACTGCACGCCCAACCTACCTGGAAAGGGGTCTCTCTTTGAACTGCCTTTCCCAAGGTTTCTTCCATTTTTTTCCCTACAAGGGTTTTTTTTGGAAGTTTTTTCTTGTCTTCTTAGAGAGTCGAGGCTGGGGGTTGTCAAGAGGCAGGGCCTGTTAAAGCCCATTGCAATACTTCCTGAGTGATTTTGGGCTATACAAAAAATAAATTGTATTGTATTGTATATAGTAGATGATAAATTAATATTCTCTTAACTTAACTAATATAACCTATTAGCTGTGTAAGCCTGTGCTGTAAAAAGCCCAGGGTCCTAGAAACTATTGAAATTGTCAGAAAAAAAATTGAAATGTACAGATATCAGGTAATTGAAAGGAACTACTTTGGGTGTCTCTCTCCTAGGAGGTTTCGTTTTGCTGACGTGCTTGCATCGCGTGTGCATTAGCAGCTAAGCAACCTTGTCTTTTTTCGGAAGTTTCATTTTACCAGTGTGCTCACCTCACTTGTGCATTTGCGGCAGGAGGAAAAGTAAAAGGGATAGCTTACCGTTTTGTCGATGTGCTTGCCTCGCTTCTGTAATAGCAGATAAGCAAATAACTCCCTCTTTGATGGTTTCGTTTTGCTGACGTGTTGGCCTCACTTGTGTATCCTCAGAGGTGGAGCCCTAACCCCGACTCCACCTCTCACTTCTGGGCCGGACAGACAGACACACACACTTCTACAGGTAGACGTTTATATAAGACTAGCAAAATACCCGCACTTCGTAGCGGCAAAGTACTGCCTTAAAATTTTTATTAAGAAGAAAATGTAACCTTTTTAAACTGAGGGAAAATATGCCAATAATTATTTGTTAAGGATCTCTTTGTATACCATGTTGTCAGTTCGGCCCTCCGGTTGTAACATGACCAAGCTGTGCGCTGAGCTTACTCTTGAGCATGTAACTTACAGTTGGCCATGTGAACAGTAATCTTGTCTCAAATCTCACAGCTTGGATTGCTGCTGTCATAATCGGTTTGAGTTTCATGGTTTGTTTCAATTACGATAGTATTTGCAGGATTTGTTGTGTTGAAGTGACATTCGGCATCTGTCAAGCATTGTAAGCACACAACCGGTTTCATCGATAAAATCACATCCAGCTTTTGAGAGCTTAAACACTCATAAACATCAAAGTGTCCACTACTAAAATCGTCACCTGTGAATCTAAGATGTTTAAGAGGCATTGGCGGTTGTCGAAAGGTGTAAAATATTTGGCCATTTCGGTACAGTTGAAAGCGACAACCGAACAATTCAGCGGCAGCCATCAACTCACATGCAGAACCATAGGTGAAGGGCTTAAGCATTTCACTCTTCTAGTGCTCCTGTGTAGTATAATTATCTCCTGTACCGTCATCAGTCCACACCTTGAACCTGTCCCAGTCATTCAATACATAAGACACAATGTTCCTCCGGATATCAAGAGTGAGCCTGATATGGCCGTGCAATATGTAACAAAGAGAATGGAAAAGG
>JANRMT010062791.1:89430001-89488214 GCA_026402145.1 Polypterus bichir lapradei | reverse complement strand
AACTTCTGTAAGTAAGCTGTAAGGAATGAGCCTGCCAAATTTCAGCCTTCTACCTGCACGGGAAGTTTGAGAATTAGTGACGTTGGAAAGTTCAATATGGCGGCCAACAGTGGTGTCATACCAACGAAATAAGTACATACATCGGTTTCCGTTAAAAGTTTAATATGGCGGCCGACAGTGGCATCATACCACCGAAATAAGTACCAAATTTCAGCCTTCTACCTACACGAGATGTTGGAGAGTTAGTGATGTTGGAAAGTTCAATATGGCGGCTGACAGTGGCATCATACCACCGAAATAAGTATGTACATTGGTTTCAGTTAGCGCAGGGAAGCCGCCTACCAAATTTCGTGAAAATGGGGCCATGAATAAGAAAGTTCAATATGGCGGACGTCGTTGACCGTTATGACCATTACGCATAGAATTTCGAAATGAAACCTGCTTAACTTTTGTAAGTAAGCTGTAAGTAATGGGCCTGCCAAATTTCAGTCTTCTACCTACACGGGAAGTTGGAGAATTTGTGACGTTTGGAAAATTCAATATGGCGGCCGACAGTGGCGTCATACCATCGAAATAAGTAAGTACATCGGTTTTGGTTAGCGCAGGGAAGCCGCCTACCAAATTTCGTGAAGATGGGGCCATAAATAAGAAAGTTCAACATGGCGGACGTTGTCGACCGTTATGACCGTTACGTGTAGAATTTAGAAATGAAACCTGCTTAACTTTTGTAAGTAAGCTGTAAGGAATGAGCCTGCCAAATTTCAGCCTTCTACCTACACGGGAAGTTAGAAAATTAGTGATGAGTCAGTCAGTGAGTGAGTGAGTGAGGGCTTTGCCTTTTATTAGTATAGATAATCACTGGTTATAGTTGTGTTGTCAATGGCATTCTAATTCAGTATGTTCTGATGGCTACATTGTTTGTTTTTAAGTTGCTAGAGTTAAGTACATCATTTGACACTAAAGAACACACTAGTCTGTTACACAAATTTAAAAATGACGCTGGCTTCACGGATCCAGATGTTGCACACTTTAGCATATAAGGTTCAAATTAATATCCAAGTATAGAGTAATTCAATAATCATATTTCATCTTTATTTTCATAAGTTAGATGTGGTGCTCCTCGGGGATCAGTAATGAGCCTACTAACATTTTCACTTTATATTCTGCCACTTGGAGATATAGGTCAGAAACTTAACATTTCTCATCGATATGATGAAAGAACTTAGTTATACTGTTCATTCAGACCAAAAAATATTTTATTGTTGGTCCTTTATCTAGGTACACACACTGAACCAGTTTAAAATCACTAATCCACTTAACTCACATTTGTTACAAAAATAAGGGAAAAATAATATGTCTCATGCTCTATTGGAAACATTATCAGAATATGATCTCGTTGAGCAAAAATGTCTGTAAAGCACCGTTTGCCTGTCTTGATTCCCGATTAATCATAAGTGCTGGACAAAACGTGCTCCGATTCTATTTTTTGTTTCACCTATATACAATAAACTACACCTCCTACATTGTATTGCATAAATACAGTTTCTTGTTGTAAGGGACATTTCTTGGAGGACAGGTCTTTGTTTACCTGAGATCGGATTACAAATCATCTTTTTATTTTTATATGGTATCTGCCATGCACACCTATTTTTCTTTTTGACTGTGCATGATGCCCTCACTAAAAGATCTCTTATGTTTTTATTCTTGCGGTAGGCCGCCATCACTTTACACTTTTTTAAGTCGTCATCCTCCTGCTTTACCTGTACGAAATTTTGTTTTAGCACTCCAAATAACTCCCGTGCTTTCATAGAAAATGTAAATATCAAGAGAAGTATCCGTTCTGTTTTCTGTTCCTCCTCTTGCAGCATTTCCACCTCCTGCTCCCCTCCACTCTGTTGTATACCCCACTGTTCTAACCACTGTTCAACCTCCACACTAATCACTTTCCTAATCTGTTCTTGTCCCACCTCTAAATATTCTAACTTCTTATGTAGATCCCCCACTTTCCACCATTCCTCTCCTGCCGTCATCCTCATCCACATGTTCTTTTGAAACTCTTGCCTCACCCTGCACATATCCCATTCTTTGAACACCAAAAGCACTTTTTACCCTGTCCTCTGTAACTTCCTCATTTCTATTTCAGACAACCAAATACTCTTAATTTTATGTGGAATCCAGATCCTATCCCTTGATTGGAGTCCCTGGCTGTCTATTTTCAAAGCATGCCCTTTTCCATGGACCTTAAGATAGGGGTTTGGGGGGGGTCAAGTCCTTCTAAAATTCTGGCTGTAAAGATCAAATAGTCCCTTAAAGTAGGGTTTGTTGGCCTCCCGGATATGCTTCAACATATTCGGCCCAATATTGGAACTCAAGGTCTTAACATCAGGGCTGATGTTTAAGTTATTAACTTCAGGGCTGGGATACAACACCTTAGCCTCAGGATTAGAATTTAAGGTATTAACATCAGGGCCCTTGTCTCTATTAATCTCAGGGTTAGGGAGGTCCTGATTCACACATTAAATCAGCTGCCCTCCCCCATAAACCTTAAGGTTAGGATTTGGGTGAGGGCCAGTCGATCATTTACTTAATCTTAAGAGATCAATTGGCCATTTATCATAAACTCTATTCCCCTCAGGGTCATTAACATCAGGGCCCCTCCCTTGGTCATTAAGATTAGGGTCCCACTCAACTGTATCCCTAACCTAAGGGTTAGGGTACCACCCCTTTGCCTCAGGGTTAGAATTCAACATATTAACATCAGGGCCCTCATCTCTATTAATCTCAGGGTTAAATAGGTCATGATTCACCAATTCCAAAAACTGCCCTTCCCCACAAACCTTAAGATTAGGATTTGGGTGAGGGCCAGTTGATCCTTTATTTAATTTCAGAAGATCAAATGGCCATTTATCATACACTCTACTCCCCTCATAGTCCTTAACATTAGGGCCCATCCCTCGGTCATTAAGATTAGGGTCCAAATCAACTGTATCCCCATCCTCAGGGTCACACCACCAAATATCCAACTCTGGGTTTAATTGAGGAGTATCATATTTCATTTCAAATCCTCCCTCATCCTCTAAGTTTACCCCTGCTTTATAGGTATCATTATTAAAAGGAACCACTTCAGCTTCAGGAAAAAGATTGAACATCTAACCAAATAAGGTACGCCCCCATCTTTCTTTGGAGACTCTCCCATCCCTTCCTTATACCACATTGTTGTTTCCCAACTACCACCGGTAAACAAAACTGTTCAGGAGGTTTTAAATCCGCTCACTCCAATACCCCTATTAGTGATGTCCGCCTTGGTTTATCAGTTTCAACCACTTCTAACAACCAACCAACCACTTGTTTAGATGTAATTTCATGGGGAGCCCCATCGTCCAAAATAAATAATGTTTGTAAACAATTATTGGTCTTATTTTTATTATTTAGCACAAATTGGACATCCCACAATGGCAAGTAAGAAAAAGAAGACAGAATCAAGTTGGAATACCTCATTAGTAGCTATCAGCCCATTACACTTTTTAAGCTGTAAAAAATATCTGCCCGCATTAGCAATCCCAACGATATACCATTCCAATACCACTGTACATCACCACTACTGAACTTCCAATTATACTCATCCTTATTATATCTGATTCCAACCCTGTCAACCAGGAACACTCTGATATTTCAACTGAATAATTAGTCGGGAGTTGTGGTACCCCTGTATCTTTGTTAAGAAAGACCTGTGGCATTGAGATATACTTTTTATGTTGTGCCATAACCTCGATTTTTATTGCCCTAAGGAATAGTCTTGTATAGCCCCTCTTTCTAAGTGCTGAAAATAGAATGTGTGTGGCCTCCAATACGTGTTCCACCTCAGTATTCACTCTAAAAAACCTGATCAACTGCGATTTTATAATCCCCGCAAAGGTATGTTTCGGGTGGAAACTAGCCTTATACATATTTGATGTAGATATTAGATATTTGTGGTTTTAAAATGAATCCTTGAAACCAGTTTTTTATGTTGCAATGAGGTCTGTAAAAAAAAACCTGAGTGTCCAAAAATACCATCTTATCAAAACTAGTCTCTGCCTTCAGTTTGATCGCTGGGTGGATACTATTCAAAACTTGGAGAAACTGATCAAATTCCTGTTTAGTGTGCGTCCAAACACCAAATATGTCGTCCAGAAATCGCAAATATAATATTGGGAGTCTATGACACTTTGAAAAAGCCTCCTGTTTCCATTCAGACATGTAAATATTGGCATATGCTGGTGCAAACTTTTTCCCCATTGCTGTTCCATATATCTGCAAATAATATCTCCCGTTAAATTCAAAGTCATTATTCATTAGACTTAGTTAAAGTAAATTTACAAGATGATGATCTGGTCTATTCTCATCTGGCCATTTCCTCAATAAATTTTTCACTGCTGTTAATCATAACCCTGTCTCTATGATGGTGTATAAAGACTCTACGTCCATCGTGAACAAGAACACCCCACTTGGGAATATTCGGTAACGAATCAGATTTAAAAAATGGTACGTATCCTTGATAAAACTGTTATGTTTCTGTGACAATAGGTTAAGATAGTTATCAATGTAATCTGCTACCGGGTATGACTCCGACGAACAATCAGACACAATGGGTCTGCCAGGGGGGATTTTAAATGGTATTGTCCAAGTTTCAGGTTGTTTATGGACTTTCGGAAGTGGATAAAATTTTCTCACCGATGGATCGTTCAGCCCGGCTAAATACTTTTTTTGTTTAGCTGTAATAAAGCCGTCTGCATACAATTGAGTCACTATTTTACTGACCTTAGTTTTGTTCTTTTCTTGCATTGGTCTTTTAATCGGGCGATAGTAAAATCTATTATCTAATTGTCAACGAGCTTCTAGTAAATACTGGGCCCTATCCATAACGACCGCGACCGATCCCTTATCTGCTGGCTTGATTATAATATTTCTATTCATAGCTAAATATTTTAGGGAATTTCTCTCTTGTTCCATAAGATTATCCAGCATTTTACTAGTGCCCTGATTGAAATTTAAACACTCTTTATCCTTGTCAATCAACTCCAATATTTTTTCTGTTACCTGGTCATCTCTCGGAATTCAATGTGAAGGCTGCACAAATTGTTTAGGACTCCCATCTACTTCATATCCAAAATAATCGAATAATTTTAACCTTCTATGATATCGAGCCACATCTCTCTTTATTTCCTCCAAATCTACCTCCAATGAAGTAGGGACAAATGTTAACCCCTTTTGCAATAGACTGATATCAGATTTTGTCACTCTAAACTCCTCACTCAGGTTCATCATATTAATCTCAGTAGTTGACACAAACCTAGCCGACTCTTCCCACAATTCCAACCCCTCCAGTCAAAAATCAAAAATATGATGAGCCTCCGGGGGTTAGGGTTAGGGTTAGTGTGCAGGGAGCATATTATCTCTGCCAATATCTACTTTTTATGGCAATTTGGAGTTCTTTGCCCCAGGTAGAAAACACAAGAGTATAATGTACTGTATAAACATGCTTTCTGAAACTAACAATAATTATGTACTCAATGTAGCAAGTGTGAGGGTAATAAAGTAATACTTTTTGTTATATATAATAGGTAATTACTTTTTACCTTTCCATTCTTTAGTTTTCTCTCCTGTGTAATGCTGAGTAACTGATCTATTTCTAATCTAAAGGTAAATTAAGATAATATGGGAGGCCAAGCTGTCTGTTTAAGGGACAATCTATCAGTCTTAGTATCTCAGTGGTGCATTTTGATCAGCGCATACAAGTAAGAGTGTAATGGTGCTCTGTAAACATGACAACAATGACCTTATAATCCTATAAAGCCAGGCATAAGACTAATTATTTGAGTCTTGTCTACTTTTGTTAAAGGTGCTGATTAAACTATTCATATTGCAACTATAATATGCTTGTTAGTTATATGCTCTTTAAAACAGATGAATCATCATAAACTGTTTCTGACTCTCTTTCATTTTAATTGATATTGTAATGATCTGGTCAAAAAATCAGTTTGCCTCAAAAGCTGAATTCTTAATAAGAGGTACGCAAATGTCAGAGCACCACAAAAAGGGGTGGGCACAAAGGATCGGCATCAGCTCACTCTCAATGTAAGGAAGCAACCGATATGAATGAGAGACAAGGATTGGCCAATGAGAAACCAAGTGCCAAAGGTTACTGACATATTTTTCTGTTTTGGATATAATGAAACCACAGAAGCACCCTTGACTTAGAAACAGGAGGCTGAACGTGCAAGGGACTTTAAAACAAAAAAAACAACAAAAAGGAAAGAATATAGAATGAAATGATGGCTTCTCCCATGGATATTACAATAAGACCGCTGTAAATAGTTCCTGATCACTTTATTGTTTCTTTGAATGTTTTTATTGGTAGAAATAAACCTGTTTGATTTTTGCGGGGAATTCCATAAAGCACTTTTAGCAAATAAGCCTCACTGACATCAAGGCGCAAGGCTTATCTGAATCAGTTTCGGTTACACCAAAATGAATTGGGAAGAGTTTCACTTATTGACCAAAGCAATTAAGTGCCATACCAGACGAAAGAAGAAACTTAGCAGAGTGTTGTGGATTGAGAGGTCATGAAATTCCCGTTCAACGAGAAAAAAAAAAACCTCAGAGAGAGTTTCTGGGTTTTTGTAGCATATTTATTGTTGCAGAATTCCCAGTTTAAATTAGTCTGACAAGTTCATTGCAAAATTGTAAAGCATTATAGCATCCACTGAAAATAAGTAACATTATGTCATTTGCTATCACCATTTTTGTCCGTGACCAGAATTTTGTAGCATATTTAATGATGTTGTATTCTTACTTACTTGTTTAAATGAATCCAGTATATATAAATATGTAATTATGCAATGCACAAATTCAGAACTGTAGGCATTGATCTGCTAAAGGCTGTCTCACAGAGTCTCTCTTTTTCTTTATAGAGGATGCATTTCTTTTTGTGTTATTATAGATCAAGAGTTATTTCTTGAACAGCTGCTGAAAAGACCACCACTGTCTCTGTTACATGTTCTTCTGTTTTATGGTAATTAAAACTCTTAAAGTTTCAATGCTGTTTCATGATACATCATACCTCGCATTATTTTAACACTTAAGGTTATAGGTACTCAATCGATTGTACCCTCCTCTGTGCTATTTGAGCCCTAACTGATGTTATCGAAGATCGGTTCTCAAGGCTACTTAAATCTCACGAGAGCCTACATAATGGTAGATTGCCAAAGCCCATCTTGAGTAAACTGGAAACCCTTTGCATTTGTGGAGCCAACTGAGCCTTGATTGGAAGTCGCACTACATATATGGATGCCCCCATGAAAACTGGTATTTTAGCAACAAATGATGAGCCAATAGTTTGATTGAAGGAGAAACCAATGAGCAAAAAAGTATGTTGTTATGTCTAAGAAAGATTTTTATGCTCTTGGCAATAATAAATAGTACTTTTTCTGTTTGGAAGCTGCAATTAAAAAACTGGACAAAGCAACCGCTAAGTGCAATGTACAAACAGCAGCGCATATTAAGCTAACATCAGTTAGTCCATTACTGTTTGCTCTGGTAATGTTACCATTTACCTTCTCAATATTCAACATTATGGATTGACACAAATCATTCAAAGCAAATGTGTCTAATAAACAAATTAAACCTATTTTGTAATGGTGTCATAATCTGAAGTCAGTCAAACTCTAAGTTTGTGGTGCATTTTCTTTTTTCTTTTCTTTTCTGATTCGGAGATCAGAAATTACAATTTCCAAGTTTTAGATTGAATACAGCATAAGCTCTCAATTTGATAAGTGGTCTTCGTTGAATTCCTTCTTGTACAGCGAACTGTCAAACTAACGTTTCTGTCCATGGAATGTTGCTGTCACTCAATACTTCAGTTAATGCTGTTATTGACTTTGGCAAGTGCTTTTAAATTTGAAGAATGTACAGGAGGAGGAGGAGGAAGGCTACCTGTTTATTGACTTTTCTGTTAAAAAAACAATCGCTTGTTTTCTTTAAAAGGTTTTATTTATATAAATACTGTAAGATTTTGCGTAGTACTTACTGTTGCCATGTTATATCTGTAAGTATGTGAAGGCACTGGTCTATTCTACGTGAAGAGCATTATTTAAAAATAGCTTGAAAATCAAAACTTTATAAGCTGAACAAATTATAATGCAGGCTTGAGAAGCACTCTATTTTCCCATAAATCCTTTTTAAATTTTATGCATATATTTGTTTTAATTCTCCTGTAAAACCTTTCCTCTCCTATGTCTTCTTTGTAATTAGAGTGAAATACAGTACAGTTGAAAGACTCAGTGCCACTGAAATTTCTAAAAACCTCAATTAAATTTTAATACAATTTTTGAAATATTTTACATTGCATTCAAAAAAGGGGCAAATGACAGTTGTCCTAACAACAAAAAGGTGGCTCCTCACCTGTGACTTAAAATAATGGTTTTAAATGAAAGCTGGTGAATTGTACATTTTTTTCGGATATATTAGAAAATGTTTTGTCAGCCAGTGAACTGTACATACAGACAAAGTGGGTTTGATTTTTAAGATATTGTTTTTAAAAATCCGCTCACTTTTGGATTAACTAGGCTAGGAATACATTTTCTTCTTTGTGGAATCTAAATATTCTCCCCATGTCTCCATGTACTCATGTTCAGGTGCTCTGGCGTTCTTCTCACATCCCCACAAAGGCATGAATTTGGTTAACTGGGGGGAGCATGAACATGACTGAGAGAATAAAAGTGAAAAAAAAAGCTAACCTTTACAAGTACCATAAATTTACACCGGCTGTTACAGACTCAAATCAAATGTATGATTTTATTGTATAATAGTAACAATAAGAACAGCTCACTACTCAAAACTGTAATTCTGGGAAGCACCCAGAATCAAACCTGCAACCCCTTGATTATGAGTCAGCAGGTCTTACCGCTGCACCATCCTAGCATTTGTATCAGCGTCATACCCTAACTCTAATTTCTTTTTCTTCTGTTATAATAAAATCTCATTTGTTTTGTTATACGTGTACCCTTTGTGACAGTGTTTATTTGATATTTGGACTTCTTCACACATTATACAATTTATGTACTAAAACATTTAAAAAGTTTGTTTTAGGTATGTGTTCAACATTTCTTGCATTTCACACATTTCCTGTAACCCTACATTTACTTAGATTGTCGTAGACACGGAACAGACAAGAAATGCATGTGTTCCGAATTACAACATATTATTTCCCCAATACAACTCCAGGCACCTCACACCCAGATAAACAAGACCTGAGCTGGAAGAGCGTGTTCCTCGAGCTGAGCAGCGTCGGGGTATAGGATGGCAGTCTGCTTGCTGCTTGTGTTGATCAACACATTTACAAAACAAAAGATGCTAATTGAGAGGTGCAAAGGAATTTAAGGTGGCCCAGGATTACAAGTTTTTTCATAGGCTTAAGGGATTGTAGTGTTAAACTTACTGATTGTGTGTGTGTGTGCGTGTGAGTGTGTGTGTGTGTGTGTGTGTGCATAAGTGTGTGTGTCCCCACATTCTGCCTGATGTTGCTGGGTACATTCTGGTCCTCTGCAACACTAAATTGAATTAAGTGGGTTTCATAATGTTAAGTTATATTATGTACACTGTTAAATGGCCTGTTCCCTTGCAAACATAGTTTTTCATTTTTTCAAAACATGTCCAGTACAGGTCCTGTTGTAAGCGGAATGTTGAAAAGAGTTATCTTGAATCATTAGTGGTGGTATAGAATTATTTCATTTACATTATAAAACCATGATCGCATCTGACAGAAATGATAAATAAATGACTTGTCTAAATGTTGGTGATCCGTCTTTCCAAGATGTCAATACTTGAATATAAATGGTATTTTATAGCACACTATAAATCTGTGCCCACTTAGTCGACATCTGTTAACAAGATGCCAATATATTGCATATGTGAGGGTGCATATTTTCAAAATAGTCCTCTTTTTAAAATGATATTAATATTTAGGGATAAAAAGCTATATAAATACTGCATTATTTATTCCAGCTGCTGACTCCTGAAGATACCACTGCAACTGTAAAATGTAAATAAACTAATTCAAATTCTTAATAAGTGCCAACAGTGTGCATGACCTGTAAAATGAATGTTAGCAACATGCAATTTCAAATGATTTAAATGTAAAATTGCTTTTTCTCACATTCATTATTGCAGTTCAAAGTAAGTTTTGATTTTTATTGTGTTCAGAAAAATTTCTTACTATTTTTATATTCTCTGTAAACTCTCACAGAAATGGACACTCATGCAGTCAGGCCCCTGTTTTGCCAAATGACTGCACTGCAGCAGGCCATTTTGCACTATAAAATGTAACTGGAAGCACCTTTCTTTGTTGGTTTGAAGAAGAGAGAAGAACAGGCATATTTTGAATGAAAAATAACAATGATTTACACATGTTTTGCCCAAAGTACATTTGAGAGAACAAGCAGAGGTTCAAAATTTGGGAGAAACTCACTTTATTCTTTATTTGACAGGATAAACAATAGCTCTTTCATTTCAAAATGTTTTAGTATAAAGAAAAATACAGGATTTAGTTCAGATTGAAGCAGCTTTGTTTTCTTTTTTAAAGCCATAGCATACACTGAATATTCAAGGATAATAAAAGGAATATCCTATCATACACTTTCTAATGAAAGTGCCAAACATGACCTGGCTTAAGTGTAAAATGACATTTTGGTTACTAAATGGAATAGAAGAGTTTTTTCTGCTTTAAGGAGGATTCTGAGGCACTTGAACCAAGAATGTATTGTACAGATCATTTTTTCACAATGCACAAAACTGGCAAATCTGTTCAAAAACACCAACCAAAGCTCAAAAGCAGAGGTCAAAATGCTGAAAACAGCATACAGTAATCCCTCTTCGATCGCGGGGGTCGCGTTCCAGAACCCCCCGCGATAGATGAAAATCCGCGAAGTAGAAACCATATGTTTGTATAGTTATTTTTATATATTTTAAGCCCTTATAACCCCTCCCACACTGTTAACATTATTAGAGCACTCTAGACATGAAATGACACCCTTTAGTCAAAAGTTTAAACTGTGCTCCATGACAAGACAGAGATGACAGTTCTTTCTCACAATTAAAAGAATGCAAACATATCTTCTCTTCAGAAGCAGAGAATTTCAGAGAGAGAGAGAGCAATTAAAAGCAAACAATCAAAAAATCAATACGTGCTTCTGTGCTTTTAAGTATGCCCCACCGAGATAAAGCGGCATTTTTTAGAGGAGCGTCCGTATCTTTATCTTCTAAGCAAACAGCCTCTGTGCAAACAGCCCCTCTGCTCACATCTCCTCCGTCAGGCGCAGAGAGAGAGAGCGAGATTAAAGCAAACAATCAAAAAATCAATATGTGTGCTTTTGGAAGCACCGCGATAAAGCGGCATTTCTTAGAGATGCGTCTGTATCCACTAGGCAAACAGCTTCTGTGCAAACAGCACCTCTGCTCACATCCCCTCCGTCAGGCGCAGAGAATGTCAGAGAGGGTGAGATAGAGGCAGAGACAAGCAAACAATCAAGCACCGCGCGGGAAGCATATCTTATAGCATTGAGGAGTTTTAGTTAATATGTAATACATGCTCTGATTGGGTAGCTTCTAAGCCATCCGCCAATAGCGTCCCTTGTATGAAATCAACTGGGCAAACAAACTGAGGAAGCATGTACCATAAATTAAAAGACCCATTGTCCGCAGAAATCCGCGAACCAGCGAAAAATCCGTGATATATATTTAGATATGCTTACATTTAAAATCCGCGATAGAGTGAAGCCGCGAAAGTCGAAGCGCGATATAGCGAGGGATTACTGTATTATATAACAGATAAATGTATCCAACACACAAGATAGAAATGAGATCCAAAAAGACAGTTGAAAGATCAAAAGCACTAAACAAATTTAAAAAGACCAAGAACACACACTCAGGTCCCCCTGCACAAGAAGGCACAGGTAGAGGACCATCTTAAGTTTGCCAATGAACATCTAAATGATTCAGAGAAGGCTTGGGAAAAGTGGTGAGCATAGTATATTGTCACTCTGTGATGGGGGTCAAGTTAAGAGTCAATACACGATTTTGCGTACCAAAAAAGAAAAAAAAATCCCAAAGCAGTTGATTGTGTACTTATATCTTAAAATGAATTTAACAGCATCCATATATGTGTACCTTATAGCCATGGCACCATATGTCTTTTGCAAAACCATTTTTTTTTTTTTTTGCAACATTCAGGGGACTTTATGAGGATTCTTAGATAGTTGCATTGTTGCCTAGGCAAAGTCACTATGTAGACCTCCCTTGGTTTACTGATTTGTTTTTTTTTTTTTTTGTTTGATTTTTGTAGTGTTTAATGTTTTTTTGATATTGGATTCCTTCTTAGATTGTCCAGTTTTGCGTAGTTACTTTGTTCTTATTTTGATTTTCTACTTGCCTAGTTTTAGATTTTGTTTTCAGTCACCCTTCTTATCTATTGCTTTTCTGTGTATTACGCCTTGGCTGTTTTTTATAATTTAAATTTTGGATTAACATTGACATCATCCCTCTTTCTCTGATGATTCTCACAGATGTGCACAAGAAATTCGGTGCATGCCATCAGCCATTCTTTAAAGAAAGGCATTCTACATTATAGTCTTTTAGCCTGTTCTTTTCTTTTCTGAATGTGCTGAATCTGTTTTTGCATATATTTTTAATTGTATTTTTATATAATTTAATTGTATGTTTTAATATATTTTTGTTTACTTCACATTGTCTTTTTGTATTTGGTTTTCACTCACGGGTGTCCCTATTTTGTGCATTTTCTTTCAGCAGTGATCATTCTCATTGCTACTGTGGGAGTGCCCAGATGTCATCAAGCTGCCACCACTTAAGAAGATGAAGAGTCATCTGAAGCATCCAAAAACAACTAAGTCAGGACTTTGGGAATTTTTTGAGCTTTGTTTTTTATGTTGTCATTTGTTACTTTGACCTTGCCCAACAAGGACATGGACACTATCCAGTGACCTGAGATGAGGAGTGGACTCCTGCGGTATTGGATCTCTTCGGAGAATGCTTGAGTACCGCTGGTTTGACTTTGTGTCAAATGAGTGTTTGCTTACAGAGTCCCAAATGACGCACATTACCTGTATTGAGAGGGAGCATCAGTTACGCCACTACAGCTGTGTGGTGCGATTCCCAGAGAGTTGAAGGCCTGATCGGTTGGACCAGGCCAAGTGGATACTGTGTAAGAAGGGTCATTAGAGGAGATCCACTTGGGTACCATGTACAATAAATAGAGGAGAAAAAGCTAAGACTGTTCAAGCCATAGGGTAAAACTATTAATCCTGGAATAAGATCTTGGTATCAGCTTTAGAGCAGATGGACATAAAATGCCTTCTGTAGGGGTTTGGCATATAAAAGTGTGAACACAGAGCCTGAGTAATTGAAATATAACCATCAGATGTTGTTTGAAAATAATGAAAATCAGGAAAACTAAGGCACAAAGACAACCTACCAGTATCGCCAAATAAAACTAGACTTAATTTTTGAACCACTGTAATATGCAGCAAAGTACATTTTGAGTGATTAAATCAGGGGTGCAAGCAGTCTAAGAACAATGTCAAAGCAGGTTAAATAATCTAAAAAAAGGAGGAAATTGTTCACATACTTCTGATAAGAGAAAGTTATCATATGCTGTGGGTACTTGAGTAGAGATTAATAGTGTTTCTTTGTCCTACTTAAAATAATATGCAGAAAAAATGGCCAAGTTTTTTTCTTTCCAGAGTCAATGATTTTTATTTACGACTCATGCCTAATAAAAATCAATGCACCAAAGGTTTAGATAGCAGCTGAAAAAAGGCAGTAACCTAATAATGCTTATTAGAGTACATCCTGTGATTTAAAGCGCATCTCTGTAACATGGCCTCATCAGTATTCTGGTGATGCAGAAGATCGATTTAACGTGTGTAGCAGTTTGAGGAACTGGTAATGTACATGCAACATGTAAAAAACCATAGACGGGGTAGCCTTTACAGGTCACAAAGAAAGTAAAACAAGGAAAGCACAAAAAGACACCCTTGACTTGTAGAAAAGAATATTCTTAAAGTTGATGATTTGCATATAGAGAATTATAAGCATATGTGAAAATATGTATTATATCCTAATTCACGCTGGTACAGTAAGGGTTAAATCATAAAAAAAGCCCTTGGCAGAATATTTTATTCATTTTCTTTTCAGCTGCAAACCACTAATATCTTGTTACAAAGCTCAAAAACTTTAGTCAAGGACACTGTGTACTTAAAAAGGGTTAAGCAGGCCATTGTTTTAGAAATGCAGAAAAACTTCAACCTTGAGAGATGCTTGAACATCAAGTAACTTTCATTTGAACAGCACAGTGTCTCATATGTGGGTCTTCCTGGTTTTGACTTAAGTTGTGTTCTTGATCTATGAATAAGTTTCGGACACCTGCACAGGGTATGAAATAATGATGGCAGTTTCGGTCAAGTGATGGACATTAGGTAATGGTGAGTTTGGACATTAGGTAATGATGGGAAGAACTAGAAGGAGGAGAGTATTTTGCATAAGTGATAAGAATTGCAATAGATGTAAACTTGCTGAAATTGCTAATTGCTCATCTCACTTGATTTGAGTCAGTGTATGCATCATGCAATAAAGCTTGATTCTGCTGCCTTCCTGAGACTCCGTGTGCCTGCTTCGAGCAGCGTGTTTCTGCCACACCAGACATCCTGGGGAAGATTAATCAAAAGTTACAACTGTCAAAGTGGCACATTACCCTGAATTCCCATCCAAAAAGTCAATAGCTGTATGCCATACACCTGTTATGTGAGCGAGTGCTTGAGCCCCCACAGACACCTGCTATGTGAGAATAGGGTCAATACAAGGATGCTTGAGCCTCCATTATCATCCTTACATGTGTTTATATACACACTAGGACAAATAACAACACTGGAAGACCTTTAAGTGAGACATCTTAAATGTACACAGGGAACTCCAATTTCTGTATTACATCTTGCCTGAAGAAGGGACCTGAGTTGCCTCGAAAGCTTGCATATTGTAATCTTTTTAGTTAGCCAATAAAAGGTGCCATTTTGCTTGACTTCTTACTACATTCAATGAACCATAGAAAATGAACAAAGTCGAAGGGAATTGAGTGGTGATGCACTAAGGATAGTCTCAGTTTCACAGCTCTAGTCCATATTGCAACCTTGAATTCCATGTGTAAAGTCATATTTTGCATGCAAGTATTTAGAATCAAAGGTTAAATAAGGTGTGAGTTGTTCCATCTTTCTGTGGTGTCTGTATCCATGTCTGCATTCCCAGAAACACGTTAGCTTGTCATTAAAGAACTGTGTGGTTATTTCTGTGAATTGAGTGGACGTTTACTGAATACATGCAGGCATGCTTAGGTAGTGATGTTTGTACTGAAAGTGACTGAAGACTGTGAAGGGTTACACAAAATAAAGAGGAGGATAAAAGACGAGGACACCTAGACAGAGAAGTCAAGTGGTGTTACCATTTGCATTTTTCCCATCTCAATAAAAAAGCAATAAAGAAAAAACCTGATTTTTATGTTTTTTATGAAATTAAAGATAATGTGATTGTATAGTGCCAATAAAAAGTATTCACCACCTTGAAGTTTTAACATTTTATTATTATACTTCATTGAATTTGAGTGAATTTAGTTTGGCTTTTTGGACGCTGATCAACAGAAAAAACACTCTTCATGTCAAAGTGAAAACAGATCTCTGGAAAGTGGTCTAAATAATCACAGATATAAAACACAAAATAATCGCATTAGTATTCATCCTATTAATATGACACACCTAAATCCTCAGTGGTGCAGCCAGTTGGTTTTAGAAGTCACAGCAATAGTTAAATGGAGATCACTGTTTTGTAGTCAAGAAATTTCAATTGATTGTAGTATAAATTTACCTTATCTGTAAGGTCCAGCTTGTGGCGAGTCATTATTGTAGTCTACCTTACACAATGAAGACAAAAGAACACTTAAGGCAACTCTGTGAAAAGGTGATGGAAAAGCACAAGTCAGGGGATGGATACAAGAAAATATCCAGGTCACATAAAATCTCTTGAAGTCCAGTTACATCAATTATTAAGAAAGGGAAAGAGTATGGCACAGCTATAAATCTGTCTAGAGCAGGGGTGGGCAAAGTCATTCCTGGAGGGCTGCAGGTTTTGGTTCCAACCCAATTGCTTAATAAGACACACTTATTGCTCAAGTAACACTTCTGCTTCACTTTAGTTGTCTCGCTTGTTAAGATTTTGAACCCTTATTTTAGTCTTAAACAGCTATATTATCATTTTTTAATTACTCCTTATTTGCAATAAAATGCAAATGACAAAAGTAACCAGCATTTCTCCATTTAGCTTGTTTCCATTTTCAAATGTGTGTTTTTATCATTCACTACTGGGTTTAATTAAATACTTGGAAGGAAAGTGAGGAGAAAAAGGTGAAGGACTGAGAATTACTCATCTGTTTTAGACTTCAAATCATTTGGATGATATCCTTAGAAAGGTAAACAAAATCTAGCATATGAGAATGACCTGACATAGCAGAATAAAAGCACTAACAAGCCATGAAATTAAATTACTGGCAAGGATTGTTTTCTAATTAAGCAACTGGGCTGGAACAAAAACTTGCAGCTCCCCAGGATTGACTTTGCCCACCCCTGCTCTAGAGCATGTTGTCCACAAAAACTGAGTGATCGTACATGACAAAGACTTGTGAAGGAGGCCACCAAGGGACCTGCGAGAACACTGAAGAGGTTACAAGTTAGAGTTGATGAGACTGTTGAACAGGTGCTTCACCAGTTACAGCTTTATGGAAGAGTTGCAAAGAGAAAGCCACTGTTTAAATTAAACAAAAGCACAGAGAGCTTGCCAGAAGGCACAACAGAGATCATGAAATCAGCTGGAAGAAGGTTTTGTGGTTTGATGAGTCCAAAATTAAGCTTTTTGGCCATCAGATTCCATGTTAAACACATGCATATTATCAAAAACAAACTGTCCTTACCGTGAAGCGTGATGGTGACAGCATCATGCTGTGGGGATGCCTCTTTGAGTAGGCCCTAGAAGGCTTTTGAAGGTAGAGTAAATATAAATGCAGCAAAATACTTGTAAATCCTGGAGTAAAACCTGATTCATTTACAGTAGCAAGAAACCTGCCCCTTGGGTGAAGATTCGTTTTCAAGCAAGACAATGACCCCAAGCAGAAAGCAAAAGCTACACATGAATGGCTCAAAAACAGCAACGTTAATGTCCTGGAGTGGCCGAGTCTGAATCAAAATTTCAATCCAACTGATAATTTCTTGCTGGACTTGACAAATGCTGTTCACTCACAATTCCCATGCAGCCTGACAGAGCTTAAGCAGTCTTAGAAAAGAGAGTGGGGAAGAATTGCAGTGTCCAGATGTGCAAAGTTGATAAAGACCTGTGCAGGCAAACTCAAGGCTGCCAAAGGTACATCTGCTAAATACTGACTTGGTGGGAGTACATACTGTACCTATGCCCTCAGTTATTTTGTGCATTGTCTGTAATTAATATAGAATATTTTGCAGAGATTTATTTTCACTTTGATGTTAAAGAGTCTTTTTCTGTTAATCAATCTCAAATTAGAGCCACTGTGATTGAATGTTGAAAAATGTGAAAACCTCCAAGGGGTTAATACTTTTATGTTTCATTGAATCTTGCAAGCTTGGTCTGCTTGAAACAGGTTTCAAAGATACAATAATGGACAGATTATCTGAAGAAATGAGAATATAATTATACCATGCTTCATTATGGGAATATTAATTTGTTATAGGATACTGTGCAGTTGACGGTGTAACACAATAGCACACTGCAGTTAGCCGTGCCTGATTATCATTGTCATTCTTTATCTGTGATTCAGAGGTATATTAGATTTTGCCATTCCTCTCATGTTTTAGGGGACTGTGTTAGGTTGGGCTGTTGACAAAGTTTTAGGATTGCCATCCATTTGTAAGGCTAGAGTGTGACAACCCCCTAAACTTAGATGCTGGGGCAGTTCTCATGTTTGCACCTAAATTAATTTCCCTTACCTTGCTGTGATAGAACTTGTCCTTTAATTATTTTATCCATAACTAAATTCACTGTTTACAAAGATAATATCAACCATTGCCACTCAGCAAACTTTCTGCAGTAAAACAGCAGTTTTAAGAAGATGGACTCTTGCTCTCTATTGCCTACCACTTGAGAAAAAAGTGCACTGCTACTAAATTTAAATAAATAACTGACAAAACCAAAATGAAATTCAATGTTTTTATGTACATCCATCCTAAATTTTAAATACATTACAAAGTTATGCAGTATTATAAGTTACAGTCAACAAAGGAACTAAACGAGTGTTACATTCACTCAACAAACATGATTTGGGAAAATAAATGATAGACTTACTGTATTATTTAGTTGCTTTTGGTCTAATATGTATTGTAAGCCACTTACTGTATACAACCAGCAGTAGGGTAACAGGCAGATGGCAGAGTGGTGGCTGTTCAAGATGGAAGCCACCAGAGCCATTTGGCTAAGGTCTCATCCTACAGTAGGGTCTCACTTGAGCAAAGGGGAAATCATCCTGGTCCATCTTAGCTTTCTAGTGGTGTTTCTTGACTTGAGCTGAGCCGGAGTGTATGAGGATAAAACGAAATAATATGATGTGCATTCTATTGATAAAAAATTGTATCTTTGTCTTCCCAAACAATGAGGGGCCTCACAATATGAAACGGCCTGGGCCTTATGTGAAAGCTTTCTTTTTAAACATGCTGTTGTTATGAGAGGTGGATGGTACTGTACATTCAGCAGTAATAAAAATACACTGTTTGCTCAATTTAGCTCTACATGCTAGAAGAAAATGGCTCCTCCACTTGATCCTTAAAACCATCAATCACTATAAAAACCTCTAATTTATGCCTCCCATGATGAATTCAGATGATAAAGCGGTGACTGCTGCACTTAATTAAGAAAATATTTGAGAGGTCAGCTACCCAGCTTTAATATTTTTAGAAGAACCTAATTTGAATTTTTCAAGCACATTTTCAAGCTTCAGTTATTAACCTTCTCTGAACATACAGGCCTATCCCATATGAACTGTGCCAAAGGCAAGCATCAAAACGTATCACTCGCATGCATTCACTAGATTTTCTAGCCTCCCTTAGAGTTTTTTTTTTTATCATGAAAGAATATTCTTACTCGTCAAAAACAGGCCACTGGGGGCAGAAGGGTTCTTTTGTAGTAAATTATTATGGAATGTTCAGTTCTCCCTTGTGTTTTCCTTCCTTGTGTGCTTTTTTTATAAGATACAATTGTTTTTGGTTTTTGTAGCTTTCTTAATATCAATTAAGGTGTGAAGAGAGGCCATGAGGTCTCCACTTCTGCATTGCCTAAAGATGATCGATTGGCCAAATATATTCATGTATGTATTTGTTTAGTGTACTGTGTGAGTATTTGTATGCTTTTTATGGTGTCTTTACTGCAATCCTGTGATCTTAAAGTGGATTGTGCATGTTCAAAAAGTAGTTATAGGTGTATATAGGTTTAAGTATCCCAAACATGTCATGTCTGTAGGGGGTGCTAATTTGTTAAGCCTGAATACAAATGACAACTAGAAGGACCACAGTAACAAAAATAAAGGGTTTTTATTAACAATACACTGAATAAAAAATACAGGGGAACAACAAGGAATTACAGAACAAGAAATAACAAACACCTTTGCCCTCTGTGCCAGGCCGAGCAGCAATAACCCCCAGCTACTTTTTTATGTGTTCTTCCTGTTCACTTACCAATACTCTGGCCATTTTCCTTTGTCACTAACTGCTTTCTATCTGTAAAATAACTGGACCAGAAGAATTAAGGCCTTTTAATATTATACGCCAGAGTTATTGTGGGTATTGCACCGTAAGCACTTCCACGACCTCAGCAGATACCATTCTCTGGTGTCATTTGCATAGAACTCCCACTGACAGCACCAAGTTCCTCTGCAAGTTACCTGCACCACACAGAGGACATGATTGGATGTTTTCTGCACCCCCTTGTGAGGCTACAACATATTTAATTTCCCCCTAACGGCTTTCGGAACTCCAAACCCCACAAAAGAGATGACCCCCTGCTATGATGGAAGCACACCATGGTGTTCAAGAGAGGTACTCTTACCCAGATTAATTTCACTATATATATATATATATATATATATATATATATATATATATATATATATATATGAGGCTAAGGATCTGTGCTGGTATCCCGAAGGTTGCCGGTTCGAATCCCCGTCCCTGCCAAAAGAGATGCTACTCTGCTGGGCCCTTGAGCAAGGCCCTTAACCTTCAATTGCTCCAGGGGCGCTGTACAATGGCTGACCCTGTGCTCTGACCCCAAGGGGTATGCGAAACACCAAGTAATTTCCTTCGGGATTAATAAAATAAAAAAATTAAATATATATATGCAGTCAAGCTTGGGTCATAGAGTTGTGCAGGAGACAGGGTTTCCAAGGAGGATTAACTTTATTTAACAGGCAGGAACAGACACAACAGTTTATTCAACAGGAGTTTATTCAACAGATGTTTATCTTCGGCACACAAGCACACAGGTAACTAGCAAACGACATGCCCCAGCACCACCCTTCAGCTTAAAAGAACACAATGTCTTCTTCATCGAGCAGGTTCAAAGTCTTGGAAGCAGTGGTTAGGCAGACAGAGTTTGGAGGAGAGATGACAGAATGGTGAGCAATTGGTTAGCTGGAGTTCAGTCTTTTAAACGTTCCAAGCATCGTGCAAAAAGCATGTTAAACAGTAAGGGAGCAAAGCCACAGCTGATCCCAAAAAAGAGCTGGTTAAGAGTGTGTTTGTTTCCTATTATTTCCTATTCCTATTCCTGCATATAGTAGTTAACATAAATATGTGCACACAGCAATGAAATATCACTGAGTAATGATACTCCAAGGGAAAGCAGTTATTGTTTTTTGAAAATGTCATAACATTAATTCTTTAAATGTCATATTTTAAATATTTTAAAATGTTACGATGGTTATAGTTGACAAGAAAAGATTGCATTAAATGTTATTAATTTTAAAAATACATAAAAAGGCATGTGTGAAGTGTAAACACTAGTAAATTTTACGAACTCAATAGCATTTAAAAAAAAAACAGATAGCAACATTTTTGTAATTCTGGGAACCACCATTGTTCTCAATTATTATTATATCAGTGGCGTACTTATGTAGAAATGGTGCTTTAATATATTAGTGTTTAGACCTTCATGCTTGAATCTAGCAAGCTCAAGCTCCAGCCGCACATAACCTGTTTTGAATAACAACTGAAAATCTGACATTAGATATTTGGTGAGGCATCTGATTTATAGGTTTATGGATTACACGTGACTATTGCTTAATTGTCTTTAGATAATTACAATAGTACAACAGTCTCCCTGGGACAATTTGTAAAAGATTTATGAGGAGTGCATGTCACTGTAATTAATTATTGGTCATCATCACTGTATTTTAGTGGACCAGATAGGAAGTGGCACGAGTGGCTTAAAAGCAAACCTTCTTGCGCACCACTTTTTATTGTTTATTTATTTAGAGTTAAGCATTGTCCTAAACAAAGGTAGTGATATTAGAGAAGGGCTGGTGTTCAAGCAGTAGTGAACCTGAAATATACAAATGTAATTGAATTTATTTGATGTAACACATAATATTTAGTGTGCAATAGCCAATGATAATTTATAAAAATTACTGATGCTGTTATTAAGAGAAAAATGTTTACATACTCCTATATGTTTTTTTTTTGTTATTCATCCAGGAATACAGAAAGCAAAGACCTAAATTGAAATTAATACATTTTAAACCTTCTTAAACCAGTTTAGGGTTGAGGGGCTCCACAGCCTATCATGACAACACTGAGTAAAGCAAACAAACCATCTCAATAGAGGTAGAGATGCAGCACTCACATCATTTCCTAAGTCCCAATCTTTCAGACTTGTGCATCTGCTATCCTATCCGTGGGTTGCTAATCAGAAAAAAAACCATGATATTTTAAAACTTTGGAACATTTTACATTCATCTCTTGTTTTTCACATGGAATAGGAAGATAAGATGCTAGATAGTCAAACTTCTTCACTTGTCTGCCAGAAATATTCTCACACATCAGTTTTAAGCATAAGCGTGGGACATTTTTTTCAGAATTGAAGATGCAATAGATAGATAGATAGATACATAGATAGATAGATAGACAGGCATATCCACCTGAACTTAACTCCTTAACAGGGCTGACTGGATGGTTTTGAAGGCACGGGAGAAAACAAAAAAAAACATAGTAAGTGCTGCCCGCTTTGTCCAGGTGAGAATAAGCTTTGTGGAGCTGATAGATAATTACATTCTTCACTCTAGTCTTTGTTCAATAGGTGGGTCCAGGTGATCTACCACAAGAGGACTCATATAATCCATGATATGAGACGTAAGTGCCACTGGTCTATAGTCATTAATTGAAGAAGGGTCTGCCTTCTTTGTAACAGAAACAGTGAAGGCTGTTTTCCACAGCAGTGGCACTTTCTAGAATCATAGGGACAAAGTGAACAGGTAACAGAAGACACCACAAAATTGATCAGCACAGGCCATAAGAGCTTTTCCTATATGTAGCTTCCTCAGTTGTCTCCTCCAGACTGAAGCCCATACTGATGACTGGAGGAAGACTCATCACTGGCCATTCCAGTTGACAATGTTCACAAAAGCAACACTATAATTGTAAAGAAAAAGTTCATCACCCTTACACGCCAGTCTGACTATTATTCAAAAGGTGTGATTTATGTTTGTTTTTTTTTGCCAGTGTTTTTGCATTGGCAAAAAGAATCTCTCAATTAGATCTACAATTATTGAACATAAAACATTTTGAGTGCAGACTGGTAATTGTCTTACTAACTAACTTACTAACTGAAAACTCATGCTCAGCAACATTGCTGCACTGCTCAGATTTGAAGTCATTACCCCAGATTCCAATTCTAGAGACCTTAATAAGACATTATTAAAGAGAGAAGCCTATTGTATTTACAATTAAGACACTGTTTCCTCAGCAGGGCTAAATGAGACTAATAATGTGCCCCACTTTACGTTAAACCTATGGAGATTCATCAGTGCTGTTAACCACATCCTTTTAACATTTACCTGTAATCTAACATACAGAATTTAAACTCTTTGTTATTTCTGAGTACAATTTGGACTGTTGTTGAGCTTCCTTGTGTCATTATTATTCTAGAGAGTTAATTTTTGTGTTTTCTATGATGTAATCATTCTTCATAATCCTCTGCTATTGTTCCTAGATTTCCTAAGCTTTGGTAGTTTGGCCAACAACTGTGTAGGGTTACAGTATTACCCTATTCATTTGTGTTGAATTTGTGTGTTAATTATAAGTAATTAACTAATATATGTTTTTCATTTTGCATTTCTCTATGTATGTACAAATTTTTCAGTTGTGATATTTCTAGTATAGATGATCTGTTCCACACTGTTACAAAGGTGTCACAGCCTTAAACATGAGATGGGAAGCCTTGAAACGTGTGGCAACAGGCAACTTCAACATGCTACAGTAGAATTTGTCAGGTACATTGTGGTGTCTAACATGTATGGACTGTCTTGTGGTGGAACTTCAAATTTTAAGCTGCATTTATATTTGTTTTTAGTGGGGATGCATTAGTCTGTTTCATCATCTTCAAGATTGTGCTCAAAACCTTGGGCTATCAGTTTTTAACATTTATTCCTGATTGTTCTCAGTTCATTTTGGTATTTCTTTGACCTAGCATCACTATAGGTCAAAGAAGACATTGCCCACTTTTGTTTGGTAACAAGACTTTTAGTTAGACTACAGCAAGCACCTCTTTCACAGACACTTCATTTCAACTAAAGATCTCCTTACAGAGTCTCTCTGTGGAAAGAACTTTTTGAGTCTAAGCAATAATGAAGGAGCAATCAAAGCTAAAAAAAACATTTCTAGATGTCTCAGTGTTGTACTGTTTCCCACACTTTGTCAGGAAATGTAAGCCATAACTGAACTGTTAACAACTTATCAACCTAAATGTTGGGCTTATGTGCTTCCAAGAAAAAAATGTTCAATCATTTCTATATATAGTAACCTAGTGTAAGCACTAATTTAGCCATTGTGAGGACCCACAGCAGGATTTTTAATCAATTTTAACTTGATAATTGAGCAAGGTCTTGCAATATGAGTCTGTATGAGCTGTAGAAATAAAGCACAAAACAGCATAAAGGTTTGGGGTTTCCGGCCCCATATACTGTACAGTTTTAAAATTTGCGTCAGAAAATTTTCCATATACAGTACATCAGACAGTCAAGATGGCAAAGTGGGGAACATTTATGGAGTGGGACCGGAATTGACACAGTGGAATGTTGGGAAGGAACCGAGGTGGATGCTGGGAGTTATGACTTCATCAGAGGTAGACAAAAGGAAGGGAAAGAACATGGAAGTGGCAGTACGTGGTCAGGGAGTCTGATTAGATTCATGGCGGCGCTGCTTCTTTTTTTTTAGTAGGAGCAAAGAGAGAGAGATTAGTACCCCGCTTTTCCCTCTTGGCATGAGTTTTTGGGCTGCAGTTCGGGTCTTTACACAGCTCCCTATGCGCACATGCGTGACAGAGCATATACTGCTTACTACAGAATGGTAACCACGTGTGTGTGCTGTAATGTGTGAGTCCCTGTCATGCACCCCAAAACACGAGGCTGAGTCTCAGTACATTAGCAAAACCAGCTTTATTTAGCATGAAACAGGAATAGCATGGTTATTTATTGTAGCAGGATCTACCACTGTCCTATACAGAGACACAGCAATCAGGCAGGGTCATGACCAGGTTGATGGCTAAGTAATACTATGCTCTTGCATTTATAATGTTCCTTGCATCACCCATTGACGGCAGGCGCTTATAGCTTGACCGCAATCTTTTCTGATTCACTTTTATGGCGAACTGCTACAGCGCTGGCAGCCTGCGGTTGCTTCAGGACACTCTTCCGTGTGTTGTCCCATTGGGGGGAAATCCCAAAACAGTTTAGAAACCTTACAGTGCGTAAAGCATTTTTTTTATTTTGTGTCCAAGTGTAGCAACTCTTCAGGCAAAAGCACCTGTCATTGGATAGGTTCCTTGTTGAAGTCACAAAAAAACAAAAAGATTCCAGTGAGCCAACAGATAGCAGTGATTCTGTTAGTTATAGTGAAAGCCGTCCTGCACAATAACTCTCCTCCTCCTCTTCTCTCTCTCGTCTCCCTCACACCAGCCACAATTCTTTTCAAAGGTA
Source organism: Polypterus bichir lapradei (assembly GCA_026402145.1). Classification (NCBI taxonomy): domain Eukaryota; kingdom Metazoa; phylum Chordata; class Cladistia; order Polypteriformes; family Polypteridae; genus Polypterus; species Polypterus bichir. Next base: position 89,462,857 of record JANRMT010062791.1, on the reverse strand, counting down.
AAGTGCAGGTTAATTTGTTTTACGTATTTTTACTTTATATTTTGTATTATTCAGTCAGTCAGTCATTACCCAACCCACTATATCCTAACACAGGGTCATGCAGGTCTGCTGGAGCCAATCCCAGCCAAGACAGGGCGCAAGGCAGGAAACAAACTCCGGGCAGAGTGCCAGCCCATCGCATTTTGTATTAAGAATTTTTATATAAATATTTGTGAGTTGTGAAACGAATTATCTGAGTTTCCATTATTTCTTATGGGGAAATTCGCTTTGATATACGAGTGCTTTGGGTTACAAGCACATTTCCGGAACGATTTATGCTCGCAAACCGAGGTTCCACTGTATGTGCAAAAGTTTGCTAACCAAAAATCAGGCAGTTCTTTTGTCATGTTCTAAACAAAAGCAAAAATCTAAGTCAAAACGTACATAGCAAAGGTTCATTTATCCAGCGGTTCATACACTAAACGCACCAAGAAATGAAAGTACCGATCTTTTTTATGGGCATGTAGTAAAAATCACACACTGCACACGTTAGCATAGCAATGCTAGGGTTACTAAGGCAAGAATGACAGCATGTGCAAGAACACAAAATGGTCTTGCAATAAGATGCTAAGCTATTCCAACTCCATCAAGTGCATTTTTATAGCAAAATGGATGTCAGTTTTGAATTCTGCATAGTTCAAACCTCCTATCTGGCTAAAATGAATGTACAAAAACACATTGGAAAAGGCTATCACTAAATTCAGAATAAAACAAGATCTGTGCCAGAGAAAAGCTGATCCTCAAGCAATCAGGACAAAACATCACCTCCACCCTGGGATGACAGGAATCAAACAGATAAGTATGTATACTTTATACCCTAATTCTGAGGTTGTACTGTATGTAACTTTATAGTTAGGGAAAAGGTTTTATAATTTAGATCTAAATGCTGCAAAGTGTCATAAATTGATTTAATTTAATTTTTTTGTAGTTATTTCTACACCTTGTTTAATGGGTTTTGTGGGGTTTGTTCTGATGTGTTTTTAAGAATGTTTCTTTTTGAATTCTCTCTCCTCCTATTGTTGTTATGTAAATGCCGCCATTGTTATTGTGCAATGTTAGATTGTTGCTAGACTTAATGATCAGAGGTTCATGTTGCATGATATCATTGCTGCGACTTGATAAAGGCAAGCTTTGTGTATTTCCAAATCATCTGAACATTCAGATTACTTCAAAGAACTTAGCATGCAACTTATTAATCAATCTGAAGTCTTGGAGTTAACTCATTTTAATTTCCTGACTTCAATTCTTGCCCCTCATATTGTTTAATATATAACACTTTTCTTCTTGGTTCTAGACCCTCTCATCATCTATCTATCTATCTATCTATCTATCTATCTATCTATCTATCTATCTATCTATCTATCTATCTATTGTGGAATACCAGGGCACTCCAGCTCCAGGAAGTGTTGCCAAACAGGGCCAAGTAAACATTCAGGTGCCCCCTGAGCTTCCATGCTGCAAACCTGTGGCCCCAATGGCTGCCCTCTATCAGTCCGGGGGAGACAGTTTCTAGAATAAGCCCTCTCCCCCAGTCCTTCTGTGCCGAAGGCATCCTGGCAGTGTAAGGGGCCCAGTGGTCCGCCACACTATCTGTCTAATACCACAGCAAAGAACTGTAGGAATAAGGTTATTTAAATAGTCTCCGCTGAATGCCCTAATTGAATGATATTTGGAAAAGGGTCCACGACAGAATTACAAACACTACAAAAAAAGTGAGAAGAGTACAGATAAGGGAGTGGAGTACATTAGAAAATGGTGGGTTTTGGGACCACGGGAACAGAGTTTGGAGGCTCAACACTGTGGGGGCCTGTGGCCACCACCAGGGGACGCATGGACATTGACTATGTCCTGTACTGCAGTACTTCTGCCACACCAGGAAGTGCTGCAGGAAAGTCATCAGGGAGCACCTGGAGCACATCCGGGTGCTTTATAAAAGGGGCCGCCTCACTCCATTTAGGGAGTCAGAGTCAGGAGGCAGAGGACAGAGCTTGCGAGTACAGGAGTGACAGCGGCAGAGAAGAAGGAAAGAAAAGACTGTGAGCTATAGTCCTGGTGGGTCATGCACTGTGTGTGAGGTGCAAAGGACTGTGCAGTGAAGAAACCAAATAAAAGCGTGTGTTTGGACTTCTGTGTGTCCTGGTGCCTATCTGTAGTCGGGCTGATCTTCCACAATATATATATTTAAGTTCTCCTTATGTCCCTTGTGTTTTGTGGGTGGTACTTCCAAGAGGTGGGGCCACCTTGATATCACTTCTTGTGAGCCCTCCTTCTGCTCCGACTCTTTAGGTCAGAATGGAGAAAATTCAGGTCAGTGACGCATTGTAGTTTTGAAGTTCTGGATGTACTGTTTTGCTATATGGAACTACTGGGGTTTTTTTATTATTCTTGCTCTGTTTCTTGCAAGCGGTGTTAATCTATTGCAGAGCCTGAAATAAAATAACAGGAAAAATATTTTTTTATAAATAAAAAGTAACATCACAGCTAAACTAGAACCCTAGAATAAAGTAATAATACAAAAATGAATACTCATTACTTGTTGGATTAACATACTTCTGTGATTTTAAGCTGTCACATAACTTTTCAGATATAAATGACTGCAACAAGAATACTACACAAGAAACTAGTGATAAGTGAACCATGCTAATTTCGCTTTGCGTCAAGTTCAGTGAAACTGCAGAAATGGCAACTTTACCAAACGCAATGAAATGTGTTGAAGTCAATGGGAAGGAAAAACGGAATTAGTTTGGAGCAGATTATAATGGTGCAATGGTCTTCTAACTGTCCCTGAGGGCTATGGAAATATCTGCTAACTATGCTGGACATATTATTGTGGCCACAAATGTGACTTGAGCTGTGAGGTAGCAGTGCTAACCACTGCCCCAAAGTGTCTCCCTGAGATAAAATGAATAGAATTAAATATCAGTACATTAAAACTACAGTTTTTTTTTCCCTGACGTGCTGGCTCGCTTACTAAAGCTGCTACCAATGAAGCACAGTGGTCAACAAAACAGGAATATTTTGGGGTGACAACGTGGTCCTTCTTTGTTTACTGATAAGGTCCAAACAAAAACAATGCTCAAAGGCATGAGAATAGACAACAAAAGTGTGTAGTCAAGTGATGCCTAAGTGTTTCAACTGGGTCTTCTGACTTGTAGCTCCTTCTGTCAGGTCCAGTTGCCCTCACTAGGCAGTTTCTCAAGACTCTGGAGGAAGAAAATGACAAGTCAGTTAGTGGCAGCCCCCCCTCATAGCCCAGGGTGGTATCACATACACGAGAAGAGCTTGAATGATGATCCTCAGATACAGCGCAATCTAAAATCATGTGGAGTCCTCCTGCAGAGCAGTCTGGCTAATAGTATTAAAGGGTTATGCTCACCTATTACACACAGGTCACATACAAAATGCAATTACCGTTAATACACAAATACACCAACACATTTACAGTCTCCAAGTGTGTGTGCGTTTTGTGTTTTAATGTATTCACAAGTTTTTCATTAATTTTAGCCTACTACCGGGGGGACTGCTTACAGATCTGTGGTGTCATGTTGGCCTCATGGGACGCTATGAAAAAAAAGTTTTCTATGCTGGCCTGCATGGTGATTTTTTAAAATTTTCAGCTAATGTCACTGGCAAATCTGACACATTCTCAGTGAGAAATGCTTTGTGAAATTTCACTGATCAACAGTAATTTTAACCATTCTACTTCTTACTCACAATTCTGTTTCTCTCTGAATCTCGTTACTCACCTGTTGTTTGAGAAGATCTATATTATCCATCCATCCATCCATCTGTTATCCAACCCGCTATATCCTCTATAATATTTCTTATAAATTTAATATCAAGTAGGTCCCTTCATGACATCCTGTAGGAGAAAAGCAAAAGCATGTCATGCTTAAAATAAGGCCCATTTCCAAAATGGGGTATAGTTTGGATCCTGCAGCAGACTGTATGTGAAGGGGGAGAAACTTTTGAAAATGATGCATTTCTTTCTCTATATCGTACATTTATGAGAGCAGCTTGTATAAAAGAGATATGCTGTTCAATGGTGCCATGCCTTTTGTAATCTTTTCAGAAATCCCACTGCTGCTTTGCTCTCAGTCCTATATACTGCAAACCTGCTCTTGAAAGCTGAAGCTTATTTATTCAAGTGAAAAAAACATCTGTCAGCAAATACTTATTGTGAAAACTATCAGGTTTTTTCTTTCCTCTCAGCTTCTTAATTGTATTCACATACTGTACATATACAGCCCTGTTGATATACTGCATCCATCAAAAGGTCAAGTAATGAACTAAGACTGAATTGGCAGATTATCATTATGTATAAAGCTATGATAATAAGCCTTCATCTCCAAATATTTTTTTTTATTTTCAAATGCATACTTATCAGGAGCAGTCCCGGGGGATGAATGATTCATGTCAATGAGTTAGCTCCTGCAATGTTATTAATAAAGAAAAATAAAGCACGGAATCAAGTGGTGTTGGAAGAATAATTTTCCCTTTTACTTCTGACAATTACATTAAGTTATTAATTTCCTAAACCTAATGAATTCCAGTGGAGGTCACTGGGAGTCAAAGCAAAAAATGGAACCATTAGTGGAAAGCATGGATATGATCTGAATGGGAGCCCAGTCAATTTTAAGGCATAAACACAAATACGCTGTCTTAGCAAAATAACATGAACATTATGTAAACATAAAGGGCTACATAAAAAGTGGGATGATATGTGAATTCTTGAAATTCAGTTTTCATTAAATTATTGCAGTGCAATTCTATATCAGTTATGCATGTTATAAAAAAAACATATATTTTAAATTGCTTAGAGTACAAAAATCTATGCATTAGGTTAAGGGAAATGGCAGTATCCAAAGAAATATTGTCTATTAAAGCTACTCTTTAAGGCCAATGAATGTTATGCGTTATTAATTGAAAAGAATTCCATCTGTTAATGGCAATCTTATGAATATGCTGTTTCTTCAGATGCAGTGAAAGGATTATATTCATAAAAGTTTTGTATGGCTGCTATAAATGCTGTAAACTTAAATATTAGTCAGGAACATTATATAGTACCAAACAGAAATACTCCCTAATTAAATGGTGCAGGCTTGTTTATGTGAAAATGTTTTAATAAAACTAGACAATTTTATAGCAGGAGAAAGTTAAATGTATTGATAATATTAAAAGGTAAGCTATATTGTATGCATAAATATTCACCAAAGAACTCAACACTTGGACTTTACAAATTTCAGATTTGCTGACATTAAGGTTGGAAATAAATTACAAATCAATTGAACTGTAGCACTGATTATTATTATTAGTAGTAGTACTAGGGTTCCCCCCTGCTCACTTCGGTCACCAGCCACTTCGCGTCTCTGCCACTCGAGTTGTGAAGAGGGGGGCTGAACGCACCCCAAGGAGACACGGTCGCTCCTTCGAAACCCCCTCTTAAACGGTGATACAATGGGAAAAAAATTGTTTTTTTTTACCTCCTCTTTCCTAGATCAGCTTCTGGCTTGTTGCTGTTGTTGTGCTGAGTGATCTGCATCTCACACGGCGCTTTGAACATTTAAAAGCCTGCACAGCAGCTGTCCTACTCTTTGTGTTTTATTTCTGGCCCCGTGCGTGGTTAAGTCTATTGGCACAAAGTCCCATCTCGCAAGACGTGAGTTTTTGTTATTTTTTAGTTTATAATTTAAAAATGGAATAAAATCTGAAAATCTAATAATATCACATAAAATTTCGGTAAATTCTGAAAAGAATGATACCAAACATATATATGTAGGTTTTAAAATAAGCCCGATTTAAATCGTGACAAAAAACATGACATAAAAACATCACCGTTGCAATTTAGGCTTTTATTATTATTGTTGTTTTATTGAATATAAATGCACAAAGTGATCCATAAACAGTAAAAACAACAATACAGCCAATTAATTAAATAATAAAATTAAAATGTAAAATTTTAAACAAGTATACAAATAAACATAAAATCATGAATAAGCCATACAATAAAAAAAAGTTTTATATTAGGTTCAAAACTGTGCAGGAATTAATTCAAATTATGAATAAAATCTTTTATTCACAATTGTATTCGATTGAATACTTCTTTTTGGAACTTTATACAGTGTTTCTGAATTTTTGCTACTTTTAGAGAAGAGCAGTAAAATGGAATTCTGCATGGGGTATATGCATTAACATTGTGGATAATCATTCATGTCTTTAGGATCTTGTAGAAATAATTGAATCAGAGTTGTCCTACGAATCAGGCTTTTGGAAGCATATTAATTTTATATAAGAAAAAATAAATCAAAGAGGTAGTGTGCCTGAGTAGCTCTGTAAAGGAAAAATGCAGCAAGTACTTAGATGAGCAAGGCACGCTTCCAATACAAGGCAAGAGATGTTACTGCAATGACCATGACAGACTGAATTGAATAATAGTGTGGCGTGTAAGTTTAAACAGCTCAGGCCAAACACCATTGTAATCTGTGTTTACAATGTTTAGCACTGCTCAATTTACCTTTTACAATGGAGAAAGATGTTATTCAAGCAGAACGGAACAACTGTTGACTTGTAACCCAGGATGGAAGATGAGAGAGCAGCATGCATTACTTTGATTTCTTATTCCTATTTGAGGACAAAAGAATGAAAGAGTGCATTTTCCGCATTCTGCTTACACAAAGGCTCTCTAATTGAGGCCATTTGTGATTTTGTGTTTTATTACTCCCACCCACCCCAACTCCATTGTGGATAAACATGCAGAGAAAGGCCTTCCTCAGGCCCATATATTCTTTGTGAATTATTTAAATATAATAGAGAAAAGCCAAGCAAAATGACACCTTTTATTGGCTAACTAAAGAGATTACTAAAATGTTAGCCAATAAAAGATATCATTTTGCTTGGCTTTTCTCTACATTCATAATGGCTAACACGGTGCACCACCCTAGTACTACTTAAATATAATATAAATAGCTAAACCTAGAACTAGATATGCAACTAAGCTACTGATTTGTATTTTTTTAACAATTTCCCTTAAACTGACGCATTTGCTTTTTATTTAAATATTGTTACTTACAAGGTTTTATTCAATGCAGTAGAAGTTCTGACTTGATTAGTCTGGTTTAAGCTTTTTAAAAAAATCACTTTTTCAATAATGGTTTTGCAGACTTTTAATATCCAAAATATAAAGTATAGGTAATAATATGACTGAGAAATCCTTTTTATGTGCTGGAATCCTTCAAATTTTTGAGTACAACTATCAAAGATACTGTCAGCCAGAATGTTAACACCACTTCCATCACTACATCACTTAAAAGCAGATGTACTTTTTACAGCAACTAAAGAAATTAGATATTTCCCAGTTCATCCTAGTACAATTCTACAAAGCCATAACTGGAATTATGATCACATTCTCCATTGTCGTGTGGTGTGGGTCAGCAATAGTCCACTCCAAAAATAAATTACAGCATGTTGTGAGGTCTGCTGGGAAAATAATTGGCTGTGCTCTTCCATATGTAGCAGACCAGTATGCATCTAGTGTCACTAACCATGTCAAAAGGATCGGCACAGAACTCTTCTCACTCAGGTCATCACTTATTCCAAAATTTCAGTTTTCCAGATCCTCACAAACCAGTAATTTTGATTACCCTCCTCACTTATTTGTGTGTTCTTTCATATATGAAGAGATGAGTGCGCATGCACATGTTGGGGTGTACATGTGCATACACACTACACATACACATACACTTTCATTTGTACATCTCCTGTAAAATTGTATTATTCTGCAACTGTTAATAATGTTTGTTGTTTACCTTATTGTATGTTATTTATGTTATTTGTATGTGATGTTTTCTGTTATTAACAGCTCCAAAGGTGCCAGGTTAAATTCCTGTACATTAAGTGCTGACAAATAACAAGTGATTCTGATTCTGACTGAATTGGGCACATAAGTACTAAAGTTGTTGGGTTCAAATCCTGCTGCTGACACTGTGCAACCATAAGCAATTCACTTGACCTACCTGTGCTCCAACCAGAAGAAATGTAACCAATGGTATCATAAATGTTGTAAGTCGCCTTCGATAAAGGCGTCAGCCAAATAAGTAAATGTAAATTAAATGCTTAGGAGCAAACCCTGGTGGTCAGTATGTTGCAGAGGAAAGTAACACACACACAATCACACTGGACCAATTTAGAATCAGCCAATAATCTAGCTTTCAAGTGTTGGGATGTGGGGGAAATAAATAAGGAACCTAATCAAAACCATGCGGACATGGGAGAAACTTCACACACACAGTTTGACAGGCCTGGATTTGAGTTATAAAAACTGTACATTTCATAAAACCCGGAAAGGAAAAGCAATGAACAGATCCAACACGTGTTTATATTTGACTATGCTCTAAGCATTTAATGGAAGCTTGACATCATTGTTTATGATCCCTCCAGTTTTAAATTTACAATTCATTTACTTATTCTTCTTATAGGTTTATATGGAATTACCACTAAGGTACCAGAGTCAGGTGCAGTCTTTGGGGTGATGCCAGTCCATCACAGGGGTCACTCACACACTCTTAGTTACTCCAAGTAGAGTTAGAATAATGACACTATTAATCACTAACCATTTCATCATTGTGCTATCCATCAAAAAAGATCATAGCTAAATATTTTTTCTGAATATCATTGAGTGTAGTGAAGATTTAGAAAAGATGTACAAGCAAAAAAACACTTAACTATCTTTGCAGCCCTGTGGTTGAGGAGCTTTGATCTAAATTTACTTCAGCTCCAATTAGTCTTAGATAATGCTCTTTCACACCATTATAAATTTAGTACAATTAAAATAAAGCACAAAATGACATACTACAAAACAGAAGAACATAATAGTAAATACAAAAGCATTGTGCCATATTTACCTAGAAATATATACATGTACTATACACATCTGTCCAGCCTTTGTGTAATAAACTCTAATCATATATTTTATTGCAATTACTCCACATGCAATATGTACAAGTATACAATCTTCTGCCAGTAGGAGTTTAAGCCTTTTAACAAAGAGTTAAAACTCTGAAAGAGGAAAGGAAAGACAAAAACCTCCAAAGGTTTCACTTCATGATTGTTTTGTAGTGCAAGTCCCCCCTGTATTTCAAAGTCGTAAGAACTTGCTGAACATAAAAAGTAAAGGAACATAGACCATCTGTGAATCATATCAATAAACAGCTCAGCAGGATCAGAGTTCAGGTAAGGTATTCACCAAAGTCGCTTTGAAAAGAACTGTATGGCTTCTGATTTAACAAGTCTCTCAAGTCAAGTAAAAACAAAATACATGATTCTAAATTTGTATTCATTTCAAAAACAAGTCTGATAAAGTCAATAAATAGTTCACTTTTAAACCAGCAGAGAATATGATGTAATGCAGAAACGGTAACATGGGAAAGTTTGTGTTTGCAACTAATAGTTTCACATTTTCATGAGTTTTAAGTAATTTACACATGATTTTTGTTCAGTTCAAAATAAAATGTCATCATGAAGGCAATAAAAGCTGTGGTATCAAACACCCGCGGAACTTTATAGGTGTCAGATGTGGATGGTGCCATATTAAACATAAAAAGTATATAGCTAACTTTCCTCATAAAAAAAACAAAAGGAAGTAATACAACTAAAGTAATTTAGTCCAACTGCAGAACAATACATTTCACTGATTGATTAGACATCAGAATAGTCTGAAATGGGCTACGTATTTGTGAGTTTTATATTAAAACTGTTAGCCAAGAGCATACAGTATGCATCAAATCTTATCATTACATTTAACTAAACCAAAATAGTGAGATGCATGTTGTCTGTTAATTTTGTGGTCATTGATGAAAGAATAAAAATTTGACAAACACAATCGCAGCCATATACTGTATACTTCTAAATGTGAAATTCTCTTCAACTTATATCCAGCAGCCATTCCACCTGAACTTCAGGATGGGTAATCCATCTGATGCTAAGCATGTTTAGGTCAGTCCAACACCTAGCTGGGAAACCATCTATGAAAAGCTTAGTTTGCTGCTGGAAGAAGTATTGGTGAGGCCTTCAGGAAGTGCTTACCCTATGGTCTGTGTGTGGATCTCAATGCCCCAGTGCAGTGACAGAGGCACTGTGCTGTAAAAAGTGTGACATCCTCCAGATGAGACCTAAAGCAGAGGCCCTGGCTCTCTGGGCATCATTCAGAAAAAAGAGTAGGGTGTCTTCGGCAAATTTCCCAAAATGTCCTGGGGCCTCATATGTAACGCTGTGTGTAGAATTCGCACTATAACATGATGTAAGCACAAAAGCCGAAAAGTGCTTACGCACAGACAATTCCAGATGCAGGAATCTGTGCGTACTCCAACTTCCGTCTTCTTCCGCCCCATAAATCCTGATCAGCGTGAAAACTAACGCATGTGCACGCGCCTTCTGTCCCGCCCCGTCTCCTCCCAGAATTACGCTTCTTTGAATATGCAAATCAATATAAATAGACCTTAAGCTCAGCGTTCTGTGAAAAGGCAATGGCAAAAGCAAGAGGGATAATATAAGAATTTCAGTGAATACCAAGTGGAGGCAAAGAAAAACGTACTATTTGTTGGTTTAAAAGACACAGATTAGGAAAAAAGCATGAAATGTTAACTTCAATCTTGAAATATTCACTTTAATCACATAGTTTATTTTGTCATTAAAGTAGAACATAAACTTCATCTTAAAATCGTTTAATTTAATGGTTTCTCAAATCCCATCATAACTAAAGTAGCACGTTAAATGCTTTGTTTTGTATTTGATCTTCAATGTGCTCTATGTGTGTGAATCACTACGTGCTTCCATTCTTTGTCTTTCTCTGACAGGACACAGAATCCATTACATTCGTGATATTACAGCTCTCTGAATGATTAAAATACTGAGATGTATACGTGATATCTTTTTCATGATGATAGGAGTTAAAGCACGTTATTAAACAGGGGAACACGGCGCGTGATTGTGCGCGACCTTCGATGAAATTACTGTAGCAGTACTGTCTCTTTCAAACGTACTATACTCCAGTTCCTGTCCTTACTTTTCTTTCTCCAAATACCCAATCGCCACACAATCAGCTCTGTAATAGACGGTAAGCCATCTGTAAGCTTACAACGACGATTCTTCAAAACTTTTAAGGAACATTGAAATATCTTCATAGTACGTGTTTAATTATTCTATCCATCTATCCTTCCAGTGTCGCGCCATCCTCAGCAAATATACAGCGCGAGGCAGGAACAATACATGAACTTGCTAGTGCTGCGGCACCGTGTCCTCACATGTTTAAATATTAACAATACAGATTATTTAAATGAAGTTAAAGTTGTATCTGTATAATATAATCAACATATTTTGCTGCATTTCATCTTAAAAATATCGTCATCATATGTAAATACGTGCTTTATAAAGTGGCGCAGGTTGTGCAATATTATAACTGTAGTGCAAGTTTACAGTGGGGTAATTGTACTTATAAGTACAAACAGTTCTACAAGGAGCAATTGATTGAGTGCGTTTATAGTTCTTGGGATGAAACTGTTTCTGAACCGCAAGGTCCGTACAGGAAAGGCTTTGAAACGTTTTGTCGTGGCTGAGACAGCGTGTGCTTGATACTGTATACTGATAATTCTCTTTCCGATCAGTTGCTGCTGTGATTCCCCACTCAGATACAGTGATATAAATACTCTGAGTGGTTCAGTGTGAGTAATATGGAAAAAGATGATCTGTTGTGGCGACCCTTAACGGGAGCAGCTGAAAGAAGGAAAAAAAAGGTGCAGGTGAGAGTTACAATGCTAAAGCAGTTATGGTTTTTGGAATACTATGGCTATTCTCAGGGCCATTATAATGTTACAGGTTAATTACAATCAGATGCATTACACTAATAAACAATATGCCGTTAGTTTCAGTGTGTTTATAAAGCCGCGTCAGGAATGTGATTCTAAGAAATAAAGGGTAACCACTCAGGAACAGCAGCACTGCTTTGACGCTGGGTGCTGCCAGGCTGCAAACCGAGCGGAGAAGTTGCGTACAACAAGGAATGAGGTGCCGTGGAAAAGTGCGTGGCTTTACGGCAAGTGTAGGTTTTATACATCGCGATTTGAACGTGGAAACGTTCTTACGCAGCATTTCTGTGCGTACGCACCGTTTATACATGAGGCCCCTGATCAGTCTGGCCCCCTAATTATCCCGTGCCCCTTAATGGCTAACTATCTCTCTCACCCACCTAATCTTTATATATAATACGCTACTGTGGCTGTTCATTTGTCTGTCCAGGATTTTAAATCACCTGTAGCTTGCACACCGTTTCACCTATTGACCGGAAATTTGGTACACATATACAGTACTACGTGAGGTCTGCTATCCGCTTTTGGGGTGATGATTGACCTCCAAGGTTATTTCTCTTTTTATTTTTATTTTATATTATTGTAGAATCAACTCTCGGCAGCAGCCAGCAGGGCAGACGTGTGACATGTGTACGGGTGTCGTTCTCATTCCCTACCACCTTCGCCATCACTTCCCTTACTTCTTCATATCTTAAATCATTCTTGAGACAAATTGAAGACTTTAGTGCCAGCTTAAGTGAAAAATTAATGAAAACAATTGCAACACAAATACTGACTTAATCAGTTTTAACGCGAAAAGATGCCAACGAATGAAGAGGAAGCAGGCCGTTGGGGTGGAGAAAAGAAGAGCTGCTCAGGAAGCAGCAAGCGTATTAACCTCTGAGCAAACAAATGCTAAATGTACAGAGAAAGAGTCTGAAAACTATGAATACTCAAGTCAATTGTATTCACTGCACGTTATCGTGCAGTGTGCTGTTACTGGTAGGTAATATGTGCTGTGCATACTGGCACAAAGCTGGCTGCCATCACATCATCTGTGAATTCAGCACATTGGTGGTGGTTGAAGTGGCCCCTCAATGTCTATGTAAGACTCTTTAAGTTGGTTAGAAAAGTGCTATACTGTATAAATGTAATTAATTGTTATTGTGATGATTATTATTATTACTAATTTTATTATCTACTGTCTGGTGTTGTAAGCAACAGATCTACAATTTAAAAAGTCAGTCATTGTTCACATAGCTCCCAATTCCTACACATACTTTGCTCTCTCATTTTTCTCTCTGTCTGTTTCTCTTCACCATAAGTGTCTCTCTTCTAGCTTTTGGCCCATCCTTATTTGAAACAACAAAGACTTTTTTTTGTGATCTCTGGTCCATTTATATAATTCTTTTAAGTCCTGCTGAATGCTGTATCATGCATTATGCTTCATGAAAACTAGGACTTACAGTACTACAAGAAGGCAGATATGATATCTTGCACAGCAAATAAATCCTTTCAATAAAAGAAAAAAATACTGTAATAATAAAAATGTTATGGATAAAATGTTATGGATGTTCAGTTCTTACAATCTTACAGACACAACTCTTCAAACAGGAAAAAAGCAATCCCATAATCCTTTTACCATTCTTTCTTTATAAACCAAAAATTTATAATGAGAACAGAAGTTCACTTTCAGGTAACCTGGTGGATCATGAACAAAGGTGAGTTTGTATAATCATCTGGAAAAGGCAATGTTGGTTTATCAAACATTAAATACATGGCCAATCTCATAAAATATCACTAAGTACCTGGTGCTTTTGTGATAAATAATCTGAACATACATTAGCATTGATTTTGCATTGCTTTATATAAGAGGCAATATATATATATATATATATATACAGGCAATATATAGTATTACATGGTTTGGTTTGTTATACAAGTGGTTTCATGTGTGTACTCTATTAGTTTTGTGTGTGTACTCTATTAGTTTTGTGTGTGTACTCTATTAGTTTTGTGTGTGTATTGTTTGGAATTTATGTGTGCTTACGCTACATTTGTTTTAAGCACTTGATTTATATGTTTACTATATCGATTTTGCAATGTATAGGTTTATACTTGCAGTAATATTTTGTGTGACTTGTGTTTTTATAAGTATGGTGATTGGTTTTGTGTGTATACTCTACTGGTTTTATGTACACAGTACACAGGATAAATAGGTACACCTTCTTGAAAATTAAGGTTTTTATTTCTCAATGAACAACAGTACAATTAGCAGAATTTTGACAAAAGCTTACTTTATTAAACACTAGCTATCCCCCTTGGCTCTGCCCATGTAGTAGTGAAGCAGGTCAAACTTTAAAAATCAATAAAACAAACAAAAAAATTTAATTTGTATTTAGAAGAATTTATGTTGATAGCTTTCATATCCAAGGGCCTCTTGAAATACAGTATTTTTGGTTTTGCTCTCAGGGGTGAGAATGTAGCTGTGATCTCTTTGCCAAAAATGTAAAAGGATGGAAAGGTATCTCTGTCCAAGTGGAAGGTAGGTCCGCTCCAATGTCAAACGTTGCCACTGTATCTGATCGTGTTCAGCTTTGATGGGAGAGTGTCCCCCACATGGAGAGAAGAGCATGTGACCGTGATACCTCTGCCAGTGAGCAGGTACCCTCTAAAACACAGGTAGCTGTTATCTCTCTCTCGAAAACATCAAACGTTACTCTTTAACAATCTCTAGATGATAATGTTTGCTGGACAAACAGGTATTGTTAGCTAAGCGGAGGCAAGGTACGTTCCAACACGTGGCGAGACATAGAGCGACTGGAATGGAGGATAGCGTGTGAGTGAGGATGGCCCCGCCCAGCTCCCTACTCCTGAGGTCTTGTCTCCCCTTCCCCTCGGCCCACAGCCTCTCTCTTGTATTTGTGTAAATAAATTGGTGCTGCAACTGAACTATAATACTTAGCGCGATGAGAGAAGTCGCAAAATCAACTGGAATGTTCAAGCAAATTAGAAAAAAACCTAAATCCATTAAGTAGGTTCTCTTGTGAAAAGCGAAAAGACATGCAGACAGACAGATGTTGAATTATATATACTGTATAGAGACATTTGTTTTATTAACAACATAAAAACATGGTTACCAACATTATCAGGATAAGAAAAGAATATTTTTTTCAAATGCTTTTTTCATTGTACTCCTCGGCCCTTGCATTGCCATACAGTTTGGATGTCACCAATTCCAAAAAGATTTACTGGTGTCTATAGAGTTCCAATAGTTTTTACCTTTGTCAACATCTGGCTGGCAAATGCTAAACAGCATTTTTTGTGCATGGGCATTAGTAGTGGTTTTCTTCGTGGGTGACGCCCTTGGAGGCCACTCTTCTGCAGCATATTTCTGTTGTGTCATAGAAAACAATCACCCCAGTTTGGCTTTCTACTGCTTTAGCTAACATGTAATGAAATTGCATGTCAACTGTTCTTATCACAAAATGCTCATGTCAAGGTGTTAGCTTCTGTGGAACACCTGGATGTCTCAGAGACCTTGCCACAAGCCCATCCCTATTCAGCTTCTAAAACACTTTTCTACTGTATTCCTACTAATTACCAATGCTTTAATCATTTAACTGTAGCCTTGACCTTTTTGTGTAAAGAAATTATTGTCAGCATTGAATAGGAGGGGATTTTACTTGTTAAATACCTCCCTTAATTGTCAGTCATCTGGTGGTCACTTGTTAGATCATTGATTAGATTGATGTGTTGTTGAATTCCTGTTAAATAGCATTTTACCAAGTGTTACTCCTTGATGGTTAAGACCTTTATTGGGTTGTACTACGTTTTTTATCATGGTCATAAATTATTTTGTTAAAAAAAATCAAATTTAGTTTTTTGTACTAACAAGTCTCATTTGCAGCCAATAAACCAGATTTGCTGGACTGTGTTATGGTATAGTGTCCATTAGAAAGTATTAATTCTAAAGGTTTTACTCTTGACTCTTTGATTTACATCTTTTTCTGGTTTTATGTGTGTTGTCACAAGAATGAGTCAGAGACATCATGAAGGTTTGGGTCAGCCACCCGTATATTGTTCCAAGGCTGCAAAATAGGTTTAAATTAGAACAGAGATGTTCACAGATCAAAGTCCAAAACAGAATCGAGAGTATGGTAGCAAAGATGGCATCTTTATTAGGCAGAACAGGAAGTGAAGTCATCGTTGCCAGAACTGGAAGTGATGTCATCGGAGGTACTGGAACCTAAAGTGACATCATCATCGGAACCGGAAGTGATGTCATCATCGGCGTTGGAAAATGGAAGTGATGTCATCAGAGGCACCAGAAGCAGGTGTGATTTCCCGAAAAAGGTCTGTAAGGAACTGAGAGAGAAACAGTCAGCACACCCTGCCACCCCCTGGTTTGGCATGGAATTATTATTACTATTTTATTTTTTACTTCATACTAAATTGGATTATAATTTAATTTTCAGTAGTGAATGATGGAACAAACAAAACAATCTTACTGACTGTGCAGCCTTTGAAGAATGGGATAAGGAATGCCATAAGTATGTAACCAGAGCTTTTCTAAAAATGGAAAGTGGGTTTCATAATATAGAACAAAACTTGAGAACTTACTCATAGGCTTTGTTTTTTATATAAATAGTAATCATTATTGTAAATATTTTCCATTCATCCAATTCAGAGTTGCCTGTACCCATAGTTTTTGGCACAAGGAAGAAATTCACCCATCACAGGGCCTACACATGCCAGAACGCTCACTCATACCTGATGAACTAAAAGTACACAAATAACGGAACAAGCCTATCTTTAGGTATGGAATAAAAAATTTAGGACTTACATAACAGCCTAAATATACTTGGGGAAAACATGTAAAACACACATAGACAGTGAACCCAAAACTCTTGTCTTCCATACTAAGCAGTGATATTAACCCTGCTTAATGCAGTTTTAGGTCGCAGTGTCTGGAGCAAACTCCAGCAGCATCAGGTGAATGAGCGTCACATAGTCCACCATTTTAAACAATGGCAAAACAAAGGCATTTAGTGATGATGTCACTAATATTAATTGTGTTCCATCATGAACACCAGAAGAGACTCTACTGCATTGGGCCCTTGAGCAAGGCCCTTAACCTGCAATTGCTTCGTCTTGGGTATGACGTTAACCTGCATCCAGCCCTGCAAGCAGGTCCTCCAACTTACAGGGAAAACTTGGTGGTTGGTGGCAGGATTAGCACTCCAGTCACCATAAAAAACCTCACACTGTTCCAGTGTGGTGCTGAGGTGTCACCTGCTTCACTTGGGTGGTTTGGCGTGTGGTGGCAGCGGTAATGCGTGATCAGCGAATGATCTCAACCTCCTCCTCATCCACACATCCTTACATTCATTTCCTTACCTGTGGGATTGTGATAGAATGTTACAAAAAATGTGCTGTCACAAGTCATGCCATGTTAATAATAGGGTTTATTGAAAACATAATTGTATAGATTTATCCATTTTCTTAGTTACTTATCCAGATTAATATCATTGAGCATGTAACTGGGTAATTGGACATAACACGGGGCCCAGTCTTTGATATGGTGCCACTCCAATGCTGAAAACTCTCTAAGGACCAAATAAGTGTTGCTAATCAATCTAACATGCACATCTTTGGGGTGTGAAAAGTCCTTGGCGAGAAAATTAAAGTTTTCCACAGTCGTATTTTTCTATAATTTAAATCCTGATTTACAAGCCATGAGGCAACAGTGTTACCCACAGAATCACACTTTACTGAATACAATTTTTTAAAAAGCAAATAAGAGTGAACTGCTTTGAAATCAGGGCTGCCATTGATTGTCACCTTATTCTGATTAAATGCAATAAAAAGAAAGAAGACTCCACTCACAAAACAAAGTTTAATATCATCGCATGTAAAGGAACCACAGGACCAGAAATTGTACACAGTCAGAGATGTGTTATCTGCCCCTAACAGGAAATGCTATCAACAAAGATTTAGAAGAGATTATGTATGGCACTTCCTCTGCACACAATTGCATTGCTCCACCTCTGAGCACTTGGTGTTTCAAAAAAGGAATAGATTTTTGAAATGTGTTAAAGTTATCTTTCTCTACTCAAGTGGAATCTTGCCATTGAATTCTTTATAACCTTAAGAGTCAGCTTGTGTTAAGTTTTCATAGTAAGGAAATTTAACAAAGGCTACCTCCAAATATAGTGTCCTTCATTATATGAGGTGGAATTTTTCTTTTTTAAATGCAATGAAATTTCATCTTCATTGTGTCTTATAATATTGTTGTCAAAAAACTATTTACCACCTAGGAAAAGTATTACTGTATAGACATTGTAATGTAGTGAGAAAGGAGCTGAACAAAATAAAACAAGAGCCATTCTATATGTAAAGTCAAGTGTGACTAAGAGAATCACACTATAGCTCTTTCAAGAAAGGTAAACCCTTTTCATCATCCTTTTTGTGCAAATGTAATTTCTAAGTTTTATTTTCTCTGTAATTGAGCATTTTACTGCACAAATCAGCTATGTTGCTCTTTCTTAATCCTTTCAAGGTCAAGTGGGTGAGGGATGGATACAAAAGGAAACCAACAAATGCTTGCTGGTAATAATGATCATAGGAGTCCTCTGCTGCAGACCAGCACAAGGCTTCACCATTAAAGTTTGGTATTTTTCACGTTGAAGCTGTTTCTTCACAATCATGGTATATGTTAATTTGCAATGTAAAACAGTGTTCCAATATAAAGTGTATTTTATAAATTTTAAAAATACCTCGTCTGTTCTGGCAGACTACAATAGGACCTAAGGATACACATGTCCATAGAGAAACAAAAAAGTCCTAAAACTTACCAAATACATCCAGTTTAAAGCAAAGGCTTCAATTTTAGAACACATGCCTTCTTTGTTTATTAGGCATCCTTATGATAGCGAAAGGAAAGTAGAAATAATTATTTCATCACAGTTTATTATAACTAATTTTCTTGAGGTAAGAATACATTTTCTGTTTGCTTGTCTGCTCACAGCCTCCTTCACAGATGGAGTTATGACAACTGAAAATCCAAGCAGAATTCTGCATATTATCCTACTTATGCCACGGTGCTGCAGTGGGTAGCGCTGCTGCCTCACAGTTAGGAGACCCGGGTTCGCTTCCCAGGTCCTCCCTGCGTGGAGTTTGCATGTTCTCCCCATGTCTGCGTAGGTTTCCTCCGGGTACTCCGGTTTCCTCCCACAGTCCAGAGACATGCAGGCTAGGTGCATTGGCGATCCTAAAATTGTCCCTAGTGTGTGCATGGTGTGTGGGTGTGTGTGTGCGCACGCCTTGCCCGGGGTTTGTTTCCTGCCTTGTGCCCTGTGTTGGCTGGGATTGGCTCCGGCAGACCCCCTGAGACCCTGTAGTTAGTATATAGTAGGTTGGAGAATGGATGGATGGATCCTACTTATGCTTCTGCAATTCTTTTTCAGCGGTGGTTTTGTTTTGCCATGGCTTATAACAATACACAGATGCACATTCAAAAAATATAATGGTGAATTGGAGCTGATAAACTGTCCCTTGTGCCTGTGTGTTTGCCTGTGATGGATTGACGCCCAGCCCAGAGATTTCTTCTGCCTCGATCATGATACTTGCTGCCCCATGACTGTGCCCTGAATAAGTGGGTAAAGAAAATGGATGATTTATTACCGTCGTTATTATTGTGCCTATAGTGTAGAAAACTACATGAATAAATTAATCTTCCAAGCATTTGTCCGATGTTGATGCAGCATCCGCTTTTCAGCACATCACTTCCAAGTGTTCCGATCCTTCCTTGGACCACTTTTGGGAGGTACTAACAACTGCATACTGGGAACACCCCACCAGACCTTTCATTTTGGAGATGCTCTGACCCAGTCGTCTGGCTATCATTATGTGTCCCTTTTCAAAGTCGTTCAGATCCTTATGCTGGCACATTCCAACACATCACCTTCAAGAACTGATTGTTCACTTGCTACCTAATATATCCCACTCCTTAGTAGGTGCCTTTGTTTTTCTCTTCACCTGGTCAGTGGTTTTAATCTTGAGGCTGATCGGTGTGTTACAAAACATGTTTTAAGAAGGCAAAAGAAAAGCAAAAAGCAAGACATTGTTGTGAGTTGTAGCAATTTTATAAGGAGACAGACTGTTTCACTTCACCAGTGACCCTATTGTGTTCCTCCACGTGGATTCAGCCTCAGAGACAGTGTAACGAGCTCAGGGTCCGTACATCAGCTGGACATGCTCCTCAGGTGGCAGCAGACTGTCTGAAGCTATAAAGCAGCTCTAGGGCAGCAGGTTAAAGAGGTAGTAGACACAACACTTAACAGAGAACTTTGATCACATGCATCTCCCAGCTGCTGAAGCCTATCGGCTCAGATGTACAGTATCTCTTCCTGCAAGCCTTGGATTACATCCTGGACTTGGGTTGGCTGGCATAGAGACGGGAGAATAGTGTGGCATATGGGTTGCCTTTTACCCCTAAGTGAGGCGGAGCTGGGCAACGTTCATGAAGGGACAAAGTGGCAAGCAGCTGGGAGCACATGGTGCCTTAGAAAACTTGAGTGGCAGGTGGAAACAGTGCCAAAGATGCCAATGTTTTACAGGATTTTAAAAATATGTTGTAGTATATAGGCTTTATGGGATATTATTTCTACTATTTTACAATATATTGAGAGGTATATTTTTGCATTTTTGGAAAATATGTTGTAATAGGGCGTCACAGTGGTGCACTGCTACCTTGCAATAAGGAGATCAGTGTTCACATCCCATATCCTCCCTGCATGGAGTTTGCATGATCTCCCCGTGTCTTCATAGATTTCCTCCGGGTTCTCCAGTTTCCTCCCACTGTCCAAAACATGCAGGTTCGGTGAATTAGCAAAACTGGGCCTAGTTTGTTTGTGAGTGTATGTGCAGGGTTTGTTCCTGCAGCCTTCCCACAATCTTGGTGTGGATTAAGTGGGTTAGAAAATGACAAGATATATTGCAATATATAAAATTGGCAAAAACTTACATATTTTATAATACACTGCAAAATACTGTAATATACTTATCCTAGAAGTACATTGTAACATATTTTAAAATACATTCATGTTGGTAGTAATATATTTTTTTAAATATATTAAGGTAACCAGAATTTTTTGGGCCAATCCGGGGACATGGGGGTGTGCTAGAGAAGCGTAGACTACTCCCCTCGTGTTCCGTGATTGAAATTCTCCCACCACTACCGAGGGAAAACTGAGTCGCACACGCTGCAGATCACAACAGAAGCATCCGGGGTCAGACACAAATATGAAAATTCAGGCTGAAACCCATCATTGAACTGACACTTCCTTTTAGCACTCATGTTGAATCACAGGGATTACCGCGTCAAAATGCAGAAACAACAGGTGAAAGAAAGGAGCCGCCACACTGCTCTCGCATCCAGAAGTAAGCCACGCATAGACACAGCCACAGGCAGAGGCAGAGCATGGCGTGCCTCTCTTAGAATCTACAGATCACGAGTAGGGACTCTAAACACTACAGAGTACAAAGCGAAAGCTTATCACATGATTTCTCGCCAAAGTTGCAGGATGCGGTAAAGCATAACCTCTGTCAAAACACCGCGCACGCACGCCAAGTTCAAATTATCGTGGTGATGAGATACATTCAAAAAAGTGAACCAGCTGAAACCGGGGACGAAATCTTAAACCGGGGACAAAACGGGGACATGTTTCTGAGTGGGGACAGTTGTCTAAAAAAGGGGACTGTCACCGGAAAACGGGGACGGATGGTCGCCTTAAATATATTTCAAATGTATTTCATTTTTGTCCATGCATTTCTAAACTGCCAAAGTTCAGAGTTTTATTTCTCTCACTTACTCTCAAGATGCTTGTGCTGGTTAGGGTCATGTTGGCCAGCCCAGTTCCTCCTGGTGAATCCCCAGGTGTTCCAGTATCACAGGCCATACAATTCTTTATTTAATTTTAGGACAAAGTCTTAGAGGAGATCTCTTCTTGGGAAGTTTTCTAGTTATTACACTTTCTGAGTGAAAAATTACAACAGGTTAAAGTAAGTAACTATGTTTTGGACATAAAGGGGCCTGAAGGTTCACATTGGTTCTCCACAGCTGTACATCAAATAAAGTAATAAATGGCTAAGGTCGTAGCCTGACAGGAATGTAATTAAATACAACAGTTGTCTGGTCTGTCTACTGCTAGATGATGTCACACACTAGCCCAGTATCAGAGAAATTTGTTACGTGGTGTCAAAATTTGCTTTTTGTTCTTAATAATAAGAAGACCTTTGTGATGTGCGTAGATTAAAGTAAAAGGCTGCTGCACACCTTCACAATTATCTTTTAGAAGTCAGAGCACAAAGGTAATAGGAGAACATAAATATTGCTGTGCTTTCCTTTGTCAATAAACTGCAGTGTGGCGGGTATACAGACCCCTTCTGCAAGAGGGTCAGATTTGACTGTAATTACATAAAAATGCAGCCTTCACTTTGTTTGAAAGCTTTTAATAAGAGTGGTTTGTTTTTTTTCTTTATATTTTCTTTTGTTTTCTTTGTCATAAGTGGTCATTTAAGTGCATGCTGACCAAAATTATCATTTAATGTGAAAACTGAATTTACTTCTTTCTGTGCAAAGGAACTGCATCTTCCTATATAGAAAAAAACAGCACGTTCTGGTAAAAGCTGCAAAAAATGTAACAAAAGTGCAAAGGCCATGTTTTCAGTTTTCCACTGTTCACTCACATTCTTATATTCCACATGCAATACATTGTACTTATCGATCCTGAATGTACTATTTAAGTACTGCCCATATCTCTCTGAATAGAAGCTGCTGCTTCATCTACTTTCTGTCATTAGAACCGTTTATTATCTTTATATCTTGTTTATCAATAAAGAACAGAGGAAGACAAAGTTCTGTCCTCTAGGGAGCACCCGTATCAGCTTCTCCCTAGGACAAATCTGTCCTCCATCCATCACTTGCTTCTTTTTGCCTTTCAGCCAATTCCAGCATGATCATTTAATATTTCAAACAATTCTCCCTGCCTTCAGTTTAACAAATAGTCTCTCATATGGTACTATGTCAAATCCAAGGTAATAATATTATACATTTTGCTCGCATGCATTGTATTTCTTAGGTATTCTAAAAATTAATCAGGTTTGTATGACAGGGGGACCTTTCCAAATTATCCTATTATCTTGATGAATATACTTATGCCAGTTACTGTCACTAGTATATAGTTGGCTGCTTCCGTTTTTTTAATCTTTTTGAAAACTGAAAAAAAACAATTCTGCTATCAGTTTGTATAATAAATACTCAAGATTCCCAAAGAAAAATTTGGGGTCTCTTGAGGTTCAGTGCTGTTCTTTTTGTATATGTCACTCCTTGGTCATGTAATTCACAGGCATGTGAAGTGTCCCAGTTTTCCAAAACAGGAAAGGCATTAGACAATGGATGGTGTTCAGTTTTCTTTTGTTAAAATCTGACAAAAGAGAGGTGCTGGTCCTTGGTTCTAAAGCTCTTAAAAAAAGGTAATGTGAATGTACTGTGTCTGTTGATGGCCTCTCCATCATTACCAGTAAGTTAATCAGAGAGTTGGGCATTTCTATAAATTCTGATCTTTCATTTGATACTCAAATTAAAACTTTTCAAGAGTAGCCTTCACTCACTTAAGATATATGGCAAAACTTAGACGTTATGTTATGCGGTATCATTCCAATATGCTGAAATCTTACCCACGAATTTAATATGTCTGCACCTCACTGACCTTAAATAGACTTCAGTTTGCTCAGAGAGCCGCAGCTAGAGTGCTTCAAAGAACTAGAAAATATGTACATATTACCTCTGTTTTGCTTTCCTTACATTGGACTCCTGTAGAAATTATGTTCTGATAACAACGTATTACTATTCACTTATAAAGCTTTTCATGGTTTTAAACCTCAATCTTCGAATGACCTTTTAGTCCCTTAAAATCCCTCCTGCCTGCTTGGATCACAAGGATCAGGATGTCTTGTACTGTAGTTCCTAGAATAAAAAATAAATCCACAGCTGGCAAAAAGGTATTTGCTTATAAACCACCCTATTTATGGAATATACAGAGGTGCTAGGTTCAGACACTCATTCAGTGTTGAAATCTAAGCTAAAAACATATTTGCTTAGTCAGGCCTATAACTAAATATTCAACATTCACAATAAAATCTACACCCCCTTTTATTTTTTCTTTTAAAGGAAACGATCATCCATCCATCCATTATCCAACCTGCTATATCCTAACCACAGGGCCAGCCAACACAGGGCGCCAGCCCACCACAGAGGAAATGATCATATCTAAAATAATATAGAAACCTTTTATTTTATTAATTAATTATTCAGTGCTAGCCCAATATTTTTTAGTTTTTACTACAGTACCTTGTCACTGACCATTTCCATGGGGTTGAAGAACCAGAAATCTGTGAAGCGGCTTTGTGACAATACACATTGTAGAATGCGTTACTTAAATAAATTTCACCATTTGATTCATTGATTCCCAGTACTAAGGACCAATTTTCTTCATGACACAATGTTCCTTCTCTGGCAGCACTGGTTTATTCTACTTTGTCTGCTGTCACTTCATTAGAGTGCTGCTTGATCAATATCTCATATATTATAGAGTAGCAGGTAAGATAGATTGTTGGAAAGCCTTCTTTCACACCTTATTGACATAGTTGCAAATAATTCTATTCACTTGCTGAATTAAAGAAGAAATGGCTTTGCCCTGTTTATTGGTATAATTAAACGCTGTTCCGATGTACTTTCACGTTTTGCTATGATGTTAAATTTAATCCAACTATTTTTTCTTTCTTTTATTTAACAGACTTTTTCCACTTTATCCACCAGGTTCGGAAATAAATAAGCTAAAATTAGATGATCATAGTTTGACTGATGCAGGACCAGCAGCCAGGGATGGACATGGCTGACCCTAAAAGTTAACTAGTGCTCTCTCAGGTCGTTTCAAGTCTTGCCTCTGATGCTGTCAGAATAGGTTCCAGCACTTCATGACTCTCAATTGAAGTGAGTCTGATGGTGCAATAATATAAAGTAATATAGGCGGAATTGTGGCATAGTGATTAGCATGGCTGCCTTGCAAACCCACCATTGTGGCTCTAAATCTTGATTCTTGTCACCGTCTATGGGGATATTGCAATTCCTCACTATTTGTACATGGTCTCTTCTTCCATATCCCCAAAGACATGTGTGGTTAGTTAGATTAGTTGACCACTCCAAAATAGTTTCTGAGTGTTGGTTTATACAATAGCAGGTTTAACAGTGGACCAGAGCCCTGTTGTTGCCTTGACTCTAGTTATTTTAACAGTTTAAGAGTGTCAACTGGTCTAATTATCCAACCCTTCATTGTCATAATTTTGTTGTTTGTAAATTTGTTTGTTTTTTTTTTGGAAATAGTACGTTTTCACTTGATCTGTTATTTTTTTTTTCCTGAAACAGAGTACTTGCAGAAAAATAAACCTGCTATTTTCAGAAGACTGAACAAATTCCAAATTGATAGTGACTGGGTTAAAATTAAAACCCAGTTGTCCTGGGCTGTGAGACAACAGTGCTAAGCTCTGTAACACTATACTATATAATATAATTCTTTCCTGTAACATATTTTCAACAAGGGTCAAAGCCTTCTCACGAATCCAGCTCCTGAAGTTCAAATCCTGTGCTCAGTTGCCATTCTATCAGACAAATTGCATGGTCTCCCCATGTCTGCATAGATTTTCTCCTGGTACTCTTTTGTTTATTTCCCCACATACCAGAGATGTGCATTTTAGGTTGATACTTGATTCTAAATAGGCCCCATGAGCCTTGTGTGTGTTTGTGGAAGTAGACCTTTGTGATGGACTGGCATTCCAGGGTTGATACCAGCCATGTGCCCAGTGCTGTGAGGATAGGGTCCTTCTCCCCATTACAAAGGTTAATAATTACATATATAGTCAAGCTGATACCTGTTCTGGTAAACACAAGATCTCAAATAGCAAAAAGAAGCAAATTCCACCTAAATGATAAAAAGTTGTCACTCTGTATGTATATATATATATATATATATATATATATATATATATATATATATATTTAGAAATGTCTGAATTCAGTCAAAGTGCAAAGAACATGTAGTCCATATCTGTCGTTTTAATTGCAAGCAGGTCTTCAGTAAATGTCAGTCTGCTTGTCGGTGTGCTGTTACATTATAAAGATTTTCTTTCAGGCAGTTTTGATATTTTGAGGGAATTTATAACAGAAGAGCTGTACGCATTGTAACTTTGAGCAGCAGATTGTTATCGTTTGCAAGGTTCATTAAATTAACAATGACAGGATTTTACAATGAATTTTTTTTTTCTTTAAATGAATCTACAGTAAACAACATGAGCAAACTGTTTAGGAATTCTGAAGCGGAATATGTAAAAAATAATGAACAAAATTAGAAATTGTGATAAAGAGCCTAAAAACCTTTTGTGGTTGGCCCTCTAACTATACAAAGAAAGTCCCTTTTCTTCGGTGATTTAATTTCCTTGCTGGTTTAGCAGATGCTTCCCCTATCGTTGGACATATTCCAATACCTTGACGGTGTTACAATGCTTGCAGCGATGGTATCATTATGAGGAGGCAACATCATTTCAACTCAAAAATTATTAATTCTGTTGTAAAAAGCAAGGTCTGAATTCAGTATTTCAAAAGGCACAAATGAGTACTCATTTTGGGAGGGGGTTAGCTATAAAAAAACATATGCATCCATTTCAGTATTTTTGTTTTGCTTTAGATGTTTTAAAAGGAGAAAATATGGGCAGTTTTAAAATGATAAGCATAACAATAATACTCTAATAGCTTGTCTGTTTGCAAGCACTGTGTTGAAATAAAGCTAGTTCTTTGGTCAGAAGGTTTACGCTAAAAAAACAAAGGCCTAAGTGAAGAATTTATTAGCATCTGTAAAATCTGCAGCACCATGTTGGAAAGAAGAGGCAAAGGGGCTTTGCTGATTTTGTTAAGAGCTAATTATGTTGCTTTTCCAATTTTTTCTTGAATGTTGAAATCATTACGTTATATTTATTTTCACAACTTGGGGTGAAAAGAAGTGTCCTATGTATCAGAACTTCACACCTAATTTAACCCCATTAACTTCAGCAGCAGAAATGGCAGAATACAATGAGAAACAGTGGTCGATTTTGTGATTAGAGAATTATTCATCTTGTCTTACATACAAATCCAATACACATTCATGGGGAAGTGGAGTGTATCATAGAGGTGCTGAGTGCAAGTCATAACTAAACCCAATATGGGACACAACTAGTCATATAGTCTGCCTCCGTTATACCCACCAGGAGTGATTCAAAATCATAAATCAATGTGACCGCTTGTGGAAGGAATCAGAAGTCTCTGGAGGAAAACCACACGCTCATGGGGAGGATGTGAAAACACCTGAAGATGAAGTGCTGTGTCAGATTGCAACACAGCCACTAATACAAAATTGAAATCACCAATTTTTATTTTGTGTTTTTTTTCTTTCTTTCTTTTTGCAAGATTTAAGAATATTTAATTACACTATAGTGATGACATGTTTAATTTTTTGATGGCCTCAGATACTGCAAACTAATTTTGATGCCTCTTCCTAACTATACAAACCTCTTCATTGGAAACGTATAAGAATTAAGATTGTAGTTGTCAAAGGGAATGATGGGTCAAAAGACAAGATAAATGGGGCACCAACCCAACCTTCCTTGTTGCTTCTCAATTTAAATGAAAAATAGTACACAACAATGCCCACTGGCATTCTAAACAACAGAAATGCTGCCTCTAATAGCATGTTTGGATCACATAGATCAAGGTATGAAAGAGCTCTGTGTATTAACTCTTCAAGTCAATAAGTGACACCTTCTTCTGGGTGGCTGGGCTTTTATGGTCTGGGGACCATAAGGGGTGGAGTCAATTGCCCTTACTGGATGGTTTCTCAGCATTCTGGAGGCAAAGGAAGACAAAATAGATAGCAACAGCTCCCTCTCTCAACCCACTATGGAATTACATACCTGGGAATAGCTCAGAGGGTAGCTCTCTGACCCATCTGCATGACAAGATGCAATGTCACTTTACATCCACCAGGTAGAAGGTTTTTCTGTGACATGAACCCAGAAACATCAGCTGCACTCTTAACTTGTAATCAAAATTGTTTTATAAATAATGCCAAAAAATCCCAGCCACAATCTACTAAACTTTCTGCCTAATCCCTTTTTGCTTACTTTCTTATTTTTAAATGCTTTATGAACATTTGTGATTTTATTCCGATAATATTAGCTTTTTATTTTCTTTTCCTGTGTGCACAACAGTGGATATACGATTTCAGTTTTGTCCATGTAATGTTCAGTAAATCATTTATTATTGATTAACCTATTCCTATAACCATTTACCTATTTGGCAAAAGCCTTTATGCAGGGGGACTTACCACATTTATGATACAATTGGTTATATTTTTTTTGGTTTTCCAATTGGAGCACAGGCAGGTCAAGTGACTTGCTCATGGTCACATATGGTCAGAGGTGGGATTTTAACCCACAACCTCAGGGTTTGAGAATCAAAGTCTTAACCACTACAACACGCTGCCTGCCGTAACCACAATTGCATTCTAGATTTGAGGTTTTTTACCCTTAGATTAAATATCTTACAAATCCAGACTTCCTTTATCTAACTTGATTCAGGTTGCTAATAATGGATCCCTAAAATGGCAGCACAGCAGATCTGACAATAATCAACCAAGTCTAACACAAGGCACACTCACACACACGCTACTTAGAGTAGCCAATTAAGCAACTCTGAATGTCTGTCGGGTGTGGAAGGACAAGTGGAGCACCTTGAGAAAAAAACATTTAAAGCCCATCCTATTATTCAAACTTGAGGCTCAGCAGCTAAGATGATCTTCTTTATAAATTTGTTCTCAATATCCCCCATACCCACTTACTGTTAGCACTGTCCTGCTCACTAATCACTTTTTATGTTGGCTTTCTTTGGTCCACATTTCATTAACATTTCAAAAACTTTACATTTTATATACTTCAGTATAACAAATTCTCATGGATTCAGACAGTTCTCCAAACCCAAGCACATACTAGATCGCATAAGTGATGACAGCTGTTTGTTTACCTCATCCAGTACTTTTGCTTTACTTTATTTTCTCTTCATTTCACATCTGTAATGGTGCATCTTGTCCATGAAACTTTCCCAGAGCACCAGAAGCTTGAAACACTTTCTTCTAACATGGGTTTAAAGAATGATTAATGTTGCTAATCTGCTTCTGTCTCTCAAAACTTGCAAGGGGCAACATGGGTATTCAGCATAGCACAACCCATGATTTCCTGGTTTTTGTTTAATTTCCAAATGTATTTATGTACTTTTTATCATAGTGAATAGTGACTTGATTCTTCCACGCTATTACCAGGAGCTTATCTGACGGGGTCTTTTATTTCCGGCTCCCGGTGTGGTTAAATCTCTCGGCACAAACTCTCGTCTCGCGGGACGTGAGTTCTTGATATTTTATAGTTTATAATTTAAAAACGGAATAAGAATCTGAAAATCTAACATCACATTAACATTCGAAAAATTCTGAAAACAAATATACCAAACACATATACAGTATGTAGGTTTTAAAATAAGCCCGATTTAAAGCGTGACAAAAAACTTGACATAAAAATGTCACCATTGCACTTTTAGGCATAGGATTTTATATGTGTAAAGTAGATATTAGTTTTACATAACTACAAAAATGTTGGAAGTATCCTGGAACACTACGTATATTTCTGGCGCTGTGTGAGTGGCAGCCATTCCAGCAGCTCTGTGTATGACTTTATCTTTTTACCTTTTTTTTCTATTTTTCTCTGTTTCACTGATCACTTCTACCATTTTCTTTTATGTGGAATCGCTCCCTGGACACTTTTTACTATTTTTACTACTTGACATGGATTTTTACACTCCGAGACTCGCCTATTCAAGTAGTCAACTTAATGCACTGAGAAGAAATGCCCACGCCGGTGTGGTTCCCTATTTACCTGACGAGGTAAGAAGATGATATCAGGGCAGTCGAGCCAGTGCAAAGATAAAAGATAAGATAAAAGCCAAGCAGCTTGCGAGAAAATGGCGTTATAAACCGTCGGTGCCTTCTGTGATCCTTGGAAATGTGAACTCACTACCAAATAAGATCGACGAACTGGCTGTGCTGGTAAAAAATGTCAGAACCTACACAGAATGCAGCTTGCTGTGTTTTAGTGAAACGTGGCTAACAACTACCATCCCAGATGCTAACGTGGAGCTACCCGGGTTTAGCACAGTTAGAGCGGACAGAGAGACAAGTACCTGTGGGAAGTGGAAAGGAGGAGGACTCGCTCTCTATGTGAATACAAGGTGGTGCAACTCTGGACATATAAATGTTAAAATCTCCAATTGCTGCAGGGACATCGAACTGTTGGCCATAAGTCTGCATCCCTATTACTTGCCAAGAGAGATAGGACACGTGATTTTTGTTATTGTTTACATCCCCCCTCAAGCGAACGCGGAGATAGCGAGTGACATCATCCATTCTGCAGTTGCTAAGTTACAAACGCAGCACCCTGAGGCTCTTGTGCTAATCACTGGAGACTTTAACCATGTAACGCTGGATTAAACATTACCTGCCTTCTTCTAGTATGTGGACTGTAACACCCAGGGAAATAGGACTATTGACCTACTGTATGCAAACATTAAAGATGCATACAGCGCCACCCCGCTGCCTGCGCTTGGGAAAGCAGATCATAACCTGGTTCTGCTTCAGCCTCACTACAAACCAAGAGTGAAGGCGCTACCTACAACCACACGATCATTCAGGAAGTGGTACCCTGAGGCAGAGCAGGCTCTGAGAGACTGCTTCAGAACTACAGACTGGAATATACTACTGGGGTCACATAGTGAGAACATTGAAGAGATTGTTGACTGCACAACTGATTACATCAACTTCTGTATGGACATTGTAGTTCCAGTAAGAACAGCACGCTGCTATGCTAACAACAAGCCATGGATTACAAGTGACATCAAGGGCCTTTTGAACCAGAAGAAAATGGCTTTTAAAGGCGGTGATCAGCATGATCTCAAGCGCGTGCAGAAGGAACTCCGAGTCCAGCTCAGGGCGGCGAAGGAGCAGTACAGGAGAAAGCTGGAGCAGAAATTGCAGAATAACAGCATGAAGGAAGTGTGGGATGGGATGAAGGTCATCACTGGCTGCAGCTTGAAGCGGGGTGCCACCATCGAGAGAGAAGTGGAGAGAGCAAACCAATTGAACAACTTCTTTAACAGGTTTGACCACCCTAACCCACTCTCAGCTCGGAGTACTTCATCCTCCAACCATCCTTCTTCTGATACCAGCATAGGTGAGACATCCCCACCCACAATTACAGCAGCACAGGTGAGCAGAGAGCTGAGGAGACTTCGTGCTAGCAAAGCAGTGAGTCCAGATGGAGTATCGCCACAACTGCTGAAGGCCTGTACGTTGGAACTGGGGAGTCCTCTACAGCGCATCCTCAACATGAGCCTGGAACAGGGGAGAGTCCCGAGGCTTTGGAAAATATCTTGTGTCACCCCAGTCCCAAAGGTATCACGTCCTAGTGAGCTGAAAGACTTCAAGCCTGATGCTCTGACATCACATGTGATGAAGACCATGGAGCGGCTGCTGCTTCACCACCTGAGGCCACAGGTCTGCCACGCCCTCGACCCTCTGCAGTTCGCATACCAGGAGAAGGTGGGAGCAGAGGATGCCATCATCTATATGCTACACCGATCCCTCTCCCACCTGGACAGAGGCAGTGGTGCTGTAAGAATTATGTTTTTGGACTTCTCTAGCACCTTCAACACCATCCAACCTCTGCTCCTTAGGGACAAGCTGACTGAGATGGGAGTAGACTCACACCTGGTGGCATGGATCGTGGACTATTTTACAGACAGACCTCAGTATGTGCGTCTTGGGAACTGCAGGTCTGACATTGTGGTCAGCAACACAGGAGTGCCGCAGGGGACTGTACTTTCTCCGGTTCTCTTCGGCCTATATACATCAGACTTCCAATACGATTCAGAGTCCTGCCACATGCAAAAGTTCGCTGATGACACTGCTATTGTGGGCTGCATCAGGAGTGGGCAGGAGAAAGAGTACAGGAAGCTAATCAAAGACTTTGTTAAATGGTGTGACTCAAACCACTTACACCTGAACACCAGCAAGACCAAGGAACTGGTGGTGGATTTTAGGAGGCCCAGGCCCCTCATGGACCCCTGATCATCAGAGGAGACTATGTGCAGAGGGTACAGACCTATAAATACCTGTGACTGCAGCTGGATGACAAATTGGACTGGACTGCCAATACTGATGCTCTGTGTAAGAAAGGTCAGAGCCGACTATACTTTCTTAGAAGGTTGGTGTCCTTCAACATCTGCAATAAGATGCTACAGATGTTCTACCAGACGGTTGTGGCGAGTGCCCTCTTCTACGCGGTCGTGTGTTGGGGAGGCAGCATAAAGAAGAAGGACGTCTCACGCCTGGACAAACTTGTTAGGAAGGCAGGCTCTATTGTAGGAATAAAGCTGGACAGTTTAACATCTGTAGCAGAGCGACGGGCGCTAAGCAAACTCCTGTCAATCCTGAAGAATCCACTGCATCCACTTAACAGTGTCATCTCCAGGCAGAGGAGTAGCTTCAGCGACAGACTGCTGTCACTGTCCTGCTCCACTGACAGACTGAGGAGATCGTTCCTTCCCCACACTATGCAACTCTTCAATTTCACCCGGGTGAGTAAATGCTAACATTATTCAAAGTTATTGTCTGTTTTTACAAGCATTTTTATTACTCTTTAATTTAATATTTTTTTTTGTTTTTTGTATCAGTATGATGCTGCTGGATTATATGAATTTCTCCTTGGGATAAATAAAGTATCTATC
>JANRMT010062791.1:89385874-89421541 GCA_026402145.1 Polypterus bichir lapradei | reverse complement strand
TATCTATCTATCTATCTATCTATCTATCTATCTATCTATCTATCTATCTATCTATCCATATATATATACAGGCACACCTGCTGGCTGCTGACATTTTGTTTTCATGTATCCACTTCAGTTTCTCTTCAAGGGTTTAACACACACAGTTTCCTCGGTTTCTAGCAAAGTTATGCCTGCTAATTCAACTGGTGATCAGTCAGTGACCATTGTCAGCAAGGCAAAAACCTGATTTACTTACCGTCTGTCTGCCTTGCACCTGTCCTTGCTGTCCCTCAGCAAGGTTAGACTAATGGCAAGCTTGTTCCATCTCCAACGCAAGCTAGAATTGAACCCTTTTAGTCCAGCATAGTTGCCCTCTGGAGTAAAGGAATTGCTTTAACCTCTGTTGCTGCCACACCCTATCAGCTATGGTTTCTGGCTGTGGGTAGTCAAATTATGGCCAGGTCAAGCTGTAAAGTATTGACAGAACAGCAGTTAGTTTGGTTCTTACAGGGGTTTTCATAGGGAGGAATAGAGGTCTTGCCATTGGCTTCTCAGTAGCACATACGCCCATCCTCTTGGTTGACCACTGGTACAAAGTTCTGTCCATCAGTGTTACTCATCCTTGATTTATGGTCCTTTGTTCAGAACTTGAGTCCATTTCATGCTCTCTATCTCTCTCGAGATGTCCCTGGCTGTTACATGGACTGGTTTCGATTATCTTATTAGATAAGGCTGAAGATGCTCCAATCCAAAGCATGGCCAATATGTCCTACAGCAGTTTGAAGGGAGACTAATTAGGGAGACCCAGGACTAATTCATGTTCAACATAGCAAGACAGTGGAGACCAAACGTGTGCTGAACTGCATGGGATAGCAGATGGTTCAAGGAATTAGTATAGGAAGATGGAGCAAAGTCAGAAAAAAAAGCCAAGTTTGTAACCAGGAGTCAAAGAATCTATCTAAACCAAGCCCAAGATGTAAAACAGTAATCTGCAGCAACAGCAACATGCTGTAATCAGAGTATGCCCCCATCCGCTCAAGAAATGGAGCAACAGGATTAGTATTGAAACGTTCACATAACCAGAGCCAAGATATAAGGGAAAAAAATCATTAGTGAGAACAATAAAAAAAGAATTAATAACCAGAGAGCCATTTAACTAACAATAATAACACTAGAGTCAAATTTTAATCTACAAACTTTGACAGACCACAAAAATTCAAGGTACTGGCTGACTTCTGAATCCCTTGATTTATGATGTCACCCCTAACACCCACATAGCAACCAATATTAAAGTCCCAAACAAGATGGCACCAGGGATACCACCAAAAAAAACTAATATAGTGTAAGTAAAGATACAGTGAAAGAAATAATTGGATTCCTGAGTTTGAAAACCTCCTTAAAATGATGTATGGTATACAGTATTTTTTAGAGTCACAGGAACCATAAAGAAAATTTTAATTTAAAAGTCAAATCATGGCAGAGTGCATGTTAATAATAAACTGCCACCTAAATACATCCAGCCAGCAGCAACTTTATTGGTTAAAACAGACTGTTAATGAATGAATATCATTAATGTACACTTAGGCTGCTCACAGTGATGCTGAAAAAAGCCATATCAAAACGTATAATTCACCGACAACTAAATCAATTTCCACTCTTCTCAGAGAAAAATAAAATGTGTAATTACAGTAGACTGGGCAACATGAATAGTGACTCCTAAAGGAATAGAAAAACACCTCCAGGGTCTGGTGAACCCCAGTTTCTATTGATTCACACTTATGGAATAGCAAGAGTATCACAAACACCTGTTGAGCCTCTGAGCGCAATTTGATCCCAATGTATTCACATGGTCTCCCCAGTTTCCAGATTACAGTTCAAGGGGTCATCCGTGAGTTGAGGTGGAGTCGATTGTTCATCTGCAACAGTAATTTGAAACAATGAAGAGACACACAGGAGTCCACATTTTCCTGCAGTTGCTGCATTTACAGTAAGATGGAAGCCAGGAAGCAAAGAACTGTGGGAATCCGGAACAAACTACCTTCTGTTGTTGAAGTGAAATCTTTGACAGCATTTAATATGTATCTTGGGGAGAAGTCAGAACAACATAGCTTGTTAGCTAACCAAACTAGCTTGATGCCATTGACGGTCTCCTCTTATTCATCAAACTTGAGATATTCTTTAGTACTGTACTATTAAGTACAGTAAGTGTATCTAACAAAGAAGTGCCCTATTGCGCTGTACCTGCAGATCAGGTATCAAAATTAAGCCAAGAAATTAAAGCCGTAGTGGCTACTCAATAAAAGATAGATATATGTTTGAAATAAAGCCCTGTATACAGTGCCTTACACCCGGTGGTAGGATATACTGTATAGAGAGATGTCTTCTCTTTGTATAAGGTGCAAGAGGGAATAAGTGAAGATCGATAATCAAAAAGAGAAATCTACATACCACATTGCAAGTATAGAACCCTGTCGTTTACATTGAATGTAGAATAATTGAGGTGAACTGACAACTAGGGCCTCCAGAAGGAAGTATTTTAAATTATTTAATGCTTTATGAGACATAAACAGGAGTCACACCAAGTCAGAATTATCTGTAATATGGACAGGTGAGAAAGAACATAAGCGTGGATTGAGCTAGTAATTGGAAGGCACCAAAATAAGAATAAATTCATTTGAGCTGAATTTGCATTCTGACAGTGTTACAATATTTGAAAGTCTCATCACTGCCACATGCTCCACTGCCATACAACTCAGCATTTGTTTTGTTATAAATTCAAGAAGGATGAAGCTTATATAACATTGTAATTATGTGAGGCCTTACACATTTCTTGTAGGAACTTTTAGTGAGGAGAACAACTTAGTGGTTTGTGGACTGTCCCATCCACAGGCCTCATGGATGCTGTAAAGTAACAGCCATGAGTTACTACTTTTAATAAATTTAGTAATTTCATGATGTGAATTGCAGGTAGAGGAGAGGGGGGTAATTATTATTTTAACAGAGGCAAACAGGTTTCAGCTTAGTGATGTTTGGCTATACTTAATATACTGTACAGTTTGCTTTGACTTAAGTACTTTTAGGAGTCAATGGGAATGATTTTTTAGTTGCTTTCTTGTACATTCTTATTTTCTATAATAAGCAAAAGCAAATACATTTCCATAAATAAGAATATTCCATCTACTCTTTTTAAGTTAGTCTGTTGGGACTATATTGGTGCTATCTTCCTGTTTACAATGTCAATTCAGTTATTTCAATAGAGTGGAATGAACCTCAAGGACGCAATGCATATGGATTCTAATATATTAAAACAGAGTGAAATCATAGCATAACCCAAACATTAACATTTTATAGCTATAAATTGTTCTGAGCCACTGATAAAATCTTTAAAGACTTCCGAATATGAGCTTCCTCATGAAAGCTGTTAAATGTGTGGATTGCTATAAGGGAAAAAAAACTTTCTGCATGAATTTGTAAAGGGTCTCTAACTATGACTGCTTGTTTAACTAAGAAATATTGTAATAATAATAATACATTTTATTTATTTGTAGGTGCCTTTCTAAACACTCAAGGACACCAAACAATAGGCAAAACACAGATTAGAAACAAAAGTAAAATACAAAAGTTAAAATCAGACAGAGCAATTGTAATCAAATTGTATCTTTTGTACCAGCACATCACTATAGCGTTAAAATCAAATGACATTTTAACTTTTTATTTCTTTCTCTATAATAATGTATGTTATGTACAGTATATGAAGTCCTATTCAATGAACTGTATATTTGCCTAAGGTTTTTAATCTGTTTAACAGTTCGGGACTGCTAGATAACACTAAGACATAGATACATTAAGATTTACCGTTTATCTGTGTCCTGATTTATGTAACTTGAAGTGCCTCTTGACTGTGATATGCCAATGAACCTAACTTACTTAAGATGCTGCTTTGTTAGATTAGACAGTCTTGTTACAGCACACTGAACAGTGCATATGGCAGGCTCCATCATGCTTGGATGAAATAAAAGACATCCACCTAGAATTCATTGCTAACAATCACTTTACAACTACTTTTTATTTAGATGAAGTAATAACTCTTTTAAAAACATCTCTTACTTTGCATAATGCTTTGTAGATAGAGAAACCTTTTGGAGAGAACAAACTATTCTGCATGTTCTATTTTGTTATTCTCTATTTAGCTTCACAGCAAAGTTGGCAGCATTAAGTGAACTTTTTGAGTTTTAAACTAACTCTTAATAATGTGTATATGGAAACATTGTTTTGATATATAATTTACTTGTTATTTTATCCACTATTTACTAGCTCACTTGATAATTTATTCAACACACTGATGCTTTTTAATGCAATGAAACACTTTTAAAAACTAGTGCAAGGCTTACATTAAACGACTTCAATCTGTGGCCCCGCATTCTCATTAAAGTAACAGCTGGTATCCACCTTATTAATTACCTGAATAATTTTAATCTTTATTTACTTAAACTGAAAAGATTCACCTCCTTGAATCTTTTATTGTAGCTCCTCAGCACTTGTTCAAAGAAAAATAATGAAACAAAGACTCTAGATTTTTCAAAGGAATGTTGAGTGAGATGGCTATGAATTTCAAATCATTCTGCTTGGAATTTTAATTTTCATTTCCTGACACTTCAAATGAAAAAAGAAAATGACAAGGATCTTTTTTTATAATTCCTGAAATGATCCATTCATTCATGTTGCTAACTCCTTTTCACTATAATCACCCAGTGTGGCCCAGTAGTATATGTAATCAACTATAAAACACCAGGCTGCTGTTTCAGTTCTAAGTGCCAACTGAAGACCTATACATCAATAAATGTAAAGAAATTGTGTGGGTTAGATGGATCTTCTAACCAGTTGAGCTTATAAAGCACCTTGGGTGGCTGAACACTACAAGCAGACTTTGTTCAAAATAAACTTAGTTTACTGTCTTGTTAATGAGTTATTGATAGCCAGAGTAACATTGGTTGCAAGACATTGGACAGGATGCCAATCCATCAAAGGTCACATCTGCTCATACTGGGCCAGTTCAGATTCAACAAGCATCCCCATTTCTACATTGTTGGAGGAAACAGGAGTATTCTGTGAAACCAATAAAGACGTGAGGAAAACATAACCATGTCCCGGTGCTGAAAGAGAAGGACACTAAGTACTCTGTTAGCATGCCATTCAGCTACCCAATCAATTCTCCAAATGTTTTCCTTATTGTAAACTCTGAATGAAAGTTCCCCCTGCTGACTATCTTATAAGATCATTATTGGCAACCTGAGTTCCAGTTTGCATGGCTTCTCAAAAGCAAGTAAGTTTAACTGATTACTGTAAACTGATGTGTTACATGTGTAACCCTCCATGGTGGCAGACTGGTGCCAAGCTAATTCCATAATGTGGGCCTTTCCTTCCAGGACAGAATCTGGTCCCACATACACCTGCAAAACAGACAATTAATTATCTGATACGAAACTATGTATATTATATAATGTAGTGTAATGTTAAGTCTGGTTGTGGCAGGTGTTGTCTGGAACCATTTCTGGACAATAGTTCTAAGCTATCCCGACCAAGATTACAAATATGGGAAGGATCCCCTAAAGTAAAGGAAATTATGTAATCAAGAAAAGACAAAAGGTGGCACTATAGAAGTACAGAGATCTCTAAACCTAACAGCTCACAGCAGGGAGGAGTCAAATTATGCATGGTCAATTGGTACATTCTTTAGTTGTCAAGCATCTCAAAGGTGGTTTAGGCCTTTATAATAAGGACAGAGGTTTGAGACTGTAGGTTCATCTGGGGATGCCAATGGAAGTTCTTCATAAAACACCCTAGGAGTTTAATGGGACATTCATGACCCTGAGGGTTATTCAAGGCTAGGATCCATAATTAGTTCCAGCAGGACATTTAAAAGCTCCTTTTGGTCACCAGAATGATGGAAAGAATGAAAGGAGAGAGAGGAAACAGCTTGCCTGGAGAGAGGAAGAGAGGTCTATGTTATTTGAGAGTAAGGGAAGAAGGTACGAAAGAGAACATTCCATGGTTCTTGGTGCAGGCAATGACCAATGACCTCCAACATCAGCTAGACATTTACTTGCATTAGTATAAACCAGAATGGCATAAACTGTTGTTGTATTTATATTCTGTATGTTGTATCTTTGAAAAGGAAAGAGGAATAGGAATATGATCAGATGCGCAATGCAGATGGCAAAAAAGACAGGATATAGTAGGTGTGAATTGCTTGAAAAGTACCTAAAGTTAAGATGATGATTGATAGTAATGAAGTTAGAGATATCTTTGAAAAGTTTTTAGAGAAGTTGCTGAATGAGGAGAGCAAATGGTATAGTAATGTTTGTTGTGACAGATGGACTGTGTTGTATGTTTTTGAAAGAGGAGGCCAGAAAACAGACAGGCAGATAAAGAAGTAGTTCAAGGTAGAGTGGTTTTTAAAATGTTAAAAGAAACAGAAGGTCCTGGAGTTTAATGGTTTACATACTTCTGCAACATGATTGTATGTTAAGGGAAGATTCCTTAAGGTTGGGCAACACCAAAATAAAGTATGCAAAAAACAGGCAGATCAATTGGAGCTTAAGTCATATTGAGTGATCAGGCTTTTGAAACATGCAATCAATGTGGTACAGAAAGTGGTTAAGAAAAAACAAATAAGAGATCAGTTGAGCCTTCATGCCTAGGAAGGAAACAAAAAATGTGAGCTTTGTAGTGAAGCCAATGCAGATAAATGTCAGGTTAGAGAAAGAAACTGCATTACAGTATGCATTTATAGATTTGGAAAAGGCATTTGACAGGGTGCCCTGAGAAACAGTGAAGTGGATATTGAGAAAGTTAGGTTGGGATGAATGGTTAGCGTCTGAGGTGATGTTAATGTATAAGGAAGCACAAGCAATGGTGAAAATAGCAGGTGGGAATAGTGAACATTTTATGGTGAAGGTGGGCTGCATCAAGGATTTGATCTGAATTTGTTTTTTTTATAATGGTGATGTAGATGTTGATTAGAGAAGAACGTGGGGGATTGTTATGGAAGCTCCTGAATAATCATGACAAAAAAATGAAGAAAAACTGGAGAAGACACTAAAAGTAAAAGCTAGTTTCAAAGCAAAAAGACTTTGAGGTAAATGCAGGAAACACTAAAGTGATGGGTGAAGGTAAAGGAACAGGAGGCATGGAAGATGTGGATGCAAAGCTGTATGGTGTGAGCTAGAGGTGTTGGAAGAATCTCAGTAAACTGCATGGCTTGTCACAAGTGGGAGCATACAAGATGAAGGTTAATCTGCAGGCTGTCAATGTGACTTGTGTTTGTAGACAGTGTGAGAGGTGGCAGGATGTTACAGTAATATAGTATGTGTAAATTTAAATATTGGCAATGCCATTTTAGAAAGTAGGGAAGTTCTGCTTAGGTAACATGTTGAGTATAAACAGAGTTGCAGACACAGCAGTGATAACCAAGGTGAGAGGTGCACGCTAGAAATTCTGACTGCTGTTGCTGATTTTGACTTCTTAAAGAGAATTTCTGACATTGAAGGATGAACTTTATGAAAGATGTGTAAAGAGTAGTATGCTTTGTGGAAGTGAAACATGGCTGAAGAAAACTGAACATGAAGTAATGCTGGGGACAACAGAGGTGAGAATGATTAGGTTGATGTTTGTGTCATAAGGTGAAAGGAAGATGAATGCAGAGTTATAAGAAAGACTTGATGTGGAAGGAATAGGTGTTGTTCAGATGAAACACAGTAAGGAGTTTTGAGCGTTTGGCTCAAAAGGTAGAGGATGACTGAGTGAAGAGGTACACCACGATGGAGGTAGGAGTTTGAGGCACAGAGGGACACTGAAGACATCATGGATGGATGTAGTGATGAATAATAAAAAAGAATGGGATGCTCATGACTTAGGAAGGCGGAGGGAAAAGCTTTGGGGAAAAACAATTAACTGATTAAACTCAAAAATGGCTCTTAAAATAGAGATGATGATGATGGTAGTAATTTTGTTTATCCTTCTGTTTCACCTATACCTTATGTTTTTATATTTGATAATACAAACAGGCAGTGTGGTGTAGTGGTTAAGGCTTTGGACTTCAAATCCTAAGGCTATGGGTTCAAATCCTGCTAGGGACACTGTGTGACCATGAGCAAGTCACTTGACCTCCCTGTGCTCCAACTGGAAAACCAATAGAAATGTAGCCGATTGTATCCTAAATGATGTAAGTTGCCTTGAGTAAAGGTGTCAGCCAAATAAATAAATGTAACAAGTTGTCTTACTTCCTTTCACCTGGGCTTTCTTGATGTTTACGTCATGAGCACCCCCTCCTGGTTAAAATAGTTAAGAAAAAAACACAAATAATTTTAACTTTTATTTCTATTAACATTCAAATAAAATGTCTGACTTGTAGTAATACTGGAAGATCACCAGAAATCATTTTTATTGTAAAAAGAGCATGGTAAACATACCATATCCTTCATGTATACCTAAATGCAAAATGAATAGATTTAAAATGGATGGGTGGATAAATGAGTAGATAAATAATAGAACATTGCAAAACTGAAATGCATATATCAATAATGACTGTTTCATTAATACCGTTATCCAAACATTTTGAAAAAACGGCTGTATTTATAACAACAACAACATTATGTAGCCCAAAGTGCTTTAGAAGATGAAGAAAGAAAAAAGAAAAATATAAAAATAAGAGTAGGCAATACTAAGTAACAAAAAATAAAGTAAGGTCCGATGGCCAGGAGGACAGAAAAAAACAAAAAAAAAAACTCTAGAGGGCTGGAGAAAAAAAACCAAAATCTGCAGGGGTTCCAAGGCCAGGAGACCACCCACCTATTATAGTGGAGTGTCCCGGGGCCTACTGGCTCCACACTGAACACAGGTATTCAAAGGGTGGTGTGCTACGTCCCCTTCTGTCCTTCTTGTTCACTTCAAACTGTGTGGTCAGACACACTTCCAACTCCATGATTAAATCTTCTGATGACACCACCATCATTGGCCTGATCACCAACAATGAGGTCTACCTGCTGACTCAGAGTTGCTGAACAACATTTCAATTCAAAATGTCATCCATCCTAAGGAGCTATTATTAGACTTAAGAAAGCAGGGGCCAGCCATACTGATATCTACATCAGAGGGGCTGCAATTTATAGACTGAGCAGCTTAAAATTTCTTGGAGTGACTGTCACTGATGAACTGAAGACACAGACACACAGATTATTAAGCTCTAGGTATTTGTAGATGTATCTGAACAGACCTACGGTGCAAAAATGGTCATAATGAATCAAATGGAAGATCAAGAAAACATTTTTTTTATTTGCAGTGAGAAAACAAAAATTCGAGTGCCATGCAATAATAATACAGTCATTCTGTGACGACACAAAATATATACAACGAAAAACAACAATAAGTAATGGTGAGGACTTAACATATGTGCAGTGGCTCAAATTAAAACTGATAGGAAACTAGGAAAAACAAACAAGTAACATATTCTTCTTCCTCCTCCTACAGATACAAGATAAAAAAAAATAAAAAAGGATAGAAAAAACAACAATAAAAATCAAAAGAAAAAAAAACACTCATAAAAATACAACATAAAACAGTTAATATCTATATACACATGGGAATGTTCTCTTAAGTTAACTGTACCATGCTCTCTCTACAGTTAATATCTCCAATGTTAAATGGTCAGAAGATGACCCCTGCTGGTATCGTTTCAGTTTTATATATCTGGTCTGTCACTCATAACGTTGACCTGGCACAACCAATGAAAGACATGGTTATAATGGCCATCTCTGTTGTAGATGGATGCCCTGCATATTTTCACCTTCTTTCCTACTTTTCCCCACTTTCAGTTGACTTCCTGAACATTCTTATTCTCTTCCTCTCCAGAACCTTAACTCTTACGTCTCCTGTATTGCATGAACAGCTTATATGTGTTTTTCCTCCTGTAACCTTCTCTCAACATGCAGATTTAAGTGGACATCCTTTCTTTGGCAGGCACAAAGTCATGGCGGGATGCTGGCACGCAGGGTTTTAAGGGTTCAAATAGATGACTGGCCTCTTTGACCCAAATTGAACAGCCAGTAATGCTTCCTCCTACCGTGTGGCTGCCCAGATGTTTCTTTCTAGTAGACTCCATGGACCTACCTTGTATATACTGTCACACACGTGCGCATGGGAGGCAGCTAAAGGGCTCAGGTAAGGACAGTTCTGAGACATACCAGGATGTGGCAGAGTGCACTGACTCTTTTTCTTCCTTGCCTGCAGACCATTCCCAGGAGATTCTGCCTGGCTCTTCTGACGTTACTTCCGGGACCGAGCCTATCGAAGGAGACCTTGCCAGCTCCGGCCCCTGTGATGTCACGTCCGGGCTCGAACCAATGGCTGAAGACCTCAATGAGCCCGACCCCTACGATCTCACTTCCTGTCTTCCCCTTTAAAAACCTCCACCTTTTCCCTATGCCCTCAGTTCTATATTGGACTCGGTTTTGTGCACAGCAGTGCTATCATTTGAAACTACAATTTGCAGCCAGGAAAACAAATTATACGGGTGGCTGCCCCAAACCTTGCTTTGTCTCATCGTGGCTATTGTGACACTGGTGTATCTGGCATGATGGAGAAGTCCTGGAGGAGAAGGGGACAGGACCTGCAATGTACCCAGGTGGGAGCGTACCGGGGCCGAGTTTTCAGGCGGGAAGGGTGTCCCATGGTTCAGTGAGATCCGTTTTGGGCTCCGCTCCCAGCACACTTAACTGGGCAACCTAAAGAGGCCAGGGAGTGTCCGGGGGGGGGGAGGGCTCACAGAGGTGGGCTGCTCCAGAGGGGGGAGACAAAAGCTGCTTACTATGTTCTCTCAGAGGAGAGTGCCCCCCTCCCTGTGAAACCAGAGCCCCAAGTACCACCTAGGGGTGCCCCAAACTGGCAGGTGAAAAAATTAAAATATTGGAGGTTGGACCCAGAGCGGCCGACCCACAGACAAGCCTGGTCCCTCTGGGCAATGGTAGGGCAGTGGTTACGGCCAACTGAGAATAAGCCCTACCAAATAATAGAGCAGGTAGCCTGCTATCTGCTTCTGAAAGCACTACCCCATGGCTTCACCCAGCCAGTCTGCGGTGCGCAGTTTAAGAACATGGCTGAGCTCATAGAGCTTCTGGAGACACAAAGGGCGGCCTCACACTCAGGGAGAGCAAAACTGTACCTATGTCGAACTCACCCGGAGTATGTCCCAAGAATAGGCCCCCCCCCCCCATACTACCCGGAGCTTGTGCCAGCGTCCCTGGACTTGCGGGCACGCAACCCGCTTGGAGGGGAGGTGGAATGTAGGTGG
This sequence comes from Polypterus bichir lapradei, assembly GCA_026402145.1. Lineage (NCBI taxonomy): Eukaryota > Metazoa > Chordata > Cladistia > Polypteriformes > Polypteridae > Polypterus > Polypterus bichir. The sequence continues at coordinate 89,410,212 of JANRMT010062791.1, read as the reverse complement.
AGGGGGAGAGGGGGTTGGTGCGCTCTGACTAACCCGTTGGTGGTCCCACACACATGAGTGGTGATCGTAAACAGGTATAAAACCAAGGCTTTATTTGATTCCGGCAGCAACATTACCATTGTTGCCTGCCGATTTGTGCTGTCGCGACAATACTTAAAATTTGGTACAGGTCTGCCTGTTGTGTCATCAGCTACGGAGGATCGGTTCAGAAATTAACCGTGGAGGTCCTTCCCGATCCTCCATACCCGGTGATACTAGGGCGGGACTGGTCTAAAATTAAAAGCGGCGAGACACATACAACTCCTGGGGTTAACTTGGGCCTAGTTACAGACGGGAATGAGCCGTCTCAAGCTGCCTCCACACCGTGTAATCAGCCGGCAGAGAGAGATGAAGCGGCCACCTTGAGTGACGTGGCAACTCCCGGACTGTCGCGTACAGATACGTCATCCTCCGGCGCCGAGACGGAACGGGAGGAAACCACGCCCCTTGAGGTCAGTCCTGACCCTCTCTCCCTTTTATGGTTTCAATTTAGAGAGACGTCGGCTTCTTTTAAAAGGGAGCAGTGGAATGATGACTCCCTTAAATTTGCAAAAAATGCAGTGGTCCTGGTCAACGGCCAGAGCACTAACCAGCCGATGCCACAGGGTCCTCACTTTGTGTTGGAGAATGACCTTCTTTATCATGTAGCTGAGCATGACAGGCGGGAGAGAAGGCTACTGCTAATCCCACGGACATTCCGGCGGCAGGTCTGTAAGCTAGCACACGCCCACCTCCTAGATGTCCATCTGGGCACCGAGAAAACACTGGAGTGGATCAAGCTCTGCTCAAGCTCTACTGGCCGGGAATCAATGAGGAGGTTTGTCGCTTTTGCACTTCTTGCCCGGAGTGTCAATTGCGACAAATTCCTAGGAGGGACCTTGCTCCTCTCGTTCCTATTCCCCTGATTGATGTTCCCTTCCACAGAATCAGGGTCGATTTGGTTGGACCCCTGGAGCCCTCAGCCCGAGGACACAAGTATATTTTAGTCCTCGTGTATTACACTACCAAATATCCCGAAGCTGTTCCGTTGCACTCAGCCACTTCCAAAGCCATCGCACGGGAATTACTAGGGGTCTTTTCACGTGTAGGCATCCCCAAGGAAGTCTTGACAGACCGGGGGACGCCTTTTACCTTGGAGACATTCAGGGAGACTGCCAAGTTACTGAAAATAAAGCATTTAAAGACCGTGGTATATCACCCTCAAACCGACAGTTTGGTGGAGAGGTACAACCAAACTCTCAAACAAATGCTGCGTAAGGTGGTCAGCGAGGATGGAAGGAACTGGGATCAGCTCCTCCCCCTCGTCCTTTTTGCCTATCGGGAAGTCCCTCAAGCCTCCACGGGGTTCTCCCCTTTTGAATTACTATATGGGTGACAACCCCGGGGCATATTAGACATCTTAAAAGAAGGGGCAAGAAGAGGCTCTTCCCTCTACAAATATATTAGACTATATCGTGCAGTTACGCGATAGATTTGGTAAGATTCGAACCCTCCTTAAAAAGCACATGGAAGAAGCTCAAGCAGCACAGGTCCGTTATTACGACCACGGCACGTCTCTCCCGGAGTTCCTCCCGGGAGATCGGGTCATGGTCCTAGTACCTACCTCCCACTCTAAGTTACTTGCCCATTGGCAGGGGCCCTACGAGGTTAAGGAGAGGAAAGGCCTCGTCGACTATTTGGTGAGTCAACCCAATCGTCGGCCAAGGGAGCGGGTTTATCATGTCAACCTGCTGAAACCGTGGAAGGACAGAGATCCCGATCCCTCCTCCGGTCAGCCCCGCTCACTCTTTGCTCACACGGCTAGCCTTAACTTCGGTGTGGATTTAAATCCCAGACAACGACAGGAGCTCGAAGCAGTTATCCTGTCTGTCTGGGAGGTAGTGAGTGAACGCCCCGGACGGACCTCTCTGATTGAGCACAACATTGTGACAGAACGCCTGTATCGGCTTCCCGAGGCAAAAAGGGCTGAAGTGGAGCTTGAGATCAAACACATGCTGGAACTAGGTGTGATCGAGGAAAGTCATAGTCCCTGGTCCAGTCCAACTGTTTTGGTTGCTAAGCCTGACGGGAGTTGGAGGTTCTGCAATGACTTCCGTCGGCTTAATCAAGTCTCCCAATTCAATGCTTATCCAATGCCGCGAGTGGACAACCTCCTTGAGAGGCTTGGACAGGCTCAATATTTGACCACACTGGACATGACAAAGGGGTACTGGCAGGTTCCTTTAACGGACTCTGCGAAGGTTAAGGCCGCGTTTAGCACCCCTAGCGGACACTGGCAGTATCGTGTCCTTCCATTTGGGTTACACGGGGCTCCAGCTACCTTCCAGCGTCTGGTGGACAAAGTGCTCAGGCCTCATAACTCATACAGTGCTGCCTACCTGGATGACGTGGTCATCTATTCCAGCACATGGACGGAACACCTACAGCAGGTAAAAGCAGTATTGCGGGCACTTGGTGAGGCCGGGCTTTGGATCAATCCCAAGAAATGCTTCTTCGGATTGAGTGAAGCCAAGTATTTAGGCTACCTGGTGGGTCGGGGCACCGTTAAGCCACAGTGCTCCAAAGTAGATGCCATTTTGAAATAGCCCCGTCCGGGAACCAAGTAGCAGGTCCAAGCCTTTCTCGGGTTAGCGGGATACTACCGCCGGTTTGTACCCCGGTTCTCAGAGAGAGTGGCGCCCTTGACTCATTTGACAAAGAAGAGGGCCCCAAACATTGTGGTATGGACTGAAAAGACAGGTGCTGCATTTAGTGACTTGAAGCAGGCCCTTACGTCCGCACCTATTTTAAAAGCTCCTAACTTTGCCTTAACTTTCATCCTCCAGACGGACGCTTCAGACACAGGCCTGGGGGCAGTGCTGAGCCAAAACGTCAATGGTGCGGATCACCCCATTATGTTCCTGAGCCGGAAACTGTTGGACCGGGAGACCAGGTATGCGGCGGTGGAGAGAGAGGCTTTGGCGGGCCAGGAATTCACCCTTGTCACGGACCATGCTCCTTTACAGTGGATGGCCCTGCACAAGGAGTCTAATCCGCGGGTCACCAGGTGGTTTCTTCACCTCCAGCCATACAAGTTTTCGCTTGTTCACCGTCAGGGTACTCTTCATGCCAACGCTGATGCCCTCTCTCGGGTTCACGACCTCTCGGTCAGGGTCGCCCGACCCGACGGGTCTGGGCTGAGAGGGGGACCTTGTCACACACGTGCGCATGGGAGGAAGCTAAAGGGCTCGGGTAAGGACAGTTCTGAGACATACCAGGATGTGACAGAGTGCACTGACTCTTTTTCTTCCTTGCCTGCAGACCATTCCCGGGAGATTCCGCCAGTCTCTTCTGACGTCACTTCCGGGACTGAGCCTATCGAAGGAGACCTTGCTGGCTCCGGCCCCTAAGATGTCACGTCCAGGCTCGAACCAATGGCTGAAGACCTCAATGAGCCCGACCCCTACGATCTCACTTCCTGTCTTCCCCTTTAAAAACCTCCACCTTTTCCCTATGCCCTAAGTTCTGTATTGGACTCGGTTTTGTTCACAGCAGTGCTATCATTTGAAATGACAATTTGCAGCCAGGAAAACAAATTATACGGGTGGCTGCCCCAAACCTTGCTTTGTCTCATCATGGCTTTTGTGACAATACCTAATTATGAGAAAAAAAGAGAAACTTGAATTAGTTATATTCTTTCTCAAAGTGAAATCCTGTGATATGACCTATCACACTTGCCCGTATCTCTAAGTCCTCCAACATCTGAGGGCAGCTCACATTTCTCCATTTGAACTGCAAAGTAGAAGACACAGGTTTAACCCCTACTACTCTAGGCAAAGTAAAAAATGCCAGTAATTCAATTGTTGTAACTGAGTACCAAGTGGTTTCTTTGTCTGTTAAATACATTCAATAATATACTTCAAGTCTATTGCTTTTTTTTAAAATACCTGCTGGCAAAGTAACTGAATAGCCACTTTATGGAGGGTAAAGATAAATGAAAAATGGGAGAAGAGGTGACCCACAATGATTACATAGAATAAGTAGTTTGAAAATGGGTGGATAAATGAATGAGCAATGAGATATTCGTGGTACTGCCCACGTAGTTTCAGTCTTTGAATACCCATACACGAATCAGATGAGCTGACCAGTGAGTTTGACCATATCTCTGTTTTCATTTCGTTCTGAGGTATCCTGTAAATTGGAACACCTACAGTAACTCTGCCTATGTGTGCATAAATATATATCATTCATCACAATATTAAGAGGCTAAAACTGATTACCATCTTCTAAAGTTTTGCCTTGATCTATGGCTGCAGGAAGAGAAGGTTTGAGCAATCATTTCATCTTTACTTTACATTGTGCCATTGCTATTCATCATCAAGGGTGTAAACAACCTTTTGCATTCCTTAGGAAGTAATTTTGCGGGCTGGTCCCCTGCCATTTTTTTTTTTTTTTTTTACTTTTAACTCTGGAGCTGCAGATGCAGCATGCAGGTTGGTCTGATTAGTCAAAATGTTTCCTGTACACCAATCAGCGTTAGAAGTGTAGTAACTGAGAAACACAAGGGTGTGCATGTTTCAGCTGGCAGCGCCTTGCTTACGCCTGCTTCCATTGCACAACAGGCAGAGGAACTCACAGCTCAGCGGCCCATCCACTTTACCATCAATGTCAATGCTTCCCCTTGTGATGTGTGTTTCTCTTACTTTTTTACTTGACTTTTTTTAGTTCTCTGGGTTTCTACCTCAATCACTATGTGTAATAATGTGGCCATCCTCAAACAAGGGGCAGATTCACTTCTCTGTACTTCTTTACTGTTATAAAGGTAGCTAAACCCAAAGAAAGGAGAAGTGGAATGGAACTGTCTGGATGAATTTACTAATGTCTTACGTGTTCATGGACACACTACAGCCCACTGTGCCCACTGAATTATTATGTGTTGTTACTCTTCTTCTATAAATTCTTGCATAATAGTCTCAAACCTGTCTAATAAAATTCAGAGTCCCAGATGGATGACGTCAATCTTGACAGAATTAGGTGCAAAGTAGGATTTAGTCCTTTAGTTCACTGAAGTTATTCATAAAAGCTGTACTCCAAACAGTTGTCAGCAATGTCATGCATCTAAGATATTGAATTCTGAGGCTTAGAGCACAATCCCTGATTCTCTGTGTCACTTAACCTGCCTGTGTGCCCTCTGTATAAAACATATATATATAGTATGTAAAAATTAGGCTGTTGATATGTTCATAAGAGCCAGGGCATGGTGGAATGATGCTATATAAAATAAAATGAATGCTTTATGCCTGCCAAGTGATACCCACTTTTTCCCATTTATCCATCTTCCTGAACTCATTTAATCCAATGGCAAGGTGCAGAGAGGGGGTTTGTGAACCCTATCATGGCAACATTGGGTTTAAAGGCTGATTTATAATACTACGTCAAGCATAGGCCATACTGTAGCTATGTGAGAAGGCTGCACCGTAGGCTAGGCCATTGAATGTATTTTATAGTTCTGTGTTACGCAGCCTGTAAACACATGCCTGAACGCTAGTTGGCAGTATTTACTGAACACAAGAAATGCAAATGAACTATTTAAATGTAGGCAGTTTTTGCTTTCACAATTACTGCTCCTCTTTTTACATATTTTTCTTATGTAGGCGAACGTATTTGTCCCTAAAACTTTTCGACGTTCATACATTTGCTGACTTCCAAACTGGAAGACAAACAAAAATGTGTTTCAGGAAATACATAGCTATCACACTTACCAATCAGAGTTGTAGGGGTTCGTGTTTACGCAATGCATAGTCATGTTTTTGAAGATGTGTGCATCAGGCTACACCATAGGTATGCCTTAGGGTGACACCGTACATACAGCATAGTTTCGATGGAGAAGTATAAATCAGCCATATGGCAGTACCACAGATATAAATTAACACTCAGTAGTGAATACATAGTGCCAGCGTCACCATAACTAGATTTTTAGGTGATATCCTGTATTGGAGCCTAATCCGTTGCTGTGCAAACTCAAGGTATTGAGTATTCTTCTTATACTGAGGGTTTGAGTTAAGCTTAAGGCTTAAGATGTTTGACCCTCTAACACTGAAAGCATGGTAAAGTAGATTGCTCAACTCCTTCAGACCTCTAGAAAACTATACACATTCCCTCAGAATGTGCTTTCCCCTGTAATAGCTAAGGTTAATGCCTTGCTTTTTTTAATTCCTGTTCAGTATTCAGGGGTACAGGGGTTCTGATATAGGGATTCCTGGGGTGCTGTCTTTGACTGCTACAGAGACTCCAGAATGATGTTCAAAGGCTATAGTAGGTAAACTTATTCTTATCTTTGGGATATAAGAGGAAATCTGGAGCATTCAATGAAAAACTCATGCATCCATAAGTGAACATAGAAGTTCCACACAGACAGTGACAAGGCTGGAATCTGAACCCTATCTCTGGGAGATCTGAGGCAGCACCACACCACCATGTCACTCTTTTGAATATATATATATATATATATATATAGCGATACTTAAAGTAAATTAAGTCTTATAAAGTGCAAACTGATGATGAGTGTTGATTGCAGTGCAGGAAGTTCTGTATCTGTGGTGAGACTGACAGCAAAAATTAAAGCAGCTTTCAAGCTATGTTGAGCTCTGGGCATTTCAGCTTTGTGTGAAGCTAAGCTACAGAGCAAAAGACAAAAGTGTGTGTAAAATGCGGGGTTCCAAAGCCCAGTGTGACAGAATAATCTGTACTGCCTTATTTATAGTCGGTCAAAATTTCTGAATCAAAGTCACCTGAAAAGTCAGGAAAAGTTGTGAACAATCAAAGCTCCTTTTAGTCTTCTTACTCCATTCCTAAAATATGACTCCAGAACATGTTTTTACAAGAGCTGAAGGTGTGCCCGTAGCAGTAGAGTTTGGGAGAGCCTGCAGCTTATTTTTAAGTCAGCAATTCATTTTTACCAGACATGAGCATTACTTTGTCATCTTATGCAATGTGACTGCCTGCACTAAGCAGGAAATTCTGTACACTGCTAACTAGAAGATGACTTTCATGGCAGCACACACGTCTCATCCTCTTCCAGACGGTGACTTTTTCTTTTAAGGCAGACCTGTGTTTCTCAAGGAAGCAGGAAGTGAACTAAGTAGCTAGAGAGCAATCTGGGAGGTATGTGACTATGTTTTTGAGTTGTTAATACTATTGTTTGTTTCTTTGTGCATTTAGTTTACACATTGTCTTAGAGTTAAACATAAATGTCTATGAAAATGCATAATTGTAAATGTTAAAATTTCAGTGTCAATCACAGTAAACACTAATTTTAACTGAACTATAAACAGTATATGACTACCAAGTACATACACATCTATACCATTGTGTATTTTGTGAAGAGGTAGGGTGACTTGGACAAGTGGATCATCAAGGGTATCAGAGGACAAGACCAAGTCCAGCATAAGATTTACTAAAGAAAGAGACACGGAGTAAAAACCTCAGTGTTAGGTAAATAGCAAATTATTATTATAGGGAGGCATGGCCCACTAGGTGGACACAGATCCTATCATTCATTTTGCTTCAACATGAAACTGGAAGAGGCATCAGTCCAAGCAAAAGAGAGTAATTGGGGTTTGCTGAGTAGATTTTCTGAATTACACTAGAGGACAGGGTCCACAAAGCAGATACTCTGTTTAACAGGAGAATGAAGGCTATGGAGGCAGCACAGTGGTTATCACCACTGTCTCACTATAAAAGCGCTATTTGAATTATGCATCTGTATGGTTTTTGTGGAGTCTTTGCATGTTACAACTGTGTTGGTGTGTTTTTTCTTCTGCATACTCTGGTTTCCTCATTCATCCCAAACATTGTGCAGAATAGGTTAATTGTTGATGTTAAACTAGTCTCAGTGCACTGAGTGTGAGTATGTGTACCCTCAAATGAACAGCAGTCATGTCTAGTGCAATTTCCCACCATGCACCCAGTGCAGCAAGGATAGGTTAGCTTCTGCTACACCATTCCAACGACCTGAATTGGGTTGAGCAGGTTTGAGGATCTGAAGTATGTATGTTTTGGCCAACAGGTGACAGAGTTAGGCCCTAGCCGGGGAAGATGGGGATAGGTTACTTATTTAGATTACAGGTCAGAGAGGACTGAGAGGAAGTGGGCACTTTCCCACCAAACCAGTGAAGCAGCACATTTTATCTGGCATAGAAGTGTAGGACCTTTTAATCCTAAATAAGCTGCTGTAAAGACTCTCTTTTTAAGGACTAGTGCAAGAATGTCAGAAGCCACTGAAGCAGAGGTCTCAAACACAGACCCTGGAGGGCCACATTGACTGCACAATTTCATTCCAGTCACTTTCTCAATTAACATCTAACTACTGCTGCTAAAAGAGCAGACTTTGCTGTCTTCATTTTAATTGACTCACTTTTTTAGATTCTGAAACCTAAATTGCATAAATACTTAGCTGATCCATGTCAAAACATTTGGATGATGTTGTCAGGAAAAGAAGCATATTCCTACAGCCACCCCAGTCCTTCAAGAGCGGAGGTTGAGACTTTCAACTCAGAGAAAACTGTAGCCTTCTGTTCCTCTAAACCCAAACAGGACCACCTCAACCCAGAAATGGGTTCATTGTTTGGTGGAATATGACATTAGTATTGTTATTAAAGCTGCTTAATTCCAGACAGCCATTGTGTCTTTGTTTGAATGAAAACATGGAGTGAGGACTTACTTAGGAATAAGAACTAGAAAACATCATCCAATCTTAGCACATCTGGTAACAGGAGGTAAGCAGACAAAAGGGATGAATGGTCAAACAAGTGACTAGAAAGTCACTAGAAACCAATGGAAAGAGTAGCTGCCTTCTGGAGGAATTGAAAGTAGAGATAGCAGGCATTGGAAACTTCACTGAGACAGAGTTTCTGAAGTCCAAAAAAGAGAACCAGAGCCTGAAGAATGAGTTGAGTGGCTTGGGTAGTGAAGGAGGCTTGAACCATCTGAGAGTTCTGATGAAGGAAATGGCAGGCGTGGGTCACTGAAGAAACATGTTAACTAAAAGAGAGGAAATCATCCAGGGTCATGACACAGTGTACAAAAACCGCCTGTGACTACATTAGTGTACAACAGGGTGTTTGCAAACTTGATAGCATTTGCACCTACACAATATAAACATTTGAAAAGGAAAAAAGTGAACATCTTAGAAGTATTTATATGCTGCACAAAACATTTCCACAGTGCTTTAAAAAATGAAATCAATTTTTGGAAATATCTGGTAAGGAAGGAAAATTGCACTAACAAAGCAAAGAAATAAATGCAGTGTTTCATTAACAGCAAGAACTGACACCTAATTATGAAACAGGCTGGAATAAAAATGGAATCCATCACACAATATAAACATTTGAAAAGAAAAAAATAATAAATGTCTGAGAAATATTCACTTGCTCTGGTTCAAAAAACAGGTAGTTGATGGTCCCAGGAAAAATAAAATCAACACTTTTGCAAATATCAGAAGCCATAGAATTAAATATAATGTTCATTAAGAGAAAGAAATGGCTTCTGTTTAAAAGAGAGGCCAGAACAATAATTGTATCCCTCCAGAAAAACATTTGAGACCCCTGAGTTAGCTGCTCATCTGTTGGCTTACTTTGCTTGGCTGCTGGTTAAGAAAAAATAAACAATTCATTGTGCTGAATCTTAAAATGTAATTCAGTTAAGCTTAAGTCAAAAGAATTATGTTCAGAAATAAATGTCTATTAAACTGAAGTTGACCTCATTGAATTCTGGTTAGTGGATGTATCCACAAGCACCATGCAAAGGATGGATACGGTGGATACTGAAGATTCTGTAAATCAGGTATATTCATCATTTCCCACATAACCTGTATGTTTATTACAAACTTTCATTTTAAACTATTTAAATGTCAATAAATCAAAGCATTATATTTAACATAAAATATTCATATTGAATTTGAACATACATTACCTTGAAAAATTATCAAGAATTATTTAAACAACCAAAGGATAGTATAAATGTTCAGAATACCTCTGCACATACTGTACATAAATGTGTTAGCCCTCCTACCTTTGCTGTATCAATACATAGAATTGTATATTCATTCTTGTGAGAGCCACAAAAGTTAAAAGTGTTTGCTTGTGTATAGAGCAATAAAATACTTTAAAATATCAAACTGGTGGGAGTGTGTTACTTTGATGCTGTGGTCAGCACCTCTCCTTCATGGCTTTAGGGACCTGGGTTTCATTCCCAGCTAGGTCACGTCTGGAATGAAGTTTGCACAATCCTCCTGTATCTATGTGAGTTTTCATCTGGGTATTCCTGTATCTTCCCACAACCCATAAATATGAAACCTTAGTTCATTGGTGATGATGAAGTGACCCTTAAACAGTGATTACAGGTAATTTTATAAGAATATGTCCTGTAATTCATTGACTACAGGTTTAAGGTTACTGTATATCTTATTTGTGCCTGATGCTGTTAATCATGACTCAAAACAGATTAAAACACAAATGGTTAGAAAAATTAAATTTAATAGTTATCTAGTATCCTAAATCTAGTATCCTAGGAAAATGCAACTTTACCAAATTCAACAAGACATTAATTGTAGTAAGGGAACAAACGGAGGTTTCATAATTATGATTCAGAGTCCCAAACATAACAAAAAGGGGGTGAAGCCCCCTAAAATGACCATAATGGTAGGGCCCTAACCTAACCAACCTGCCCAAGGAGACTCAACCTAAAGTAAGCTAGCATTAAAACTGCTAACTGCAAACATCCGGCCTAGAAGACCCAAATGCCCCACAAAAGGAGGATGACCAATAACCTCAGCTTGTGCACAGAAGGGCAACAAATAGTCTTTATCAATTAATGGGTTTCATATAAAATAATGGAAAAATACAAATAAAATGGTCAAAAGAGCAAGAATAGGCAAAAAAAATGAGTTGCCTAAAAGGCACTCCTAAACAAATAAAGCCCAAAATGAAATCCACAAATCACAATCCTTTAAACTGATAAAGCCAGAAAAATCCAATGAACTTAACAATGCTTACAAGTTCAACAATCTCCTGATCTGAGCTAACCAGCTGGAACCTTCAAAAGCCAGAGTGAAGGCTTAGAAGGAGTGATATCAGAGGGGCCCCGCCTCTTGGGGCTCCAATCATAACATACAGAAAATGGAAGTGCAGTTAAGGTAACCGTACAGAATGAGCAAATAATAAATGAAACAAACAAAAACAACACAAAAAGTGAAAATAATGCAGAATTAAGAAAAAAACAAGAAAACATAAAATATGCATACATCCAAAATGACACATAACTGTAACTAAAATAAACTAACAAAAATGAACACTAACATTTTTTTTACTAGGAAGAATCCGCAGTCTTGGACAACAAGAAATTTTATGATGCTGACTGTATACCTTTGAAGTTATGATGTCATGTGTCAAACACTTTTGCTTGTCTTGCCTAGTAAGGCCTGTATAGCCCAAAATCACACAAGATGTGCTGCAATGGCCTTTAACAGGCCCTGCCTCTTGACAGCCCCCCAGCCTTGACTCTCTAAGAAGACAAGGAAAAACTCCCAAAAAAACCCCAGTGGGGAAAAAATGGAAGAAACTTTGGGAAAGCCTGTTCAAAGAGAGACCCCTTTCCAGGTAGGTTGGGCGTGCAGTGGGTGTCAAAAAGAAGGGGGTCAATACAATACAATACACAGAACAGAAAAAATCCTCAATACAGTATAAAAATAAACATTTTACAAGTATGGAGCAGAATTTAACAGTACATGATATCACATAATATGATCCATCAACCTGCTGCCCCCATTTGGCCATTCCACAGCTGAAATAGCGCTAATCCGATGAAAGGAACCCTCCTTCCCACGATTCCTGCGATCCTTCATCAGGGATGACTTTACCTTAGGCAGGCAAAACAACTTGGCAGAAAAGTAGTGGCAGTATATAATTTTTCAAAATTGTTAAAACTGTATTGAAATTAACAATGCAGTCCTTTGTCTCCAAAATGCTGGAAATTATATTCAAAAAAATTTAAGACCAAGAAACAATCAAGACAAATTAAAAGGCAGATTATGACAGATGTGTGACCTCATCATAGAGATACTATTTAGGATGGCATTGCACTATTCCCAGTGTCCAAGATTTTGGATATGTGTGGAAAAACCATTTTGTGACATTAGCTATTAGAAATATATACTCAGTGAGACTTTACATAGTACATCCATCCATTATCCAACCCGATACATCCTAACTACAGGGTCACGGGGGGTCTGCTGGAGCCAATCCCAGCCAACACAGTGCACAAGGTAGGAAACAAACTCCAGGCAGGGCGCCAGCCCACCGCAGACTTTGCATAGTTTTCAACTTAAATTTTGGTCTATGTATTGAGTTTTTCAAATCTTGACCCATTTAATCTGTTGCTGCAAACATTTTTTCACCTTGGCAAAACAGTAGGGTTGACACTGTATGTTTTTTATGTTAAAATGCCAAATTCATGCTTGTAGTGTTGGAATTGTCACAAAAAAAAAAAATTTTCAAACATGTATGAAACGGCGAAAGTGCTTCAAGTATGGCTGCAATTTCCGGAGTATGAAGAACAACAGTGAACGATATAAAGCGTGATGTGACAAAACTGAAAAACGTGTCGAAATTGGAAACCACTGACGGTGCTGTTACTCTGTATTAATGTTAACTGTAATCTTCTTTTTAAATTCTGCTTTATTATGTTTTGTTAATATAATGTGACATTCAGGTAGCTTGTGATGTGCTGTGCAGGAGCAGAAGAGATGGAATGAATGCAGTAAGTGATGGGACTGGGTGAAGGGCTTCTGTTCTTAGGAGATGAGTAACAGGATAAAAAGGAAGGTGTGGCGAGAGGAAGTTTTGAGTAGGAAGTCAGGAGATAATAAGCAGGAGTGTTTGGGGCATAGAGAAAAAAAACTTAACTGGATAAACTGATTGGTAAGGAAAGCTTTTTTTATTGTTTTGGAGCTGTCCTCCATAACCCAGATAAGACAGGGCGCTGTTTGTTATGGAACAAAGTAAAATGTAAAAAACTCCAGTACCCCTGAGTTGTATTTGCTTATCATGCTGGTTGTTACAATATTATATGAATCAATTAATTCTGACAATACTATATCATATTTTGTTAATATAGTTTTGTGTTATAAGTAAATAGAGCTAGTCATTAAACTAATCTACTGTATATCATAAAAGTAGCTGTTCTGTTTTCCGTCTTTTCCCTTATCTGTAACAGCCTCTGTCCTTACCACTGACAGATAATCAAGGTTTTACTGTAATAAACTATTTAAGCAGATGATGGTACTTTTCACACCATTCTGTTACCTACTTGTCAAAACTGTTCAATTGAGATTTTTTTGCCTTTGACAAATGGTTTCTTTAGTAGCAGATAAGAAAAAGAAATGAGCAGTTAGATAGACAAGTTAATAACACACACACACACGCATTGTGTTGTATTGGTCTGCTGAACTGCAAGTGCAGTCTGTAGGTATAAAGTTTAAGATGTAACATCTGCATTTATTCTGCAAGATATTATAAGATTATTAATGTTTAATGCTGCCCAGCAAAATCAATTATCTCCTCCATGCCACTTTGGCTTTGCTTCTGACCTGGCTATTTAACACTAGCATTGTCACCATGTATTAGAAATAATGTGACTTAGCAGCTGCAGGGGCAGTCAGGGAATACAAAGCAGAAAATGAAGGAATATTTTGTTTTCTAATTATCACCGCTCTTTGGAGGCTGTCAGTTTTAATTTGCACATCCTTCTATATTCATGCATAGGCTTTGGTTTGCAATCTAAATTTTGGTTCCAGTTCCTCTCAGCAGACATTTGAGTTTTATAAGCTTATGAGGGCTTTTTTCAGAAAAAGTCAAACTGTTGCACATTTGAACAGCATCAGCAGTGTCAACCCTAATGAAAATGCATTATAGATTTATTGTGCAGTGTCTCAGAGAACCACTGCAATGTCCTTGAGTTTTATTTTAAGGTCTTTACCCAAATATAGCATTTAACAGAATGCATTAGTCAGGGCACAATGTTCTGCATCACAGGATAATTTATTTGACATCTCTTTTGAACAGTACTGTACAATAAAGTTCAGAAAATCTCATTCGAATTGAACATGAGGCTCATCCTAGAAGACTGCAGTATTCTTCTTGATTATATCTCAGTGCAATTCTTGAATCCATTCATTCATGTAGTAAACCTACTTACTCTAATTTTAAATTCTTAGGGAGACAGAGCCTAATACATTATAACTCTTAATCCCTAAAAACAATTATAATTTAAGTTGATTATGGCTGCTCTCTATTTTTGGCTGTTGAGCTTCTGGAGATATGCTTACCTTGTGTCTGTCTCATGTTTCAGTCTTATCAGAATCATAAAGGACCTTTTCTACAATTGAAATGCTTTCAAGATATCACAATATCTTCTTGCTTCCCTTCATTTTTATTTTCCTTGTGCATGTACATGTTGTTCTTTTAAGTAGAATCACAAGTTCTCAAGTAATTTGAGCTGACATAACTTGAGAATCATAAGCACATAAGATGTGTCCATTCAAAGTGAGCACTAAATCATGAGTGATCAAGAGAGTCACGAATGGCATTCGTTAAGTTGGAGAGTGAACCACTAGTTTTTGAGAAATACTGTACTCTGAAATATGCTTATTCAGCCAGATGTATTTTTGTGATCCAGTTTAATGCAAAAAATCAGGAGTGGTTTCCCCTCGAGTACTCAGATATGAGGATGGATATTTGAGGAATAAACTGCAAGACAATGATTATGTTTTTTATATTATGTACATTAAAGAACCATCAACAACAAATCAAATAAAATAAATAATTTATTGAAGAATTATCATAAAAGTAAAGTTGAATAAATCAGACTCTACAGCTGCATGAATAAAAAAGTAACATTTCCGGTGAGTGGAAATAGCTCAAAAGTTAATAGAAATCTATGTTTTGTACCTAATACTTGTTTGCAAAATTTGGTTGACCTAACTGAAAGTGTACTTAAGTTATCGTGTTTACATACACACATACACACACACACAGACACAAAGACACACAGACAATTCCAAAAATGTTATTTTCGGACTTTTCGGAGATCTAAAACATCGAGATTCATCAAAATCTCGAAATCAAATTTTTGGGCGATTACAATACTTTCCCTTTGAGAAAGTAAATCACACTCAGGGAAATCTAAAACGTTAAGATTCCAATACTTTCCCTAAACTTTGTATATGAGAAAATAAAAATAGGCAAACAGAAATGCACTTGTTATACTTTCATCCATTGTAAGATTCCCCACAGCATGATATTCTCCATTGCACGTTGAATGCACACTGCACAAAAAGGTGAACAACTAAGTGCATCACCCATTGCAATAGATTCTGACCATGTGAACTTTAGCAATTCTGAATGAAATACCAGAAACTACCAGAAACAAGAACAATAAAACTTCATCAGGTTGAATAAGTAACTTAATAGAATGGTTCAAAAAAATGTGTTGCTATATTCTGACAACTAGAAGCAGGAAATCAGAATAAAATATAAAAAAATATGAGGAAATTTATTGCTGGGATGTGTAAAGTGGTAGAAGAAAGTGTGTGTTGTAGAATCATCTTTCCTCTATTTGGTCATAAAGGAAAAAGGGACAATTTATACTGTGGATTGCTGAATCTAGCTGTAGACATCCATAGATCTGCTCCATTGGACAGCCAATTAGGTGTCACACACCTGACGAGTTTTATCTGCCTTTTCATTTCACATCAGTCATATTCATTCCTCAACACTCTCATTTCAAGAGGTAATTCATGCGGCGTTCCTCTAAATACATATTATTGCAGACCAAAGTCATTATGGATGGATCTAGCAAGGCATAGCTGTCAATCAAAATTGACTTTAGTGAATTATATTGTTGCTATCAGGAGACTAGAGTCCACATTCTCATTAAACACTGTTACACTATGGTTAAGATGAGAGTTTTGGGAGGGACATCTTATTCAGGAGTAATGATGACTATCAAGTAGGCGTGTTATGTAGTAGGACTGACATACCAGACACCTACTCTGATTTTCCACTGTATAAATCATGTGACATAAATGTACAATTCAACTGGCTGTTTAGCAGAGTTCCTGAATCGCAAAGCTCCAGAGGTCTGCAGCTGGACCCTTATCAACTCTTGCAGAAAGTAGAGCTTTGGTGGACGGAGTCAGTACAGGGTCACTGCTGTTTTCCTCCAGGTAAGCAGCTCCCTGCCTCTGCAAAAAGCAGAAAGACGCATGACATCCCTAGCCTCCCTCACAACTCAATCCTGTGTTCTCTTTGCTTTAGCCCTCTCAGACCGAGCTCAATAGTTACACTCATGATAAATCTTTTCATTAAAATGTAGAATGTTTTTAATACAAAAATATTTTTGCTAAAATATAATATTTTTTCAAAGAAATGATACTTTTATATTTTACACATAATAAAGCCACATTTCCTGGATATTTCTTGATTAAAAATGGACTAATAAAGCTAAGTTTCTGTATAAGTGGAAAATGTATCAAAAATAGAGGAAGCTATGCTTATACATATCAGCTGTTTTTTGCTGCTGTTACTCATCTTGTGATCTATATTGAGTAAAGATGAGATAATATACTGGCTGATATTGTAATTAAGCAATGATTCCAGAAAACATGAAAATTACAACTCAGGCCATGAGAGGACAATAGAGAGTGTTTCCCGTTCACTGGAACTGTCCTGCTCCCTTAGTTTTGATGAAAGGAGTTTACTTACTTAACTTGGCACCAGAAATAATCATACTTTGTCGGTGGTCAAATCAATACACTTAACACTAACCACACCCATCACAAATTAAATCTTAAGGAAAACATTTGTATTTATGGGGGTGGGTGCTGATTAATATGAAAATAAGTATAAAATCAAATACATTCTTGGTTCCACAAGCTATTTTAATAAAGTAATGATGTTAAAAAAATGTAAATAAATAAATGACAACTACAGTGATCAGCTAATCAGTCAAATACTGGACTGAAGTGATGGTTTGTTACAAGAGATCAGCAGCACTAGCAGACAAACAAACATCAACAGATTAAACCTTTTGCTCAGACAGCAATCTAGAGTGACCCAAAGAACAGCACTAAGCCCAGGCTAACAAAACAAAAATGCAACTGGCCAATAAACTCATTAAAGGTGTTGAACATCACGCTGGATGTTGTGGTCTTGATAGAAGGCTACATCAATCAAATATTATAGTAATCAAATGCTACACTCTATTACTCATACACTCAACACCAGAATAGAGCATCAACAAATAGACAGAACATGTTTATGCTTTATAAGTGATATAGATGTATGTGCTGTACAATTAATATAAACACTGTGGTGGGCACAGTACACACACCCACACAGCAAAGCAGAAAATAAAACAAAATGAATAACTCACCTACATGGAGCTGACCCAGTATTTGATCAGTATAGGATTGTCTGTGCCCTTATCATCCACAGTGAACTCAAATCATTCCAGCTATGAATCATTCCAAATTTGCTCGGCTTGGAACCTTTCACAGCTAATGGCTACCACTTACTAGGGTTGACAACTTTTGCAATATCATCTGTACTTAACCTCCATGGAGTTAACTCCAAGCGTAACTCAGGCTCACATTCTTTGTACTTTACAGTGCTAAGCCCAAATAACTTTTGTAACAATGTTCTGCTGCCATTCTGTGAGTTTTGCAACTCTTAGCTAGTCAGGCAGAGCCTTCAATGCAAACACAATGGCACATAAACTAGATGCTGTAAAGACAGATTTGGAACAAACTGAAACTGAACCAATAGTTGAATCAAGTGATAGTGATGATCATGTGAATTGGTCATCAGATGTTGACACAGATAGTGACACTGATGCGTACAGCACTGCATGATATGCCTGGTGAATATGATCATCTGAAGGATCATCATGGTTTCAAGTTGATGTATGGCAAAAAAGCCAAATGATTGTGACCAAGTAGAAAAATAAGAAAGACGCTTGTCTTCTAAGCACTGTTCACAATGCAGCAACTCTTGTTCTTGTCAGGGGAAATATGGAACTCACTAAGCCTTGTGCAGTGGTAGCCTACAATAACATAAAGGGGTGTGTTGATCATGTGGATTAGGCACTGTCATTTTACCCTGTCATGTTCAAACAACAAAAATAATATTACAAGAAACATGTGCAAAGAAACACACTTGCATTGTCCTGATTGCAACGCCAGGCTGTGCATTGGTCACTGTTTCAAAATGAATCTACATTAATAACTCTGGACATATTTACGATCTCTTGTCTAAGGTAAAGATGAGTTATCAGTGGTATGAAACATAATCATGCTCACCTTAAATTTAAATTACTTTGCATTTTAAGATTTAGGATGATTAATTGTTTCACAGAATGAAAATTAACAGTTTGGTGTGATGGAATGACAGCAATAACAAGTCCACAAAATTACTGTAAATAATATATATCAATAACAACACAATTTGGCTTCTAATTACGAAACTGGTTACAGCAATGACAGTAGATCAAAGTGAGTGAATGTAGTATTCCACCGGGAAAACTCGAGAGCCCCAATTTAGCTGTTTTTTTTTAGTGTGCTTTGATTTTCATTCTCTGTCTACTAGGCATGGAAAGAAGTAAGCCAGTTAAAGTTAAGACAAAAGTAATCTGTTTCATCAGCAGAAGAAATTAATTATTAATGTAGAAAATCGCTAGAATGAAAACCCACAGCCAGTTCGGCCCTGCGGGATCTGAGTTTGACACACCTTGTGTGAAGAACATAATGCATAAACGCTCTTCCTTCCAATTCATACTGACTCTGACATCTCTTGTAGTAATTTCTCAATTTTCATGTATCAATTATTGACTACTTTTTTTTTGTTTTTTAGCCTGGATTGTCTGTTTAGTAAGTAATTTGAGCTTTCTAATTACAGCTGTTGTGGACATTCCACCTATAGAGTGTTTATCTTGCATTAATTTTTTAAAGCATTCTGTCCTGAACATCTACTTTATGAGTTTGTTAAGGTAGGTGTGTCAAAAAAGATATGATACTTTTTTAAGTAGAGATAATTGGTAGGATAATTAAATATCAATTAGAGAACCGGACTGATTTTATAATACTCTAATGGTCAGCAGATGTATAGATTAGATGTGGTCAACTATGTGTAGTATTCATTGCAGCATATTAAAGAACTTACAGAGCATGCTCCATGATTGACTGTGAACTTTCTAGAGGTATCCCACTTCTTCCATGACTTCCTTGAAGAAAGACGTTTCCAAAATTTGGCAACCCTGGTGATTTAAATGGGAGCACTGTGACTACCAGGAAGTCTGGTGTTTGAAGTGGCAGGACGTGAGCAAGGAGAGCCCACATGTAGAGGTCCCAGGGCAGGAAACAAAGTAGCTGGTGAAGCCAAAATACTGGAGTGCACATTAAGGAAAATTTGTACAGTTAAGAGAGATAGACTGTGTGCAGCTGGATGGTCAAAGAAACAGGAATTAGGACCCCTGAGAATCAACTTTCTGGAGAAGAGATTACACAGCATTGACCCAAATGTGAAGGTGTGTGATGCAATCAGACCCACGTGAAGAGGGAGCAAGGCAATATGAGACGTGACTTGTTCCCAGTGCCAGCCCAGCTACACCTTCAGCTGCTAGTGATCTTTAGAGGGAAAAAAGAAAGGTTCCAGTTTTACAGCTTCCATCATGAGGATATGACCCCTAAGCTTAGCTTCTCATTGTCTTCTAAGCAGTGTTCTAAATTTCCAAAACCACCACAAAAACCCAGAGACTTAAATTCTTCTTAGCAGTACTACTGTTAATTTGAGAATTGGTGTTAACATTTTAATGCATATAAAATTGAGGGTTAAGGAATTTGATAAAGAAACTGCAGAAAGAAAAGCAGTCTTTATCCGAATGCTTGTTTAAATATTTTTTGCAACATACATGAGGCAGTAAATCATCACAAAACACACAAAAGAGCTGGCTAAACCTGCGATATAATCCTCATTTTTTTTCATTTCTTAATGTATAGTACTATAGAACAATAACTAATTAAACCATGGAGTTTAAATAACACAAAAATAAACAATATTTTACAGTTATGCACATGGAATGAAATCAATTCTCATTGTTTGTACTTGGAAGAAATAGAAGCAGCTTGGATACATGATCTAATTCTAGCATTTTCACAAGGATAGGCTATCTATGGATTCTTCTGATTTTCACTTTTTTCCTGGGGTTACAGTGCTAAAAAGACATTAAAATATATTTTAAGGCCAGATGTATTCATTTAGCCCACTTAATACAAAGCATGATAACATGATGACAAGGTGATGAGTTCTGCTGTCTCACAGATCCAGCATCTTGTTTTTGACTCCCATTTCCAGTGTGTGGGATTTGTAGTTTTCTACGGTTTTACTTTGAATACTGTATTTTTCCACCAACTTCCTGAACGACAACAACAACCTTTATACATAGCGCATTTTCATACAAATGATGTAGATCAAAGCACTTTACAAGATGAAAAAAGAAAAATATAAAAATAAGATTAGGCAATACTAAGTAACAAAGAATAAAGTTAGGTCTGATAGCCAGGAGGACAGAAAAAAAAAACCAAACAAAAACAAAAACTCCAAAGGGCTGGAGAAAAAAAAAAAACAAACTCTGCAAGAGTTCTGAGGCTACGAGACCACCCAGCCCCCTCTAGGCATTCTACCTAACCTAAATGATCTCAATCAGTCCTCATGGTTTTCAGGCTTCACATGGAAGAATTAGACAATGATGGCCATGTGGACCTCTGGCCTTCAATCCATCAATGTAGGGACTGCATGATGCTCTGATCAGGTGGTGGTGGCACAGATTGCCACCACAGAAAACCAGAAAAAAGAACAGCAGAGAAAGTAGGGGCTTGTACGGATTGTGGAGCCATGGTAAAAACGATAATTAAATGCATATATAGAACATCAAGGTTACACTAAAATGAAGCTATGACTAAAGCCATATTAAAGTACTGTATATGGGTTTTAGCAGTTTTTTTTGAAGTTCTCCACCGTATTAGCTTGGCGAATTTTTATCGGTAAGATATTCCAGTTTTTAGGTGCATGACCCCAGAAGGCTGCCTCACCATTTCTTTCAAGTTTAGTTCCACTCATTTGAAGATATAAGGGTACGATTTGGAGTGTAAGGTGAGAGGCATCTGAAGGTTTAAAGTTTAATTGGGGATTCTAAATGGGTCTGGTGGGTATGTGCAGCACTCACTGCCATGAGATGAATTAAGAAAGCTAAAAAAAATGTTATGTCACTCTATGTTAAAGTGCAATGTAGGGAAATATGATGGAATCTTCTTTTGACCATGCTTGTTGTCAAATTCTGGTGCCTGTTTACACTGCCTTTAAACATTCAATGACAGACACAGAACTCCTCAGATTTAAATGGAAAACTGAAAGTATAAATTAGTTCACATTTGGCTCCATAACATGTTTGCATAACAGAAGCAGAAAAGCAAGAAGATTAAAGAAATATTTAGCAATTACTGTATGTTACAAGAGTCATAAAATTTATGTTAATGTTGACTGTTTTTAGATATGAAAAGTCGATCTTTTAGCATTTTGCAAATAATTTGAATTTTTTTTATCATTAATAAATATTTAAAAATGAATAGACTTTGTAGCTCATGTGTTCACTGTTATTTCTCTTTCCACTGCTGGTCTGGTAGAGTTTTTTGGATTCAGGGGTGTGGACAATGGAGGTGATGCCAGCAGTGGAGTGGCTATTAGTCTTTCATTCTGCAGAGGGAGGAAAACAGAAGCCATTATAACACAGCATCAACCCCTGGTTTGGTGGGTAATTACCATCACCAGAGCCCTTAAACTGCCTCCCAAGTGCACGCACGTGACAGGCTATACAACAAAAAAAGCATTTCACTGTGGCCTGGTGTGCTGTGCTCAGTCTATATAATACATTCTGCTTTATTTGATACCACTTATTTTAAATATGCTTTTGCTCATTGTTTAAGCTTCCTTTAAGTGTTGTCATTCATATGGTATTTGTATTTTTACTTCTTAGTTAAGTGGGTTTTAAGTGGATCAGCTCTGAGCCCTTTCTTATTTCCAATGGTGATGGACAAGTTAACAGATGAGATTAGACAGGAATCCTCTTGGACTATGATGTTTGCTGATGACATTGTGGTCTGTAGCGACAGCAGGGAGCAGGTTGAGGAGACCCTGGAGAGGTGGAGATACACTCTAGAGAGGAGAGGAATGAAGGTCAGTATGAACAAGACAGAATACATCAGTGTAATTATTTCTCTCACTTAGTTTTATAGTCTAGTACTGTAAATGGTGGTCCTTCTTGCCTAGATATGCTCTAGAAAGGACAGGAATGAAGGTCAGTAGGAACAAGACATAATACATGTGTGTAAATGAGAGGGAGGTCAGTGGAATGGTGAGGATGCAGAGAGCAAAGTTGGCGAAGGTGGATGAGTTTAAATACTTGGGATTAACACTACAGAGTAATGGGGATTGTGAAAGAGAGGTGAGACAGAGAGTGCAGGCAAGGTGGAGTGGGTGGAGAAGAGTGTCAGGAGTGATTTGTGACAGACGGGTATCAGCAAGAGTGAAAGGGAAGGTCTACAGGACGATAGTGAGACCAGTTATGTTATATGAGTTGGAGATGGTAGCACTGACCAGAAAACAGGAGACAGAACTGGAGGAAGCAGAGTTAAAGATGCTCAGATTTGCACTGGGTGTGAGAGAGAACATGCAGGAGATGGGTATGACAGAGCAAGATGCAGAGGAAAGGAAGATATGGAAGAAGATGAGCTGCTGTGGCAAACCCTAATGGGAGAAGCCGAAAGAAGAAGAAATTAAGTGGGCTTTACTTTTTGATAAATGGCATAAGTAAAAAACACAACATTTCTTTCCCGAGTCTCTTTTACTTTTTCAAACATATGGATTTTCTGCTTTCTAACCCATATTCCCCTCTCTCTGTTTTTCAGTCTCCATTAATGTGGCTTAGTGCTCTTCAGATTCTGCAGTTCTTCTCTGAGACGAAAATACCCCTCTAGTTCTGTAGCTTTATCATATGTCCAACCCTTCAGTCTGCTTAGTTCATTTCCTAAATCCTAAACACTCCCCATTGGTTCTGTAACACTAAACTGTGTCCATCAAAGGCCTCATGATGTGCACAATAAAAAAGATTTAGAATTTTAAAAATGTGATATTTTATTATTTTGTCTTTGTTTTTTTGTTTTTCAAGTTAGATGATGGCATTGCAGATAATTAATATGCTTGTATGTGATTAAAAATGAAGACTTATACATTCAAGAAAAGAATCAGAAAAAGTGCCAATTACTTACAAGAGAGTCTTGATATTGGATTTGGTTTCAATATAACATTATGCACTATTACCTATTATCAGAAATGTTCTGTGCTATGAATGTTTTATTTTTCAGTTGACTGACATTCCCCAATTTATTTAATTTCCATTTCCTCACATATGTTTCATGATTATTTAATCTCACAAAAATTCCAATAAGTTCTAAATAATTTTCTGGTAAAATGCTCCCTTGGCACTTATCTGACCTGGAGCAACTACAGTATGTACGCAAGCCAAAAAAGCCCCTTTGACTAAACAGCTGGAAGAAACCCTACTCTGTGTATGTTCTGTACGTGTGTTCTCCCTCATACTGAATTTTAGGAGTAGGTTTCAAAATATAAAAATAGTTAATTTCACTTGATATTTACAATGTTATGACAGCAACACGGTGCAATACAGTAACTGTACTGCCTTAGGTTTTTACAGTAGCACATTGCTGTAAAGGTTGCCTCCTGCTCTCCGATATCCGATTGATCGTTCCATCACTGTCTCTTCTTTTTCTATGCACAATGCTCTCATTTTTGTGGAGCTATTTTCCCCTCTGTTTCCACTGGAAATGGCTAACTGATTCGGCTTCTTTCTTATATACTCTCTAAACAGCACATATATTCCTCCTTTACATGCCACATCTTAATCCTTTAATTTACACAAGTTTATTTGCTTCAAAGGAAAGGAAATGTTATGTATTGTGCTACAATTTGTGACAATGATGATACGCAGTAAGGGATCATTAATTGCAATGGGACATTAGATGGAATATTATTATGTATTAGCTTCACAATAACTGGTTAGAATGAAATATAATGCTACCTTATGCATTTACATATACCTGGAAAGAGTCACAAGGACTGTAGTCTTTTGGTGTC
>JANRMT010062791.1:89324292-89365874 GCA_026402145.1 Polypterus bichir lapradei | reverse complement strand
TTGTATGTATCAGACGCTTCATATTTTTTTGCTGCCTTTTCAATTGTGTAATTCGGTTTTTGTTCAGCGCTCTTCGGAACTGTTGCTTTTTGTCTGTGCACTGCGTCAGTTCACGTGAGCCGCTCGGTGTACATGCATCGAAGGTTCCCAGCTGTGCTGTTGCCATGTCGTGCTATGTCCATGGCTGTATCTAATGCTACCGACGTCCCGGTACTTAAAACTTTCTCTCGCAGTTTCGCTGAGTTTGTGCCAAACACCACCCTGACCATCTCATCTTCCTCTGCATAAGCACAGTCCTTCACCCGTGAATATTTACCCGTGGCAGTTTGCTATTGGATTGCCGCTGACGGACGGCCTTATATGGGCAGGCACTAAATTACAATAATTTACAATAATTACTAAATTATAAGTGGTCAGAAACTTGTAAATAACTCATGAAAGAATAAAGTTACGTTAAAACCAAGCACACCATTGTCTTTCTTGTGAAATTCCCAATAAGTTTGATGTGTCACATGACCCTCTTCCTATTGAAAAAACAAAAGTTGGATCCAAAATGGCCAACTTCAAAATGGCCACCATGGTCACCACCCATCTTGAAAAGTTTTCCCCCTCACATATACTAATGTGCCACAAACAGGAAGTTAATATCACCAACCATTCCCATTTTATTAAGGCATATACATATAAATGGCCCACCCTGTATATATATGTGACAGCAACACTCATCACTCACAACAGTGAAAAAACAATTACATTGACAATCATGCTACGTTATTTTCAAAATGTTTCATTTTCTTTTTCATTACTTCTTTAACACACTACTTCTCCGCTGTGAAGCGCAGGTATTTTGCTTGTAATTAAATAAAAATGAACTTGTATGTATTTCTCTAAACAGGGGTATTTGCTCTTTTTTTGTATTGCTCTCAAAATGTGTGCATGCTTTGCTTTTTGCAGAGTATTCATATTTAACCTTTTCTTATTTTTAAGAATGCATTAATGTCTTATGCCCAGGCCATATTTATCTATATACACAGCTTAGGTGCAAACCTGTACCAGATTGATACTGTTTTAGTGTTACAAGGGCTGCCATAATAGGGATATCTGTCCATCACAGGGCTCAAACACCCATACCTATTTTTACTTATACTGGGCCAGTTTACAGTCAAGAGTTAACCTAACCTATGCAAGTTTGGCATATGGAAGCTAGACCTTTTAGTAGTGTAAAGTAACATTTCAATAAATTTGCATATAACATTTCAATTGAATACAATTATTTCTTTTAAAGCTCACTTTTGTTTATAAATCAACAGTAAAATATATCATTGTTTTGTTGTGGTAGGGTCCTAGGACGTCCCTGCTCTTCCCTTTTATTATGTAGACTAAATTTCTCAAATCCCGTCCATAGCCTTTGTATGTTTATTCCTACCAGACTGGTTAATAGGCCCTCCAACCTTCAGGGAAAAAACCTGGGGGTTGGTGGCAGAATTGGCACTCCAGTCACCATAAAAAAAACCCACATTGGTTTCAGTCCATCTGAACTAGTGTGATGCTGAGGTGTCACCCGTTGCATGGCTTTACATGAATCCTAATCTGGGATCCTGAGTTGTCATGTGGTGGGTGTGGCAACGTGCTGTATCAGCGTGTGCTCCTAACCTCCTCCTCCTTTCTTTTACATTTATAACCCCAGGCAACTAAATAAAGTACCAAATCAGCCAGTTGAAAAAGTTACAAATTTGTTCATGAATTATAGACGGTATGCCCAAAACATAAACAGGTAGTGTACAAACATGACTGTTGCCAATTTAATATTAATACAATCTGGGCAGTAGTCAGTTCATCTTGATTATAGTACCAGGTGTCTCTAGGTCTTTGCTATCACATGACATTTGAATGAAGAAAGCAATAGCATAGCCTCGTCTCAGGATGAAAAATGGCAGAGAGAGAGAGAGTTTCTTTATTGCTCTGTCTAGCTTTCTTGATGTACTTCCCAGACCAATGGTGCAGGCCAACTCCTTTGCTTCATTCCAGTCCTCATATAGATTAAGCCCCCATTCCAGCCCCTGCTTATATTTCTAAAAACACACCCCTGGGTTTATGAACTCATCTTATTTCTTCCGCTCCAGGCTAAAGTTGTTGCTTGCCTGCTAAAAGTGGCGCATCTCAGCTCACCTGTATTCCCCCAGGCCATCTGGCCAGTCAACTTCTGAGATTTTATCTATACTTGTTTTAACCTTTAGTAAGTACAACAATTAGCACATATTTTTATCATAAAATTATTACACTGTCCTCATTGCAATCCAATCAGTAAAAAACAGTAAATACACCCTAGTAAGATAAAGGTACAAAAATGACATACAATAAATAATAATATAAAAACTTAATATGAATCACTACTTCATTGAAATGTTCAGCAAGATGGTTCTGTATACTTCTTTCAAACCTCCCTGCGTCGTTCAAGAAAGAATAACAGATATGCCCTGGATCTTTTTTCACATATTAGACAACCCATTGACAACTAGGAATAGTGGGCAATAGTTGTTCATCTTAGTTGATAAGAGGGGTTCTTCTTACATGATCAAGATGGTGCATGTAATGAAGCTATGCTTGGCTTCCTTAAACCAGGGTTATGCAAAGCTGTTCATAGAGGGTCAGAGTAGCTGCAGGGTTTTGTTCAATCCTGATTGCTTAATGAAAAATTAATCCTTGCCAATAACAACTCTTACTTAATTTAATAGCTTGTTAGTGTTTTCATTCTGCAATTTCAGATTATGTTTTATATAGCAGATTTTTTCCTATAACGGATTATCAAAATCAATTGTAGCCTGAACCAGATCAGTAATTCTAAGTCCTTCACTTTTTTCCCTCCTCTGTTTATTTCCTGATATGTTATTGAACTCCATAGTTCATAATGAATATGCACAGTGGAAACAAGTTAGATGGAGAACTGCTAGATTCTTTGTCATAGGCAGCTAAGAAAATGTGAATGCAGTAGTTTGAAGGTAAAAGCAAATGAGGGTTGGGAATTTTAAAAAGTGAGACAGCTAAGATAAAGCATAAAATGTTGATTGAGCAGTAAGTCCTTCAACAGCAATTAACTAACTTTTCAGGAAGGAATTGGGTCGGAATAAAAACCTGCAGCCACTTCAAAGACCTCAGCCTTAAGCCGAGAGAATGAAAATGCACTATACTTCACTGGTACTGGTCTTTCTAATGCAATACTTGAAGCAAGTCAAACACCTAACTGTTCTGCGCTGTATTACTGCATGTTGAGTCAGTCAACAGCAAGGAATGTGTATAAACCATAACATTAGTTGTGTTTGGAATGGATGATTATTATTTTAGTTCTATAATCATATTAAAAGGGGAAGGCATTTTTTTAACTAGATGAATGGGTTACATAATCTTGACATAGGCATAGCCTTTGGGGGCGGTTGGAATTCAGGTCTGAACCTCCACTAAAATATGTTACAACCATTCCAACTGTATTTAATCATAAATGGAAGTATGATTCGTGTACTTTTTTCATCTTTTCCCAAAATTATTTCCTAGCTATGCCCCTGACTCTAAGTAAGATTCTTCTCATTGTTTTCAATAATTTATCCAAACCAAATCAAACA
The DNA here is from genome assembly GCA_026402145.1 of Polypterus bichir lapradei. Classification (NCBI taxonomy): domain Eukaryota; kingdom Metazoa; phylum Chordata; class Cladistia; order Polypteriformes; family Polypteridae; genus Polypterus; species Polypterus bichir. The sequence continues at coordinate 89,362,257 of JANRMT010062791.1, read as the reverse complement.
ACAATTTCCTAATTTATTGATGCCAAGGCCATAGAAGCTGACACCTACCCTGACAAGAAAATTAACAAAGTAAGAACTTATTTGAGGTGGGACCCACTCCATCACAGACCACCTACACATTTGTAAAAAGAGTCACTTACTCACCTGACAGTTTGCATAGGGATATTGGAATAAAACCCATACAAAAACAGGGAGAATTTACCAGCTATACATAAAAGCACACCAGTTGGAAATCAAAAGAGATTCTAAGGACTGTGACCCTCTGTGATTTCTATATCATTAACATTTTAAAAGAATTATAATCAGTTTATCCTTTACTAGCCATCCCCGACTGCGTATTAGTGAAACAGGACAGTGAGGAGGGCCCTGCCCGGCTCCCCACTCCTGATGTTACGCTTACCCCTCCCCTCGGCCCACTGCTTCTGTCTCGGATTAGCGCAATATATCATTCCTGCAAGTGAACTATGATTCTTAGCGCGATGAGAGAAGTCGTAAAATCAACCGGAATGTTCAAGCAAATTATAGAAAAAAAACCCAATCTAAATCCGTTAAGTAGTTCTCTTGTGAAAGGAGGACATAGAGACAGACGTTGGATTTTATATATACAGAGACTAGCATTGCTACTTGTTCATTCATTCATGTTTTGACCTTGAATCCTGCATTTGATTGCTATCTGTGTGTAGTTTGTGTGTTCTCCCCTTGTCTGGATAGCTCTTTCTCCTGGTTGTCTGTTTTTTCTCCCACATCCCCAAGATTTACATGCTTGGTTAACTGTAAATTGTTTCAGTTGGTGTGTGTGTGGTCCCTGCAATGCCCCAATCGTTCACAGTGGGTTCCTGATCTATACTGCTATAAGCCTCCACAACCCCCATATCTCAAAATTTAAGTGGGTTTGAAAATGTAAAATAATGCTCTTTTATTATTAATTATTGTCATTTTTTCTGTACTTTATGAAGGATGAAGTTGTAGCAACATTTGAGAGTCTTATAGAGACAATGAATCTCTGCTTGAGAAATAATATATGAAATAAACACAATTAATCCTTTAAGAGGTAACACATAAATGCCAAATATAGCACATGCACAGGAGCATTCAAATACTGTAAAAAAAAAAAAATTGCAGTAAGCCTTTGCCTGTTGCGGATTGCCAGATGTATGAGATTGCTTAGGGGCAACAAAACACGTTGGTTTTAAATGAAAATCTCAGCTAAAATAATGTACAATGCCTGGTTGGCCTCCTGTGTGTTGTCTTACCGCTTGAAGCATGCTGTTAGGAACTGGTAATGAACGCACTGACTCCACTCACTAATGCACCATAGGTATCATTCAGACTTGCTGTACCCACTGCAAGAAACATGAAAAAAGTGGTAATAAAATTGTAATCAGAAATGTAATATGCCTCTCTATTTACAGATGTGGTTGAATGCATAAGGCATATTTCTCTTGGCAGATTGTGCCCAAAGGAAGGCAGCTGTGTTCCTCGTGGATATGCCCGTAGGTCTTCAGCTAAATGTTCACTCTCACAAACCCGGCGTATAACTGCTCATAATAGGTTAAAGCTCTGTTCACCCAACCCGAATGCCGAATTTCTTCATCTGCAGCACAGTCTTGCTGTTTTATTGCAGCAACACGCATTAGGAATCTTAACAACTGGATTTTTTTTCCTGAAAGGGTAAAAACAAAATTGTTTATCTACTGCATGCTGGAAATTATTCATATGTGGATTAGAGGTATTAGGAAGACATATATTTTCCCTTCCTACAATAAGAAAACCATAATAATTCAAAGATATGTTCTGTCAGTTTGTTTTAATTTTGTTATGCATTACTCTAAATTGGATTTCTGAAATCCCTGCCTTTACCTGAAGTCCAGAAAAGGTACAATACATTTTGAATTTTAGTGTTATGTTAATAACATAATTTAAATAAAAACCTACACAATGACCTGACTGGTTTTGTCTTATAGTTATTGGTATATAAAATTAGTGCCAAAATACACAAATGTTAGGACTGATCTGTTTAGCTATTTATAGTACACATACCATTCCAATAGTTCCTTCGTATGAAAATCTCCCACTTGTTTTGTGTCAAAACAGAACAAACCTTTTTGTTTTTCTTGACACAATAGAGTTCCGTGTAAATGGTTTCCTCATGTTTCAGCACTGAAGCTAGGAGTGACAGTACCTGTTTGTGTTTTGTGTACAAATACGAGTGCTGTGTCATAGTCTTCGAGTATTGAATCCATATGTCTTCTGAAGTTGTTTTCTCAAATGATTGTTGGTGTGGAGCTTGGCTTAAAAACAAAGGATATAAGGCAGGATTCTGGCCTGGAGAGAACAGGTTTATTTTGCAGAATAAAGATGTATCAATTTCTGAACACTCTCAACAATGCTTAAGTCATATCTGTGCTTCAAAAACAGCACGGTGGCGCAGTGGGTAGTACTGCTGCCTCACAGTTAGTAGTTAGCTTTCCAGGCCCTCCCTGCATGGAGTTTGCTTGTTCTCCCCCGTTTCTGAGTGGGTTTCCTTCCACAGTCCAAAGACATGCAGGTTAGGTGCGTTGGCAATCCTAAATTGTCCCTAGTGTGTGCTTGGTGTGTGGGTGTGTGCCCTGCCCTGGGTTTGATCCTGCCTTGCGCCCTGTATTGGCTGGGATTGGCTCCGGCAGACCCCCGTGACCCTGTAGTTAGGATATAGCGGGTTGGATAATGGATGGATGTGCTTCAGAACTAAGATGCTATAACAAGGATGCTTAAAATTATGCTAAAAAGCATAAAATTACATAATAAACACAATTAGAAAAGGGAGTAATGAATAGAGGCTTAAAATATTGCAGCAAATAAGCCGCATTCAGCTAGAAATTTTCTGACAGTCTATGTGCTAAGCTTTTTACTCCCTGAGGGTGAAAAGAAGTGAAATGTGTTGTACCAACAATGGCATATGAAGCAAATATGGAAAAAACAGATACGAAAATTATTAGTAGATGTGAAGAGTGTCACTGAAGCATAGCATGGGACATAATGACTTAAGTGAAGATGACAAATCACATTATGTGGAGTTGGATATATGGAGTGAAAGGTTGAGGACAACTGGACAAAGAAGAGCATCATCATGGTAATAAGAGAGATGAGACCAGGAGTTACAATGAAGAAGGTTAATGATTGGTGAAGAACTAATTTCACACCTTGCCCAAAACAGAGAAGGTAAAGAAAGACAATCAGGGAAACAACTGACTTAATAAAAAAAGATAATATTCACAGACAATATGGTTCTTTACTGCTGTCTCAGACCAGCTGCACCAAACATTACCCAAGCATAAAATGAGGTATTATAGGTGGTCCAAGTATTAAAATATTTGAAGAACCTTAAACTCCTAACCACTCTGCTGCTGACTTGAAGAACAACATAAGTATCATGCTAAAGAAAATCCAGTGTCATTGTTACAGAAACACAACTTCTTCCATCACATTACTGTGGAAAAAAAAATCGGCATTCAACTCAATTTTATCTGCCATTTTTCATGCATAGTATTTTTGAATATATTTTCCAAAACTCTGGTCTATTTATCCCATAGGTTTGGGTAATTCTGATTTGACACCAGAAATGCATACTCTGGTCCACCTGAAAATATCAAGCTCTTGGCCTGATTCAAAACAAACTCTAATGTAGTTGCTTTTCAGAAACTATTTATGCGAAGGGCAACTGTTACAGCCGTGCAAAATATCCTAGTGTGCAGTGTACTCTGGGTCAGAGTACAAGTGAAAAGCAAGTTCCATCTGACAACTGGACAAAGACAACATGCAATAAATATCCTGGGGCAGACATATTTCAGAAAGAGGAGGATGTTAAAGGTCAATCTGATTTACTCACAGTTTCTGTTGTCCTGTAACTAAATCAAAGTTGTTGCTTACTGGAAACAAATCAGCTTTAAAGTTAGATTCTGATGCTATAAAGTCAAGACCCAATGCATCTTTTATTAATTGTCTAGACAAATATTTCTTTTTGTAGAAATTTAAATCTTGACAGATTCTTTCTTTCCTTTATACATGTTTTTGAATGATAAAAGAAGGTATTTTTTATACGGGTGATTTTGTGTGGTAGTTCATTCATTCCCTGCTGTATGGTGTCAGAGGTCAACTCTGAAGTTAGTTGGTTGAAGGTAAACAGCTATCTAGAAAAAAAACATCTGTGGTGTTGTTTAAAGAACAACAGAAATAATGGGGAAATAAAATCCACTGATATTATCATAGTCTTCATAAATTTCTGTTTTGTGATCTAGCACTTGCTAACTGCGGTAAACTTTTTTCATGTAAAGAACTTTCCTATATACCGTATGTTCAAACTTCTTTAATAACTAATAATAATAAGATCTAATAACTAATAAGATCTGTCCCTTTTTTGCTAATGGCTAGCAAGACATGTGTGTTCAAGCACCTTTCATGTCACAAAAAATCAAACAAAGAGATGCTCGTGCCTGATCTATCTCAGCTGAAGTCAGATCACTGTGATACTTTCTCGAACTGCACACTGTACCTTCAGCAGCAATGCTAACTACCATCCATTCAAGTGTTTGCTGGTCAGCATGAGCCCAGCCAACCAGTGAAAAAACAATTCTCTACAAGCATGCTTGTTCTTTTCCCACCAGGGTTCTGAGCTACTTTGAAACAGGAGCATCAGAGTACTGGTTTCTTTTCCACAAATTGAAAAGAGAACAGGTAGGTGTGCTATTCCAAAGATATGCCAACCAAGCTAACTGGTGATTCCAAGTGGTCTGGCAATGGACTGGTTCCCCATGTAGGGAGAAGTTAAGCAGGTTTGTGAATATCATCTTAAGGTGTTTTTAACCTTCAGAGTTCAACCCACATAATCAAAGACATGTAAGATTCCCAAGAAACAGCTTACGGTTTTCAATGTTATTTCATTGACATGTTGAACAAATTAGCTTCCTCTGTGTTTCTTGACTTTCTTTTTTTCTCACTAAAGGTCAGGGCCAGGTGTGGTTGTTGTGGTAGTGACAGTGCTTTTTACATGCTGTCTTGATTTGTAATGTTGAGCAGTCCAATCAACAACAACATTTATTTCTATAGCACATTTTCATACAAATGATGTAGCTCAAAATGATTTACAAGATGAAGAAAGAAAAGAGAAAAAAATATAAAAATTAGCCAATACTAATTTACAAAAAATAAAGTAAAGTCCGATGGCCAGGAGGACAGCAAAAATAAAAAAAAGCTCCAGACGGCTGGAGTGAAAAGATAAAATCTTCAGGAGTTCCAAGGCCACGAGACCACCCAGCCCCCACTAGGCAGTCTACCTAGCATAAATGACCTCAATCAGTTCTTATGGTTTTCAGGCTTCACATGGAAGAACTTGATGATGATGGTCATGTGGACCTCTGGCCATCAAGCCATCAATGTAGGGACTGCATAGTGCTTTGATCTGGTGGTGGTGGTGCAGATTGCCATCACAGAAAACTGGAAAGAGAACAGCAGAGAAAGTAGGATTTAGTACGGATTTTGGAGCCATAAAAAATAATAATACTTAAATGCATATACAGAATATCAGGGTTACACTAAAAAGAAGCTATGAGAAAGCCATGTTAAAATAATGGGGTTTTAGCAGTTTTTTAAAGTGCTCCACCATAATAGCCTGGTGAATTTCTATTGGTAAGCTATTCCAGATTTTAGGTGCATAACAGCAGAAGGCCGCCTCACCGCTTCTTTTAAGTTTAGCTCTTGGAATTATAAGCAGACATTCATTTGAAGATCTAAGGGTACAATTTGGAGTGTAAGGTGAAAGGGATTCCGTGATATAGGATAGAGCGAGATTATTTAAGGATTTGTAAACCATAAGCAGTATTTTAAAGTCAATTCTAAATGACACAGGTAACAAATGTACCAACATCAAAACTGGAGTGATGTGATCGGATTTTCTTTGCCTACTTAAGATTCTGGCAGCTGCGTTCTGCACTAGTTGCAATCGATTGATATCTTTTTTGGGTAGTCATGCGAGGATTGCATTGAAGTAATCTAGTCAACTAAAAACAAAAGTGTGAACTAATTTTTCAGCATCTTGCAAAGTTATAAGGGTTCTAATTTTTGCTCTAAAATTAGGTCAATGTAGCACCATCAGCAAATCTGTGGTTGGAATTAATATGCAAGTGAGCACCATGGGGGCATATGTCGGCTGAATATTCTGATGCACAAAATCTTCATAGATAAGCTATTGGGGGAGCACATTGGCATATTCAGTTATCGATGGAATCACATAAGCACACAACTTAAAGTTTCATTGAAACAGATTGCTAAAATCATACTTAAAGTCAATAAATACAATTTTAACTTGTTTGCCTGTTTAGGTGTTCAAGGGCAATGTGTAGGTCAAAGACTGATGATTTCATCAATTGGAACCAGGACATCCAGGGTAACTGAAAAACAAATTAAGCACAAAAACAATTAGTGCAACCCCTAATGAAATGTGTTCAAGCTACATTAAAAGGGTAAAAAGGTTAAGTGACTTGCAGAAGCTGAAAAAGTGGCCTCGATGACAGTACACATTTAGTACAGTTCCATTATTAATCAACCATGTATATTCAATAATTTTTTGTTTTACTTGTGATACTGTCTGCAAAAGAATGGAATTAAAAGAAAAAAACTGTGTATCTACAATGCTTAGTGTGAGGGAAAAAAAAATATGTGGAAGATTAAAAAAAAAAGCTCTCCATTGCACTGGACATAAACCACGGATGTAATCTTTTCTTGTTCGGCTCTGACATTTTTCATCAGCAAGTTCCATAGGTTAACGGCCCATCATTAAAATGACATAGGCTAATGATCCATCATCTTATAAAATGGGAGTTGGAGGCTCAGAGTTTTGTAATTTTTCTACCTCTGTACTCTATTCACAATTTAATTGACACAAACATGACAGGCCAATTGAGACTCCTGCTATGCTGGCAGTCAGGCGACAGATACAAAGACATGCAGCAGTAACCCTTGGAGCGTGGCAGCCGTTCCACTCAGCACAGATTATAGAAAAGAATAGCAATTTAAAAGAAAAGGTGCCAAAGCACAGAAACCCACAAGTAAGGCAGTGTGGTGTAGAATTTAAGGCTTTGTACTTTTCTCCATGTCTGCCAGGTCAAATACCACCTCTACATCTGGAGCAGTTGTGCTGTTTGTTATTTTGGATAAATCCGTCAACTAATAAAATAATTTGAACAAACCAATCTACTCTGGATTCCTATATACAGACATGTGAAAAAGTAAATACACTGCATGGACATTACTGATTTTCTCAACATATTTGAACAGGAAAATATTAGATATTTATGCAAATAGTACATAGAGATAAAGATAGTATGCTTGAATAAAAATGCAAGAAAATGTTGCCTTTTCAGTTATTTATTAAAAATAAACATCAGTACTGTAGTTGTAATGACATAGTGGTGCATAAAACTGGCATGGTGTAATCATTCTCATAATCTAAATTAACAAAAATGCAGATCTGTCATATAGAAAAAATAAGTACACCCCTACACGTCTCAAATCCATAAAATTCAATTCATGTGTTCCAGGTTAGGTGTCCATGATTAGAACCTCCTTGGGGAGTACACAGGTGGACCCTCTCTTATGTAAACCACAGATATCTAAGGTCTGGTGTTCTCTTTGGTATTGATGTGTGTGGTGTCATCAGGCTAAAATGACCAAAGGCCTCTAAGGCCCTCAGGCTGTGGATGCCTATGGGTCTGGCAAGGTGTATCCAGCAGGGGGCGTTAGCTCCCTTGTTGGAATGAGTTATTTTGTAATTACGGCATGTTACATAACCTGAATCTATATAGATATGATATTAAAAGGCAATACCCCTCCCTTAGTGATACGGTGGTAAGAAATCACATGGGAGAAATAACAGCTTTCTTTAATGACAGCTTATGCTGCATAACAGATGAAGGAAGCCAATGGCAAAAAACCCAGTTCGGGAGTGGGGGCCCAATGTGTAGAGTCTGCCATTTTCGTCGCCGTATTGGAAAGATTTTCCGGATTGGATGATGTTATTTCTCATCCGTCTGTCGGCTTCAAAGGTGTGCCGGGCAATGTCCTAGGATTTATACTCTTCCTTCATGTGCAGACCCCCACTTTGGTGAATCATGCCATTCCAAACAAGGCAAAGAGGATACAATTTCATACTGAGTTTGACTCACGGAAATAGTATACAATGGTCATCAGTCTGACTGCCCATTATACAGTTGTGCCTAACTTGTCTTGTCTTAAAGTGCTTGCCTAGCAGGTCTTATATGGTGAACTTCTGTGTGCTAAATCTGGCTCTGTGTCAACTGTGCACATGAGTAGAAAAAGACAGATTTATAAAATATATTTGCACAGAGGACAGTGACATATTAAACTTATGTTACACAAGGTATTTAAAAAGATCACCAAATTATTTGAAATCAATTATTCCACTGTAAGATAAATCATGTACAAATAGAGTAGATTTGAAGCAGCTGCTGATTTGTCTAATACTGGCCAGACCTGCAAAATCAGACCAAGAGCTGACCATTTAATACTAAAAGAAGTCACCCAGAACCCTAAAATTTCATCATGGGATCTGTGGTTAACTGTTGCAAAAGTAGGTGTCATAATATATATACATCTACAATCAGAAAGAGATTGCACAAATTTGAACTGAATGTGAGGTGCACTAGAGAAGAGCCTTTGATGTCCAAAAAGAACATTAGAGGAAGACTAGAGTTTACCATTGGGCATCTAAACCATTGGGCAAGTAAACACCAGGCTTCTGGAACAATGTTTTGTGAAAAGATGAAGAGTTTTTTGGCCACAGTATCAAGCTGATATGCTTGGTACAAAATAAAGACAGTATTTTGGGAGATGGACCTCATAATAACTGTGAAGCATGGTGGTAGAAATGTTATGGTTATGGGTTGTTTTTCTGCCTCAGGGTCTGAGCAGTTTGTAGTCATGCATCATATCAAAGTGTGCTTGAGGAGAATGTGAGGCCATCTGTCTGAAAGCTGAAGTCGAACCAGAAAGGGATCTTTCAACACAGTAATGATCCGAAGTGCATGATCAAATCCACCAAGGAAGCTCAAAAAAAAAAAAAGAAAGAAATGGCAGATTATGGACTTGTCTGGTCAACGCCTTGATTGGAATCCCATTAAAATGTGGGGCATTTGAAATGGACAGTACATACAAGAAAATCCACAAACATCTTGAAGAAAATAAATTATGAATGGAGGAATAGTATAAAAAATTATGAGTTTATGTCAGAAACTGGTGGTCAGTTATGCAAAATGACTACAAGAAATTATTTCTGCTGAAGGGGGCAATACCAGCTTCTGAGGCCAAGGTTGTACTTACTTTTTCACTAGTAGATCACTACATCTATTGATGTTTATGTTTAATTAGTCATTGAAAAGGTAAAATTTCCTTGTGTTTTTATTCTAGTTTATTTTCTTTATCTGTAGGCACTGTTTTTATTGAGATCTACTGTTTGCTTGTTGAAATATGTTGAAAAAGGTCAACAGTTTCCATGGATTGTACATACATTTTCACTGTAAATGGTGCAAAGAGCATAGGTGCAGTGGAATTTAATGACTGACAACTCTATATGACTGACAGAAGGCACTTTTATAACTCTTCTGTGGGATCAATGAGAATATTAAAATACAGATGTACCACACACTTACATTTTAAACTTTCTAAAACAAGGAAATATGTATTGTCACGTTAAATTAGTCAGTATAAAAATAATGCACCTTGACATGTAAAAAGGTTTGGGGCAGCCACCCGTATACTTGAATAACAGCTGCAAAAGTCAAAATTGGATGCACCGTAGTGTACAGATTGAGTCCAAAACAGAACTGATTCACAGAAGGAAGTTGGCTGGGTTTTAAGACAGGTCTGGGGCCCCAGAACCAGAAGTGATGTTGGGGGCCTGGAGCCAGAAGTGATGTTAGCGGTCCCAGACAGAATTTCCTGTGTTTGGTCTGTAAGAATAATAGAGAAAGAATTATTGCACCCTGCCACCCCCTGGCCTGGCGTGGTATTTCCTTCTTTTGGTCCTTCTAGCTGCCTCCCATGCACATGTGTATGAAATCAGTTTAAAGCTTGAAAAAATATGATGTGGTTGAGGTTTGGGTGGTAGGCAGTTTGCCACAGTATGAGACAGAAGTCAGGGCATAACATGCTCTGCTATTTGCTCTTTAGCACTGGCCACCTGTATGCCAGCATAAATGTGCTGTCACCACTAGGACATGGAGTAGACACCTTACTCCAAACAAATGGTAGTAGGATCACGAGAGATGTCTTCTCCTTATGCATAGCATCCCACTTTTCATTGTGGTGTTCAGACAGCGATCTGATATGTGCCTGCCTTTTTAACTGAAAGCAAGAATTAACGATTGCTTGGTTCTTTGGGGCCACAAGGAGGAGTGCTAGGACGACAGTCCCAGAAGTTTCATAAGCTCGTCCTGACTCCCGAAGTTACTCTCTGGATACTTCTTCCAGTCAATCTTTTAATACATTGGCATTCGGTGGACAGCTGGACAGGATTTCACCTGGAAGAAAGAAGATAGGCCAAAGATCTGAGATAGTTTTTGCAAGAAGTGAGAGTAAGAGGAACCATAAAGCATATGGGCATTGGTTTGGACCTGCCACTGTCTAAGCAGTTAAGGGAATTTCTGGTCTCGCTCTGCACAGTGGGGCTATACATGTTGTTTTACCTCTAATTTTGTACTTTGTGTTACTTTTTTTTTGTTTTCTGAGATAATATTTATAATAAAAGTTTTTTAATGACTTTTACCTGCTTGTTATCCCTTCTGGTTGTGGAATAGAGCATCTGTTATCACCCAAAGCATTTATCTATATATCTGTTACAAGCGCTAAATTAATTTATTTTTTGTATGAAATGCTTGACCTACTCCAACCGAGGAAGCTTTGTCTTCTTCAAAATGCAATATTGAAAGGGAAGCTGTCAAAACTAATTCCCTGGTGACTGTTAAGCACACAGATACAAATAGCAAAGGCACTGTATTTGATAAGTCCTCTTATAAAACAGGCTTATTTCAAAGCAGCAAACATCACAGTGCGTGTTGTGAAGATAAGCAGAATCTGCAATTACTGAGTAGGTAAATCAAATGCATAAAATTTTCCTTGTTACTTATGGCAGCATTTCGAGGTAGCACATAATCATAGTCAGCACACATTTGCTTTCTGCTTATGCCTAGACATGTGCTAGCAATCGCTCTCAATATTTAAAGATAGAGTCGAGCGCAGTAATGATCTTAAATGAGACAGCAGCCTTATCTGTGAAGACATTCAGTGACGCAAAATGAGTCACATGTAATTCAGGATTCTTGTGCAGGGCGCCCCTACATTTATGGCAGCTTAATTTTTCTGGTTACTTTCCTTCTTACTCAACACCTACATGAATTAACATTCTGTGCCTCCCATTTGAAAGTTTAAAAGCATATATTTAAAGTGATATAGCAAAACCAAAAAGGCACAGCCCTAGAATGCACCACACTACAAAGTGGGTGAGGTGCAGGCAAATGGCTTACTTCTGTAATAATACTGTATAATATACTACACTTCAGTAGGTGCATATATACAGAAAACATTTACAAATATCCACTTATTTTACCTTAGGGAAAATTCTTGCTTTAAGCATTCCATTAAATTACTTCACAAGAGCAATAAATAATTGATAATTAAAATATATACAAATTAAATACATTAAAAGTGACCATTTTCAGTATCCAAGCATTACGTTTCATTAACTTGTGGCCCAGGTTAGCAAGGAGATGCAGCATTCAGCACCACTACTCAAATCCCACAGGACACCTTCTTATTACCGTGTTACGGAGATAATTCAGCACATAGCAGACACATGTCCAAACAGGAGATTTGACGGTAGATTAAATGTCCTACATCAACTTCCATCCTCTGCTAAAGACTATCTGCAGAGTCAAAATATTAATTTGTGAATATGTACTAGTTGTGTTTAAAAGTCATATGAATATAAAAAAATATATAGGAAAAGGACATCTTCTATGTGGATTCTGAATGCATTTTTCCTTTGTTCTTTGGTTTTCTACAAAATTCCAAAATGATGCTTTTAGCTGAAGAGCCCAGTGTTGCAAAGTGATGAAATGTGCTGCCTTTCTTGTATCAAATACTGCCAAGAAAAACTCCAGTTCCATTTCATTCTGTAATAGAATTGGCAGGGTCAGAAAACTGATGGATTGATAGCCTGTGGCCACGGCTAGAATGATTGTGGTGCCCCAAACCAGCAGCCCATGGCACTGACCCTTAGTGGGGCATACAACAACAACAACATTTATTTATATAGCACATTTTCATACAAACTCATTCATGTAGCTCAAAGTGCTTTACAAAATGTCAAAGAGAAAATTCCAAGAAAGGAAAAACAAATAACATTAGGGAATAATATTAAAGATTAAGTAAAAGAAAAAAATCTATTCAATCTTAAAAAAACAAAAAACAGATAACTGTTGAGTAGAAAAGTAGCGTCCTAATATACAATAACATGATGTAAGTCTCTAAAGATGAGTCTGGTGATAAAGTCAAAGTGCCAGGAGGACAGGAAAAGCAAAAAAATAAAACCTCCAGTAAAGCTGGAGAAAAAAGAGGTTCCAAGGCCAAAAGACCACCAAGCCCCCACTGGCCATTCTACCAAACATAAATGTTGTTGAGTCATTCTTCTTTGTTTCCAGGTTTCATATGAGAGGATTCAGTGAAGTTGATCTCGTGGACAATGGAGGTACCCGCCTTCATTTGATCATCACAGATGGCTGTCTGGTACCTTGGTCTGGTGGTGGTGCAAATCACAACCATGGAAGAACCAGAAAAGACAGCACAGAAAAGTAAAGATTAGTATAGATTGCATTCCTGAAGAATATGATAATTCTATGCCTATATAATTTATTAGGAGCGCAACTAAAACGTAGCTATGAAATAACCAAATTAAAATAATGGTATTAGCTTGGTAAACTTCTATTGGTAAAGTATTTCAGATTTTAGCTACATAACAGCAAAAGGCTGTCTAACCACTTCTTTTAAGCTTGACTATTTAGAAGAGCTACAGCTTGGGGTGTAGGGGGACAGACATTCTAAAATATTGGGAGGGGCAAGATTATTTAAGGCTTTATACACCATTTGTATTATTTTAAAGTTAATTCTAAGAGACATAGGTAAACAAAATAATGATGCTAAAACTGATGAGATTTGTTTATACTTTTTTCCAGTTAAGGTTGTGGCTGCTGCATTCTACATTATTTGCAGCCGATAGATGTCTTTCTTATTTAGTCCTATTTAGTCGACTAAAAACAAAAGTGTGAACCAATTTTTTAGCATAAAGTTATAAGAGGTTTAACTTTTGTTTTACTCCTTAAGTGAAAAAAATGCAGTCCTAGTAATCTGGTTAATATGTGATTTGAAGTTTAGGTTTAGTTACCCCTAAATCTTTACCTCCACCTTGACTTTTAAGCCTAAGGGATGAAGTTTATTTGTAATACACTCGCTATTTCATGTTTGTCATTCACTAAGAGTTCTGTTTTCTCCTTTTTTAGTTTGAGAAACTTACTGCTCATCCAATTGGAAATACTGCTAAGACAATGGATAAAAGAGCCAAGAGTGTAAGGGTCATCAAGCACTATAGATAAATAAAGTTGTGTGTCATCTGCAAAGCTGTGGTAACTCACCTTGTGTTTTGAGATAATCCGATCTAATGGAAGCATGTAGATTGAAAAAAGCAGCAGACCCAGAATAGATCCTTTTGGTACATTGCATATGATATCATGGATTTCCAAAGTACAATCACCACAACTAGCTAAGAATTTTCTACCTGTTAAATAAGACTGAAACCAATTTAAAACACTGCTGGAAAGCCCATCCATTCTTTAAGGCGATTTATAAGAATACTGTGCTCTATGGTGTCTTGTGCTACACTCAAATCGCAGAGAACAAGAAAAGAAATACAGCCTCTGTCCACATTATCCCATAAATCTTTTACTACTTTAACCAGTGCAGTTTCTGTACAATGACTTGTTCTAAAACCTGCCTGAAACTTACTGAGAATAGTCTGTTTATTCAAATCCTTTAGCTGCTTAAAAACTGCCTTTTCTAGAAATTTCCTTAAGAAAGGCGTGTTAGAAATTTGTCTAAAGTTGACAAAGACAGAGGACTCAAGATTATTTTCCTTGAGCAAGGGTTTGACAACTGCAGTCTTCAGACAGTCAGGGAAGACCCCAAATCGAATGATGAGTTAACTATGTCAAGAACACTATATAGCAGTTCATAAACTGAGGCTGGACCAGAAGCAAGTGAGGAGCCAGATAAGATATAAGGTGCAAAAACTGGAAGGTATATCAGGGGTGAGGGTCGACTTGTTCTCAATCCTATTTTTTGTAAAAATTGATCAATTTGTATGGAATGATTACAATAAAATTAATTTAAAAAAATAAAAAAAAGTGGAAAGTATTTTATTCCACAACAAATAATTAAAGTGTCCAAAGTTCATCGATTAAAAATAGTGTTTTAGAGGAATAAACAGATTTCAATTGTTTCATTAAAATCATGACAGCAATTTAAAGCAGTCAGTCACTTTCAAAGTGAGATGAGTTAAAATCTGTGGATTAAAAAAATAATCAAGAAGAAACCTCTAGTCATCTTTGGAAACATAATTAGGTACTGATCCGGAGCGTCACTAAATTCAGTTCCTGGGAGTTCGGGTCATACCCCATGCAACTTGCCCTCAGGGCCTCCTGGGAGTTTGGGCCAGACTCCAGGCAACTCAGTCTTTACCACTATTACCCCAAGACACACACACAGCAGCAGCTTCACACACTGCTCCACCTTTCTGTCCTTCCCACTGGACTGTTCTTTCCTCTCTGCTGCTTCCTGCAACTGAGCCAGTTGAGGTGGTTTAGGTATGTTGAAAGAATGCCCCCCTTTAGCGTCCCACTGTGACAGACAAAGGACACACTGGATGGATTATATCCTTCATTTGGCCTGGGAACACACCAGGGATTTCCCTAGGAAGAGCTGGAATCTGTAGCTGGGTACAGGGAAGTCTGGGTTGACCTGCTTGGCCTGCTGCCACTGCAATCCTCACCAAGAGAAGCAGATAAGAAGTTGAGATGAGATGACATTCCAATTCCATGTCATATTGACTTGTGATTTCAGAATGGACAAGCATGGTAAGCATATTAGTTTAATAGACTTGCAAACTTCTGAAAATCAGTGGATATCATTTGTTTATTTATTTTCTAAGTTATATGAAGTAAAATAAGGTTCATTCTGACATTCTCTGTGTATAGTTTTCATTTTCTCTTTATATCTAATTGGGTTTTCAGTGGGTACTTGGATTTTCCTCCCACATCCTAAAAACATGTATTTTAAGATAACTAACATCTCTGAAAGAGCCCAGTGTGATGAGAGTGTGTGCCCTACATTGGACTGGTCCCTTTAAGAATTAGTTATCGTGCTTAACATGGCCCTGGAGAATAGCAACATGTTGAATGTCAATTGGACAAGCAAGTAAAACAAAAAAGACATTGCCATTCTAGACAAAGTCTACGAGGAGAGATTGAAGAAGGTGAACTTTGTCATTTTAAGCAAACAGAGATTAAGAGGTGACATGATTGAAGTGTTCAAAATTAAGAAGGCATTTGAACGGTGGATCCCAGTTGTTATTTTAAAATAAGTGCTGCTATAAGAACACAGAGACACAGTTGGAAACTTGTTAAGGACAGATTTTGCACAAATATTAGAAAGCAAAGAATCCTAAACACACAGAATAAATTGCCAAGTAGTGTAGTGGACAGCAAGACTTTACAGACATTCAAATCTCAACGTGATGTTATTTTAAATAATTTGGGTGTTTAGGATGGATGACCTTGTGGGGCTGTTCTTGTCACTACTGCTCTTATAATATAATGTAAGAATTTCTATGTTATACTACTACTACTAATCTTTGTAACTGTGGTAGAAATCATTTTAATTAAAGAAAGAAACGTATCCTCTAACAGGATAAGTCTGATCAAACCTGTTTGAGTCAGTAATCAGGCAGGAAAAAAAAGCTTGCCTATCTATTGTCCATTTATTACCCCTGCAGCACCATGCTGAGGAGGGAGCATCTCTCACCGCAGTCTGTTACAGCATGATCAGAATGGTCTGAGAATAAAGGATAGAGGTTCATTTTATAAACTATTGAATTTGCATACAGTGTCAGTCAATGCATACATTTTACACTGGTTGGTTGGTTTACACCCAAAATATTTCTATTTATTATTTTTATATTCTTCTTATACCATTTGGGTTGAGCCACACCCCTTTCTGTGTATGTGACAACTGTCCATTGTAGTTGTCTAAAGGACATCTGCTGATTTCTTAATCATTTCTTAGACATCTTTCTGTACATTTTGTGTATTACATCAACCTTTCATTCTGGTACATCCTTTGTTTATTTGACCATCTCAGTAGTTTTCCAAACCCAATTCCTAAATATTTCAACACACACTGCAAACCAAAATACTTAGCTATTGTTACCTCTAAATTATTCATTCATATAATCAGGTTAGAAAATTAATGGACTGAAAAAGTAAAACAAAATCTCTGTTAAATACAAATAGAATAATTTTCTTTTTCAGAATGAAAAAAAAATTACAAATATGAATGTAGCTGGGCTAATTTCAAGTAAAATTTCAGTTAATGCAGAAGTTTTGAATCAACAAAATACTTGTGAAGAACACCGAAATCAAATGCCCCCAAAAGTTACTCTTTTTAAGTACTTTGTTGTAAAGAAATATGAAACCTTGGGTTTCATTTAAACAACTTGGATGGATTTGATTGTGAAAGTATGCATACGCCAAAAAATAGGAAAATGCATGCACTAAAACAGATTTATAAAACTTGGCATTTGCACATTTCTCTTTATCAATTTATCCTTTATCAGTCACAGTCATCTTGTAAATGTATGTATGTGAATGCACTTCAAACCCAGAATAGTTACATCCCTGAAACAACAATATATGGACTATTCTAATCAGCCTCATACATATGCAATTAGTATACTGCAGTTTTTCATCGTCTGTTAGAGCAGCCTTCCACCTGACACATCCAGAAACCATCACCTGCATTTATGAGACCTACGATGTGCTCCGCATTGCGCTGACTTACCCCTCCTCTGCACTCTGGAGTTGGGGAAAGGTACAAGATGACAGCATCTGAGAGGGTAGCCACTATCATTTGGCACATGTACTGACATGATTGCTGTTGCACAGAATACAGTAGTATAAGCCATATGAAACACTGAGAGCGCAGCACGTTATAGCTTTATATATATAGATGGGTTAGATTCACTTGTGCATGTTTCAGTCAGATAATTCAATTTTCTCTCCCATTTTTAACAATTAGGTAACAGAAACATTGAGCAAATGTATTTTAAAGGCTTAGGTCTTAGGAAATGGACAAAAACTAATTAATTCATCTAATTATATATGCTCTTGGGCTGAACAAGAACAGCTAAAAAAAAAAAGCATCATGATAAAAGAGGTGCTTGGTGAATATTGTATTTCAGGCCTAAAATGTTCCACAGGCTCTGCCAGCAACTAATATATAAAATCCCAGAGGCATTATTTTAATTAGCTTCTGGAGAGAGCCATGTAATCTTGGACTCTGCACAATTTTCAGACAAAAGAGAGTACAATGAAATGGATCAAGAGAAAATGATGACATTCTGGATGAAAACAACTGGTCCATTTTCCAAGAAAATTATAGAAAAATTTCATGTTATTGAAAGATTATTGGAAAATATTTGTAGCAATTGTAGGTAAACTATTCAGTCATCTAGATAACATATTGGTTCATTTGCATCATGCAGTATGTTGTTAATTGAAAAATTATTTGACTTTAGAAGCTGCTAAAATAATTTCATCCCTGATATCAGTGTAATTATTTCTCTCACTTAGTTTTATAGTCTAGTACTGTAAATGGTGGTCCTTCTTGCCTAGATATGCTCTAGAAAGGACAGGAATGAAGGTCAGTGGGAACAAGACATAATATATGTGTGTAAATGAGAGGGAGTTGGCGAGTTTAAATACTTGGGATCAACAGTACAGAGTAATGGAGATTGTGGAAGAGAGGTGAAAAAGAGAGTGCAGGCAGGATGGAATGGGTGGAGAAGAGTGTCAGGAGTGATTTGTGACAGAAGGATATCAGCAAGAGTGAAAGGGACGTTCTACAGGATGGTAGTGAGAACAGCTATGTTATATGGGATGGAGACGGTGGCACTGACAGAGATAGGAGGCAGAGCAGGAGGTGGCAGAGTTAAAGATGTTAAGATTTACATTGGGTGTGATGAGAATGGACAGGATTAGGAATGAGTATGAGGGTCAGCTCAGGTTGGACAGCTGGGAGACAAAATAGGAATAGCAAGATTGTGTTGGTTTAGACATGTGCAGAGGAGGGATGCTGGGTATATTGGGAAAAGGCTGCTAAGGATAGAGCTGCCAGGATAGAGGAAAAGAGGAAGGCCTAAGAGAAGGTTTATGGATGTGGTGAGAGAGGACATGCAGGTGATGGGTGTGACAGAGCAAGATGTAGCGAACAGAAAGATATTTAAAAAGATGATCTGCTGTGGCAACCACTAAGGGGAGCAGCCGAAAGATGAAGAAGATCAGCTGTACTGTTCATGACTTTAGTTATTACTCATCTGGCTATTGGTTGCACAGACATAGCCTCTAATGTACTGTCTATCAACACATATGACCAGTCCACATTTACTGTATTTATTATCAAATCATTTCCACACATTTTGGTTCTAATCAGTGATTACTCTAAATAAAATGTCCGATTCATTGTACATCCCACTTGAGTTCTTATAGAAGTGTCACAATTTCTATAATAATTACCAATGATCACACTTTTTGACCTGATTATGGCTACTGATCACACGGTGTGGATCTGCTATTGACTAAAATACTATAGCATTTGGTATTTAAAAATTAGCAAAAAGAAAAAGATAATGGACCCATTCTTTTCTGGGTCCCTTTTCCAAGTACAGGGTCACAGGCAGCTGAAGTATACCTGTGGAATGAAAGTTACATCTAAACACAAGGCCAATTGACAGCTGTCAATATCTTTAGAATGTGGGTGCAAATTCAGTTCAGTTTAATTTATATTTTTATTATGTACACATCTAATCATGAGCTCAACAAATGTAATATAAATAATTGAATGCAACTTAAAAATCATGTTTGACATACATACAGAAATTTCATGCAGTATATACCAAAAAATATAGTCATATACCAAGAAGAGATCTATCTATCTAACTATCTATCTGTGTAAAAAATGGAAAACACTCAGTAATGGTGAAACAAACACAAATACTAAAGTGAAATAAATGCCAATAAAAAGAGTAAAATGAAACAACCTCATCGGCAGTTCTTACTTAGCAAAATTATGCTCTTGCCTTAAATTAAATGCTGAGACTGGTGGGTCTATTCTGGTATTGGTAGGTAGAACATTCCCAAGTTTGGAAGTATTATAGTTTAAGCCTCTGCATCCTACTCTAGTTTTAGCTCCTTTAGTCCTAGGAATTTTAAAGAAGCCTGCATCTTGAGATTGAAATATACATCAAGCCCAGGAATATACTAATACTTTTGCAGGGTAAGAGGGTCCAAACCATTTAAGATTTCATATGTGAAAAAGAGGATTTTAAACTTAGCTCTAACCTTAATTGGAAGTCAGTGAAAAGTTTTGAGAACTGGGGCTTCATGTATGAACAGTGCGTATGCACAAAAATGTTGCGTAAGAACATTTCCATGTTCAGATTGCGATGTATAAAACTTAAACTTGGCGTAAAGCCACACACATTTCCACAGTAGCTCATACCCTGGCGTACGCAAGTTCTGCGCTCGGTTTTGCAGACTGGCGGCACCCAGCGTCAGAGCAGTGCTACTGTTCCTGTGTGGTTATCCTTTCTTTTTTAGATCCACATTCCTGAAGTGGCTTTATAAATACACTGAAATTAACCACATATTGTTTATTAGTTTAATGCATCTGATTGTAATTAATCTGTAGCAATATAATGGTCCACGGAATGGTCAAACTATTCTAAATACCATAGCTGCTTTAGCGTTGTTACTCTCACTGTACCTTCTTCTTCTTCTTTCAGCTGCTCCCGTTAGTGGTTGTCTTAGCAGATCATCTTTATCCATATTACTCACACTGCACCACTCGGAATATTTATATCACTGTATCTGAGTGAGGAATCACAGATCTACAGCAGCTGACTGGAAAGAGAATTATCGGTATACAGCATCTAGCACACACTGCCTCAGCCATGCTGTCTATTGAACTGCTCTCACACAGCAAACGCTTCAGAGCCTTTCCTGTACTGACCTTGCGGTTCAGAAACAGTTTCATCCCAAGAACTATAAACACACTCAATCAGTCCATCAAGTGCTCCTTGTAGAACCGTTTGTACTTATTAGTACAATTACCTCACTGTAAACTTGCGATACAGTTATAATATTGCACAACCTGAGCCACTTTATAAAGCGCGTATTTACATATGATGACGATATCATTTTTAAGATGAAATGCAGCAAAATATGTTTATTATATTATACAGATAAAACTAACTTACAGTAATTCAAATAATCTATATTGTTAATAATTAAACATGTGAGGACACGGTGCTGCAGCGCTAGTGAGGGGCTGGCGCTCCGTTCACGGATTGTTCCTGCCTCGCGCTGTATTCTTGCTGGTGCTGGCGCGATACTGGAAGGATAGATGAATAGAATAATTAAACAGGTACTACGAAGATATTTCAATGTTCCTTAAATGTTTTGAAGAATCTGCGTTCTAAGCTTACAGATGGCCTAACGTCGATTACAGAGTTGATTGTATGGCGATTGGGTATTTGGAGAAAGAAAAGTAAGGACAGGAATTGGGGGTTAGTACGTTTGAAAGAGACAGTACTTCTGTAATAAAGTATTTCATCGAAGGTCGTGCATGGAGCAGCAAGCATCTTGCGTGAGACATGAACAATCGCTGCTCCACTGTGTTCCCATGTTTAATAACGTGCTTTAACTACTATCATCATGAAAATGATATCACGTATACATCTCAGTATTTTAATTATTCAAAGAGCTGTAATATTACGAATGTAATGGATTCTGTGTCCTGTTGGAGGAAGAGAAAGCCCGGAAGCACGTAGTGATTCACACACACAGAGCACATAGAAGATCAAATACAAAACAAAGCATTTAACGTGCTACTTTAGTTACGATGGGATTTGAGAAACTAGTAAATTAGACAATTTTAAGATGAAGTTTATGATGTTCTACTTTAATGACAAAATAAACTATGTGATTAAAGTGGAAATTTCGAGATTAAAGTTGACATTTCGTGCTTTTTTCCCACTGTGTGCCTTTTTTTTTTCTCTGTACTCTAATAAGCTTTCATATGATACTCAGACGGTGGGCTATGACTCGCTTTTTCACGGCGACTTTGATATCTGACAATTTCTTTTTTATTTCGGGCACTGTGCGACTTTGTGAACTTGAGCTTTCGAGTTTCTCCGACACACGATGTCATCGATCAACTTCCTTTTGTTGTTTATACCACTGTTTAAACCAACAAATAGTACGTTTTTCCTTGCCTCCACTTGGTATTCGCTGAAATTCTTCTATTTTCCCTTGTGCTTTTGCCATTTTCTTTTCACAGAACGCTGAGCTTAAGGGCTATTTATATTGATTTGCATATTCAAAGAGGCGTAATTCTGGGAGGAATTACTTTTCACGCTGACCGGGATTTATGGAGAGGAAGAATGTGGAAGTTGCCATTTGCACAGATTTATGCATCTTGATTTTTTTGTGCGTAAGCACATTTCCGCTTTTGTCCACACGCCATGTTATAGGTTATATTTTTTCCATACATCAAATCTATACAGAATTGGAGCAAACATGTATACAGAAGGCACCCCTGTCTGAAGATAATTTTCTTTAAGTGAGCAATATTTACCCTTAGTGAAAGATGAAATAGGCAAGTTTCAATTGACATACAGTTTCACAAAACTGACACTAAATTTGTTTTGCAATTGTGAAACGTGAAACTCACTAAAGAGTATTTTGGGACTATTCCTAGGTGTAAAATACCACTCCCTAAAGCTTCATTCACATATCTGTGTTTGCCTGTGTTCTTTTCTGCAGCTCCGTAAAGCATGTATTCCATAGCACACTAGTAAGAACAATGCAATTTGTGCCTCACATTCATATCACTTTAGAGGAATGTAGTACATTTTTTTAAAAATGTGACATTCAACATACATTTTCCACACAAATACACACTAAAATGCATCACCATATGCATTACTGTGTTTTTTCCACAGAAAAGTGCCTGTTGCCAATGCCATTACCTAGCAACTGCCTTATATTTGTTGAGAAAATCCATGCTTCTGGTGTTTTTATTTCCTTACTAAAGATCGCTATTTAAATACAAAGTAAAATGCAGACATATGTGGAAATAATGCATGAGAATACTTCATGCTGTAGCTAATATTTATTTTTTTCTCTTGTGAATAACACAATTTCACTGGCAGAGAAAACTCTGTTTATTTTGAAAAGTTTTCTGTGGAGTGAAACACTGTAGATGTGTGTCCTACGATGGATTACCTATCTTACACCCAGTGCTGACCCTAAATTGGATTAAGTATGGCAACTTATTGTAAGTATTAGCTATCTATTTGATCTACCACAGATGGGTTGAATGGCTACTTTAATCTATACACTTCATTATATTCTTACCCGTTGAGGCAGATGTGACTCTATTATATATTTTACTTTATATGAGGCAAATGTTTTGACATTGAGCTTTGCAAATATACTAGAGCATGAGCTTATCTGCATACTATTGCAATTTACTCAAAGAATGTATAAAAACAGAAACCTTAGTGACACCAGATATTTGCACATCTGCAAGCCTAATATTCAAATGACAGAGAAAATCAGAAAACTTTCTCTTGCTTATGGACCTAGCTTTCTTCTTGGCTTTCAGAGTTTGGTTTTGAAGCCTACAGAAATGTCCAGCTTTTTCTGCTCTTTATTTCCTAGGCCATGCCTGTCTCTTATCTCTGTCCATCAGTCTCTGTAGGCGTCCTCACAGTATATGAGCTTTTGTGTTTTGAAGCTTCAGAATTCCATGTTTCCATGGACACAAACAATAATATTGGTAGTGCTCAATGCTCTTAAGAAAACGACCTCAAGTTCATCTTGCCAGAAGGTCTGAACTAATGGGGTTGATCTGAAAACATTAGAGCTTTCATGATGAAAACATAAATGGATGACTGATCATTTTACTTTTTCATTATGTCTAATTGCTTGATTTAAATAATAAATAATGTTGAATGCTGGTTTTATTAGTGCAGAATATTTTCAAAAACTTTAAAGAAATTGATTTAGAATGTTTTACATAAAAATCATGCATGTTTTTCTTCTCAGGATTGTCTGTAATTCGTAATTTATTTATATATGTTTAATTCAGAGGTCTGTGGGATGTGGCACTGAATAATGCCAATGATATTAGGGTTTGATTTCTAGCCAGGTCATCATCCGGAATTTACCCAGTCTCCTCATGTCCATGTGGTCTTCACTTTAGGTACACTGATTTGTTGCCCTGAGTCAAAGATGTTGGCATGTTAGCTTAATGGGCAACACTGTAATGAGAATAAGGATGCCTTGACATGGGCAACATAGTGGTGCAGTGATTAGTGATACTGCCTCACATTTCCAAGAGATTAGGTCCAAATACCTGTCCTATCATTGTATAAGGACTTTGCACATTCTCTTGGTAACAATGTATTCTTTTCTCTTGTTTCCTAACATTTCCCAAACATACGAGTGTTAAGTCAAATGGTACATCTGAAATCAACTGGAATTAGGTGAATTTGAAAATTTATAAATAATGGTGACTTGTAATTGACAAGCATCCACGTTAGTGCTCTACTTTGATATTACTGTAAGTGGGCTGAAACATTTTGGATGCCTTCCCTCCACACTAATGTCCAGGTTTCACTGCACCAAATAGTGAAAAGAATACTTGTGGTTGAATACAGGATTACTGTATACAGTATGTAAGCCTCATATTCTTCTGTTATGTCCTACGTAAGGGTCTGTATTTATTTGTATTTTATGTTTTATAATTATTATTCATATTTTATATTTTTTCTGTTGTGTTTATAATAGTGTATTGTCCTTTTAATTGTACTACCATTCCTTGTGTGTAGTGGGCGGAGCCCAAGAGGCGGGGCCACACTGATGTCCCTCCTTCTGAGCCCTCACTCTGCTATTTAAGGCCACAGCTGACAAGCTAAAATCAGAACATTTTAGTGTGAAGGAGCTTATTGTAAGTATTGTTTTTTGTGTGGATTTTTCTGGATTTTCTGCTTGGTTCTGCTCTACCTTTGATTTTTCACTTTTGGATTACCTTTGTAGACATATCCTTTTTTGCTATTTTGAACATTTGTGTTGCTTCTATTTACAGTATTTTATATTTAAAAAATGTACAGTTTAGGATTGTATTACCAGCTAGAGTTTTCACAATTTTGTCTCCCTTGAAAGACAGTTTTTGTATATTTTGAGCTTTTATAGCCAGCTGCCAATTTTGGGGCCTGTTCAGGCTAAGCCTGCAAGTAGATTTCTGGGTCAAGCTGGTCTGAGGTGTGCTTCTTCTTGGTTGGCCTGTGATGATTCTGGCCTGGCTTTTGTGGAGCTTTTTGGAGACCTCACCTCCAAATTATAATATTATGTGTCTTGAAGACTTGATTCTGTCTTGAAAAAAAAAATGATGTTTAGGGTCTATGGCACCCTTTGTCTGATGTTTTTTCCAATGCTTCTTGAGGTTTTGGCAGTAGAAGATGAAGCAAAGTGTAACAGGTAGTAAATTGGGCTATGTGGTATAGTGGGTCCATGGCTTCAAAAGAATAGCCAGTTTTAAATAATCCAAATAGCTGTGTCAGTCTCCATGGGGGTGATCGCTTGAAGCGGTGGCACGGTCTGTCTAACTTGGTGTGCCTCCATAGTGATTTTCACTAGAATAAATGGAAGAAGAGCATCCTCTTCTGACATACAGTCTGTATTTGGTCCATGGCTGCCACAAAAGGTTTTTGTTGCTAGAAAGTGAATGCTGGGCAGAGAGGTATAATGGCAACATGAGTAGCATTGCTGCCTCACAGCCTTTGTAGAAAACCTGTTGAATTCCGAGCCATTATATATTCCAGTGTGATTTGCCTGCTGTTTCAAAATTCATATTAGATTTCCACAGGGTCTCTGGTACCCTCCCAGTGTTCCAAAACATGAAATATATTTGATTCCTAACACTTAATTGCCTGTGGTTTTTTTTAATTTTTTTTTTATTTTTGTGAGTGGGCATGTTCTTAAGTATACCCTGTAATGGACTGGTAAACATTTCAGCATTGAATTCTACATTGCTTATCAGGTCTGACTGGAATGCAATGAAGCTCTAAAGTCATTTAGACATTTTGAGGACAGGAAAGGTCAGCAGTAACTTTATGAATGAACTCCTAACTATGTCTAGATATATGGGCACTTTAAATGTCGTCGTCATCATCAGTACCCTTGATTTTTTTTTTTTATCTAAAAGAAAGCCAAAAATAACTGCAGTATTATTCCAACAAATGCAAAAGATTATTAGGGATTATATTTCTTTTTTTTTATACCTTAACTGAAGAATTCATAGATTAATCTGGAAACCTGGGAAGTGTTCCCCACAGCAAAATAAAAATATATGTAGTGCTGGACTTGTGTCTGTGTCTGTCTGTGTCAAGTGTTGGGGAGAGGAGTGCCCCTAAAGGCCACAATATGAAGTGTTCATCTCTACTAAGGGCAAATAGAGCAGAATAAAGGAAAACTTCTAATAAATCAAATTTGCTTAGCTTTGTTTCTTTTTATTGTTAACAAATGACAAGAGAAATGGCATAGATCCTGTGCTGCTTCAGTAGGCCTAAAAAGACTAAAGGCTAAGCTGCACAGTAAGCATATGTAGGGAGTCTCAAAAACAAATTCCATTACTGATGCAATCAGGGCAGAACCAAAATGTAATGTGCCTTGAAGTAGTCACCTGGCATTTAAAAGATATTACTTTGCAATACGCTATTGCTTTTGCACACAATTTGTTACTGTGGGTAACCTGCTACATTTTTATTTTATATAATGTGTATACTCGATGTGAGGAACCATGTATTGTTGATGTAAAATCTATACACTGACTGCTTTATCACATTTATTATCTTTCTATTCACATGTAATGCATTTTGCACAAACCTCTAACAATGGTCAATTAGAAATATTCAATATTGAACCCTTCCAAAAAGGTTGGTGTAGCTAGGAAGTGTTGTTAAAGGAGCAATTGAGTTTATTTAAAATTTGCAACAATGTTTTGATTAACATGTTTGAAAGGCACTATATCTTTTCAGACATGGCATATACTGTATGTACAGTAAGTTGACAAATCTCATAACTTATTTCTTGCTTAAATCAAAATACTCTACATCTGAAAGAACAGATTTTTGTAGGAGGCAGAGCTATGTGAGTCTTGAAATGAACGAGACATTCCCTATTGCTTTGAGTCTCATTTTCGACTGAACCTGGTTTATATGCCAAGGAAAGTGTGCAATGGTCATGGAGTAGCAAGACTGAGGGAGGCTTAATTTAAGCTATTTCTCATTTTTGTTAATCTTTAGGGATAGTTAGGTGGAAAATCAACAATAGAGGATGTTTATGTGTGGTACTTTTCCTTTTTGTGTTATATAGCGGAGTGTTTGCACTTTTAATAACCTATATTACTTAAATCTAAGAGCAACTTTTGCTGATGTAGAAGTAATTTGCTAAATAATTTTAAGACAAAACCAAAAGAAGAGGATATAACAAGTATTTTGGGGAGGTGAAACAGCATAAGCCTAAAATGCGATTATAAAGATCAATACACAATGGTGCTAAACTGGGCCCTGTGGTGCTTAAAAGGTGTTGGATAGTGTCACTTTTTAAAAGATTTAAATCTCGCACTTTATTTCAAACCCAAAACGATTCATACTGTTCATACAATTACAAATACGGTAAACTTGGCAGTAGTTCTTCACAGCAGAAAGTATTACCTTCCAGCAGCCTGGCTCAATAGGCCAAAGAAAGTTGGCAAGACAAGTCCTCCTTGTGAGGACAAGCCAAATTATGATGGCCTGTCTGTCAAAGGTTTTATTTATTTAGAGCCTGGAGGCCCAGAAATTCCTGGCATACTGGTACTTTACTTCCAATTATAGCTTTGACAAAGTTACATTTTCTAGAGTATCCAGCCAAGGCATGAGATGCAGGACTAAGTCAGCAAATGTTGCAGTTATTTTTGCATAGGTTGCTTTATCAGGAGCATTTGGCAATGAGATGAGAGTTGTCTGCTGCACTGCTCAGATTCTTGAGGTAAACCAGGTAAAGTGTCCTCCTTTTGTTCACAGTATACAAGGAAAAATACAACAAGGATGTTACACATTATACACAACTGGGGCCCACTCTTTGGCTTTGCAAAGGTTTACCAGAGTTTGCCATGTAATTTGTCCTTCTTTTTAGATGTACTGATAATGTAGATTCAGTGGTCAGGTCTGTTTATGCCAAAGCTTATCAAACTATTAGTGACCATTACAATCCTTTCCATCTTTTCATTGGTTTGGGTTATTTAAACTTACAATGTCAAGTTAGGCTAATCTAATCTCTTTACTTTAAATCAAAGACAATGCATCATTCCACTTTAAGTCATGTTACTACAGACATAATCGGAGTTTGGTCCATCAGTTTTGGGTTCTCTCCCTTTTTGTTTTACCACTTGAAGATAGAGCAGGAAACATGAAGCTCCACATAACCAGGTAACAAATATTAAATGATTCTTGAATATTTTTGGAGATCACTCTTAATATGAAATGAATATGACCAACTGTTTAATGAACGTATAATTTTAGCCTGCCACACAGCATTGAGGATGACTCGTTGGATTGAGAGATGGACACTCAGTGTCTGCTTTTAAGTTAATAAATGCTGTTCTTGTATTATATTTTTCAACTTGTAACATAGCTGACACAATCACACAGTCTGAAAGTGAAGACATTACCGTAGCAATAGCCATACCTTCTGTTTTGTGAGTAGATGTTAGAAGCAAAAATAACTGGTTACCCAGACTGCAACAGTGAACAAACACGTTTTGAGGACCAAATTTTGGAGGGCAGTAGGCTTTGGAGAGACACAATGAACAAAGTCCATTTCTCTCTTATTCTGTGATTTAACTACCCATAAGTTGTCATCTGTCTTTTATAATGCCTACCCTAGCACTTCAGCAGGGAAAGCATTTTCACACATATTGTTTAAGAATGGCTCAAAATTTTTATGGTTTTTGTAAATATTGACACTTCATATTAATTGCAACCGAATATACTTATAAATGTTTGTTTGTATCAAATTAATATCATTTACTTTAGTCCATCATTTGAGTTTTTGGTTGATTTCTTTTTATATTTAGTTTTATTATAGATAATTGTCATCACTTAAATGACAATTAATGCTATTTTATAAGGCTATACCTACACTATTTACCATTACTTTGTCAATTTCAAACACACAGTAGGTCATCACATCCTGGCTGTATCTATCCTTTGGAACTTGTGCATTACTTACCTCAAGTCTCTGTTTCTCTATCTGTCTCACTCCTTGTGTGGTGTAGAGAAAGTTAAAAGGCATTTCTGTAAAGGATTTAGGATTGTTGATTTTTTTCTTAAGTAAGATTCTGTTTTGTATTTTAGTATTAGTATTGATTTGCAGTGGCGTAGCTGGGGGGGGGCAAGGGGGGACATCTGTCCCCGGGCCCAGCAACCAGGGGGCACCTAATTGATGTTACAAAACTTTTGAATGAAATGTTTTCCATTCTTAAATGCACTAAAAAGTAAATAAACATTCGCATACTCAGTCCATCACTCCATCAGTATGAGGACATCTTTTTCCTATGTTTTTTTTGTATCTTTCTGATTTCGAAGCATGTATTAGTTCTATATACCCAACAGACATGAGATCATCCATGGCACAGGAAAGATTGTCAGCCTTGGCGTTGCTGAGTGTGGAGCGGGAGGTTACCAACAGCATACATTTTGATGAACTAATCAATAAATTTGCAGCAGCAAAGGCTAGGAAAATTTCTCTTTGAAGTTAATAATTACATTTTGAATCATTATACATCAATTTTACTTTATACTAACTTTCAGGTTATTATTTTATATCCAATGTAATGTTTAAGTTTTTTATATTTGAATAATATTTTAGAATAATTATATTTTTGAACTGCCATTGTTTTCTTAATTATTTTACTTTGTTCTATCTTTATAAATTTAGCGAAACCTTGAAAATATATGCATAAAAGTGCTTTAAAAAATTAAAATATTTAAAAATTTAAAACTTTTTAAAATAAAAAATATGAAATTTTTCTCCTAAAATATTATTATTTTAAATACATTTTTTAAAAAATTTCTTTCCCTTCCCCATTGCATTTTGGCATACAGGAGGGGGCGCGAAATCTTCAGTTGTCCCTGGGCACTGAAAACCCTAGCTACTCCTCTGTTGATTTGTGCCTGTCCTTTGACTAATTTTCTGCTTGTTCCTTCTCTGTAATTCCGCTCCATTCTTTTTAGGGCATTATCCATATTCTAATTGTCCTGTGATCACCAGGGGGGCACCAGCTGGTCACTACACCTGACAGAGACAGACACTAGGCACAGTTCTGGTAACACACACATTTTATATCTGTGTGAAACGCTTTTCCCTTTGTTTCCCACCGGCACCAACCATAGTGAAGCACAACAATGGCACTTTTTTTTCTTCTTCTCTGTCTCTGTCTGTGTTGCTCATTCCACCTCCACTCCTCCTCAGACAAGCTTCTTCCTCTTCCTCCTCCTGTCTCTGGCTCCCTGAATGAAGGCAGGTGGCTCCTTTTATGCTGCACCTGGGAATTCTCCAGATGGCTTGTCAGGGAGGTCTGGAAGCACTTCCAGGTGTGGTGAAAGCCCCACAAAATATCATTCTGCAGCTCCCTCTGGTGGCCCCCACAGCACCCAACATTGCTAAGTTACATAACTACAATTCCCATGGTACCCTGTGGCAAACTGTGATGCTGCCATAACCCTGGGGGGCTGCCATATAGCACTCTGGGGGGAGCATTGCCTTATGCATATCTGCCCCCCTAGTTCTTCCTTCTGGTAAGGGCCTTGGCCGTCTGTCAAGGTCCTTAACAGTAAAGAAGAGTAATGCTACCTTATTTTGTATTGTGCAACCGTTTACTTTTGTGGTTTTGAAAAGTGAAAATTTGAGTTAAAGCAAAGAGAAAATACTGTGGCAAGCAGAATTTATGATAATTATTTAACAATCTTATATATGACTAGCCTGTGCGCCCAACTACGTTGCGCGTGTTAAAGTTGTCTGTGAAGGGCTCCCTGTTTAAACGCGGCTGCCAGTCGTGAACTGGGCCCTTCGTCGCACTGCATTATGATTTTTTTATAAGGGAAACAAAATTACAAAAGAAAACCCTTGGATATTGATTCAATTGGAACGGCCTACTCGGAATCATTGTCCGAATCGTAATTATGTGCTGGTGTAGGAGCATTTCTGCTTCTGTCCGTTCACAGTCCGTCTTGTTTTCACGACGCTGTCATTTCCTCTCACGATCTCTTCTCAACCTTTCTTCAATCTTGCAGGTTGCTTTGTGGCAATCTAAAGAGTAAGGCAATATACACGGAGCAATGGTTATAAAAGGGGAACACATAGGTATCCAGGCTCTTTAAAGCATAAATAGGGATCACTTCGCTGACATGTGAGCAAGCCACGGTACAACTGTGAGACGCGCAACACTCGCCGGCTACAACGTAACAATAATAATTTCCGGAACGTGCTGTTACGTTGTCATTCATTTTACCCACTGTCTTTCTTTCATTCATATGTTACGTAGGCACGTACCTTATATCTTGGGCAATCTCATTCTCTAACCAGGCCTCAGGAGCTAACCAGCGTAACACTGTCCACCACCCCTTTCGTTATTCCGGCACATTGTTGACATCCGTAAGTAACAACAATGTACTAAACTGGAAGGTGGTCTACGCATGCGTGGAATTTGCGGACAAACAAAGATCAAGATCTAAATGAAGATCTCTTTAGTTAATTTAAAGCACAACAATTTGTTTAGTTTGAATGTCTGTGTTTTGAGGTGTGACTGGCGTACTATAGTCTTCAGTAGTATAAGCCTGGAGGAGATTCTTAATGCAATGCCTATGTTTTAGCAGTCTCTCTACTGCCACCTAGTGCTTCTTCTTCTAATTCATTCGCGGACAAACAAAGATCAAGATCCAAATGAAGACTATATATAGAGACAGTTATTTAAAAATCTGCATTGGCTATACCTTTTCATTTAAATTAACCAAACAGATCTACTTTGTTAAAAGAAAAGTTTTTTTTCGGTTGTGAGATGGTATAAAAAAATTAGCCACAACAAGCTGATGCACTTTTTTACTTTGGAGTTTTTACTTTGTGGAGTATGTGAATGATTTCAAGAATACCCTGGGCTTCGTTTAATGTTAATACTTGGGGGCACGGTGTAAGTGAAGACTGCCTGCTAGTCTCATGTGATGACTGCTGCTCTGGTGTCATCCATTGTCAGTAGATTGGGACGAAGTTCAAGTGTGATTTGATAATGTTGGGAGTTGTTTTATTGTGTTATCAGATCACCTCTGACATGCACCTAACATGGAAGATGTCAACTAACCATATAGGCTGTTTTCTTAATGGGTGATGTGAAAAAGTGATAAAACCATTTATACAACTGTTGCCTGTAACCTCTTACCTGTCTCACTGGCCTTATTGTACCTTGCATTATTAAAACTTAGAGACCTCTAAACAGTAAGCTGGTCACTAACTGGAGATGTTTTTACTTTCACTCCTTTACATCAGTCCAGTTTACCACTAATAAAGAGTATCTCAAAGGTTTCCCCTAAAGAAACTACAGTTGGATAAGAAATGATCAATCTAGCACTTGGCTTTCTAGTAATAATTGGACAGAGGCACTAATTTGAGCTTTTACTTAAAAATTAAAAACCCAATATAAGCAATACAAATATACAACCTAAGTGGACTAGTCTGGTCTTCATTCATCTCCAGATGACAGTTGACAGATGACCAGTTTCTTAGTGATAAATTAAATATCCTTTATTGAAAAATGAAAAGAAAAAAAATATTTCTTTTCAGAGAGAGAGTTCCTTGGAAAGTGAAGGAAAGAAAACTCCATGGGTCCATTTTTGCAACTAGGCTCTTTATGTGTTAGGGAAAAAAAAGCTGAACTAAAAGTTCCATGAAATTTCAGCAACTGAAATGAGAGAACTCATTTTGAAAACGAAAACACTAATAACAGGCATTGACTCTTTCTCCCCCTTCTCACCCAAAATGAACTTGCATACACACATTTATATAGAACAGCAGCCTTTCTGTTAGAAGAAAACTTAACAATTTATCAAAAATACACAGAATGCTAAGAAATCATTATCACAATCTCTAGCTTATTTTGCCATGGAACTTAAAACCTGCATGTCCTAAATAAGGAAAATAATCTAAATCCTTTTTTGACCTATTGGGTTTCCCAGAATGCACTGCATTCCTGTTCAGCATGACAAATGTTCAAACATTGGTCCTTTTGCCCGAAGTCTGTCAGTTGAAAAGCTGTTCATATAACTTGTGCCAGAAAGTTTCTAGAAGGAGACCCAGTGGTTTGCACTGACACTTCACGTCTTCAAGGGTTTGAGTTTCTATCCCAGTCGGACATCTGTTTACCTGGAGTTTACTTGATCTCCCCTTGAATTTTCTCCAGCTACACTGATTTCCTCTCACATCCCAAGTATTTTCTGGTTGGGTTCCTTGGTAGCTCTAAATTAGAATGAGTGAGTGCATGCTGTGATTTCCTATTGTCCCATCTCGGCTCTACTTCCATTGAACTTTGTGTTAAAATTAGCAGGTTAAGAAAACTGAATGAAAGAGTGAATGCCAGTTTAGTTTTATTTCAACATATGCTGCAATACCATATGCCATATAAATTGTCTGCATTATCAATTTCATTTTCATTTAACATGTCTCAATGTAAAATTCTATGTAATGTAAGGCTTAGAAAAAAATGGCCATTATTAGTGTACAGAAGTTACTTTTGACAGTTAAGCTCATCAAGCAGTAGAAAATGGCTCATCTGCAAAGCTCTCATTTATTTATAGTTAAAAATGATTGAACAATCATGTGTTTTTACCTGAATATTAACTATTATTTGTAATATGTTAAATATAGGTTATAGAATATAAACTTCACAAAACTGACCTTGTCTGTCATACTCAGCACAGGGATTTTATGTTTAAGAAATAATGGAGTGTGGCATTGTGACCCTTTCTCTGCTGTGATACATCTCAGCAAATGATATCAAATAGCAGGTTAAAGTCCAAAAATATTTTTTATTTCTGAATATTGCTTATGATCACATACACCAAATAGTTTTCACATAATCACGTATGACCTTAATGTACTGTATAAAACAAATTCTTAAAGTTCTGCTTAGTATATATACTGCATATGGTGGGGATCATTGCCTGCCCAGCCTCACTTATATTAATCTTACCCTATTCCTTCTCACTACTTGACGAGTTACCCAAACTCTGTACCTGACAGCTGATTCCCCATTAGGATTCGAGGTTTATGGTTCTGAATCCTTTGAATGTTCTCTGCAATCTGTGTGGGTGTTTCTTTGAGTGCGCTAGCTTTCCTTCTACATCCCAAAGTCAAAAATGTAATTTTACTGTAATTGATAATTCTTTATATAAGCAAGAGTGTGAGTGTGTGCAGAAGTAGGTCCTGCAATGTGCTGGTGCTCTATGCAGGGCTGGACCCAGCCTTGTATCTGATGCTTCTAATATATATTGTAGTCCCCTTTGGCCCTGAATTAGAATAAGCAGGTTTGAGAATATTATTCTGTCTTGCATTACAAGCAAATGGTTCAGAGTTCGCTTATGAGACACCAACTGATGAACTGCAATGCTCACACAATATGTAAAAAGAGTTGTTTACTATTTCACCTCGCTACTGAGGTGTAGTAATACGACTGTCAGGTTTTAACAATTTAAAGGGAAATGTTTCAAGAATAGTGTAAAAATGACTTACACACAGAACAATAAAGGCATGCACCTTTTTGCAAGTGTGCACTTCCACAAATATTTTAACTTTGGCTCCAGCAGGACCGCACTGTGTGACACCAACAGCTGGACATACATGGGTTTAGGAAAGGCCTACTGGACTTTGCCTGTGCCCGGTCAAAATGCGAGCTCTGTAATAGCCACCTGCCACCCCAAAGTAAGAAGTGTGGAATGTTAGTTTCATGAATGTTTGCATTAATTCTGAGGAAAGGATCGAGAGATAAAATTCCAAGAAGGTCACTTACTATTGTCAATCTAGAGAATGTATCGGCTTATCCGACCAAAGACCATTATGGGTGCACTCATGAGCACGTGGGGCCGGCACACAGTTTAATACAGGCCTTGCAGGGGTTGGGCGTAGCACGTACACAGGACGCACCTGCATTAACCACAACTGGAGGAAGCTAGTGGCGTGACACAGGATTGGCTGGCAGCATAAAAAGCACTTCCTGCCTACAGAGGTCGTCTTTTGACTCATTTGTTCAAGAGAGTGCATTTGGTGTAGCTAATAATCCTAGTAGTACATCAAACATAGTGTCTTGTACTTTATTTTGTATATATTTTCTTTGTACACAGAGATATAAATATCTCTTAGGTATAGTATAATTTTGGTAGATGTCTTTATGATTTGGGTTGCGGTGCACTTTTTTTGTCTGGTTGTATATGCACCGATTTTTTATTTATTTATTTTTTTTCCTCTCTCTCTCTGTAAATATTTTTGAGGATTGTTGGAAGGACTTTGTTTTGTGTAGAGGTTTCCTGACTACATTCTTTTTGTTTAGGTAGACTACCAATTTTTTGTGTACAGTGATCCCTCGCTATATCGCGCTTCGACTTTTGCGGCTTCACTCCATCACGGATTTTAAATGTAAGCATATCTAAATATATATCGCGGATTTTTTGCTGGTTTGCAGATTTCAGCGGACAGTGGGTCTTTTAATTTATGGTACATGCTTCCTCAGTTTGTTTACCCAGTTGATTTCATACAAGGGACGCTATTGGTGGATGGCTGAGAAGCTACCCAATCAGAGCACGTATTACATATTAAATAAAACTCATCAATGATATACGATATGCTTCCCGCGCGGTGCTTCGCACACTTAAAAGCTCTAACAAGCCGGTATTGATTTTTGATTGTTTGCTTTTCTCTGTCTCTCTCACTCTCTCTGACATTCTCTGCTCCTGATGGACGGGGTGTGAATAGAGGGGCTGTTTGCACAGTGGCTGTTTGCTTAGAAGATACAGACGCTAATCTAAAAAATGCTGAAAGACTACCTTCACATTGATCCCTTCATTGCGGCCGCTTTATCGCGGTGCTTTGCATACATAAAAGCCCAACAGCCCTATTGATTTTTGATTGCTTACTTTTCTCTCTCTCTCTGACATTCTCTGCTACGCGCACTCCTTTGAAGAGGAAGATATGTTTGCATTCTTTTAATTGTGAGAAAGAACTGTCATCTCTGTCTTGTCATGGAGCACAGTTTAAACGTTTGACTAAAGGGTGTTATTTCATGTCTAGAGGGCTCTAATAATGTTAAAAAAAACGTATTTAGAAGGTCGTAAACAGGTTTTCAATGCTCTAACTGCGAAAATATTAGATTTATAAATAAAGAATCCTACTTCGTGGAAATTCATTTATCTGTCTGGAGCGGATTAACCGCAATAAACAAGGGTTTACTGTATAACTGTGCGGAGAATATTTATAAACAGTGTGGGAGAGTTTCTAAGGGCTTAAAATATATAAAAATAACCATACAAACATATGGTTTCTACTTCACAGATTTTCACCTATCGCGGGGGGTTCTGGAATGCAACCCCCGCGATCGAGGAGGGATTACTGTATATACATTTGTCTTTGCTTCTTTTTCATTTGAGGATTGGCAGCATTCACTGTAAATATTCTACAGTTTCACTGTCTTTGTTAAAAACAAACAACCTGATACTGTTTCCTGTGCACCTGTAAATAAAACCCACTTTTGTTTGGGCAATACCATCTTTTTGTCCCGGTGTCTCCCTGTCTAACACCTCTCCATTCTGTTCCTGATTGGTTCTGAACTAAAGACACCCAATGTATACACTGGTGTCATTCTTCCCAGTACACGGGGTGTCACACATGGGCACTGGAAATTGTAATCACTTCACCCCATGGACTAGATTATTTGCCTCTCTTCACAGTTTCTGATTCCCAGTGTTCCTTGTTAGTCTTTAGTTGACTAAAAATAAGAACCCTTACCATTAACATTCCTAAGATCATAATATCACTATTTGACAGTTCACCACCTAACTCTGGGCAGAGGTAATCCAAACTCTGGCCCCTCACT
Source organism: Polypterus bichir lapradei (assembly GCA_026402145.1). NCBI lineage: Eukaryota > Metazoa > Chordata > Cladistia > Polypteriformes > Polypteridae > Polypterus > Polypterus bichir. The sequence goes on along the minus strand of JANRMT010062791.1, from coordinate 89,325,585 downwards.
GGCTATGACACTTAAAACCACCTTTAGTTATTTATCAACCCAGATTGAGCCAAATGTCTTACAATTTTTATTTTGATAATATATGCACCATAAGCACTTTCTTAGCTCCAACCCAATAAGATATTGCTTATACTTTATAAAAGGTAAGTGTCACAGTCTTCAGAAAATATACTCTATCATTATCTATTCAACGCAAAATGGGGCACATTCAGTGCTTCCAGTTTCATAGCTGTAGATTTGTTTGAAGATTTAACAATTGTTGTCCTCTCTGTGGTAATTAAATTGCTTAGAATGTAGTTTAATTCTGCTGCTCATTGTGTGCTTTCTATTTCCATTACAATAATGGGACTTTTGCTGACTAAAAGTTTTAAATTCAAACCAAAAATGAATTTCATTGTGGCCAAACCTAATACTGTGTACATTCATTGTGTCCGTGGTTTCTTTTTGGGGATAAAAAGCAAAATTACTGCCTGTGCTTGTGTAGTGAGTATAAGCCCATTGCAGCCTGTATTTTTATATGCCCCGCTATGGCTCATATCTTATATGGTGAAGTGCAATAAAGGATTACAAACTTAGTAGTCAAATTTGAACTTCTTGAAGTGAACTATTTTGTTGAACTCAAAACAATTGCCAGTTCATGTTTTCCCATTAACCTAATTTTGTGTTCTTTTTGACAAAGATAAAAAATAATGTATCCAGCATATGCCCTTCCCTATATAAAGCTGTGATTGTAGCTATTAGAGGTTGCTGGGTACTGTTTTCTTATGTGAAATGAAATTAAATGAAAGAGTTATATTTTGTTGAAAACAGTACATTTCTTCTCCAGTAGAGCTGTAGTTGGAGCACAAATGTGTGTACAAAAATATACATTATCTCTGTAAAGCAAAATCTATTGACGCAATTTGCATTAAATCAATAGCCTTCTAGCATTTTAAAAACTAATAATGTTTGCAAGTTTCTTTTAGATTGAATGATGTCTAATTTATGACATACCAGCAGCGAGTTATTACTGTGAAAGTGGTCTTATTATGGGCAAGGATATCATTGAAAACTATATATTTGAAAAGTCCAAATTTTGTCCCAATCTCAATACCTTCCCTGTGTATGTGTGTATGTATATGGAAGAGATGGTTTGCATATTTGCAGCTGGAGATCCAAAAAGGGAGAAAATGAATCATATATCAAAAGTAGGTTTTTATTCCTGAGCTTTCAACCCCTGCCAGGGGTCTTCATCAGAGGATAATGCTTAGACTTACAAGAATCAAAGGCAATATATAGCAAAAAATTACATGT
>JANRMT010062791.1:89226642-89319327 GCA_026402145.1 Polypterus bichir lapradei | reverse complement strand
TAGATATAGATAGATATAGATAGATATATATAGATATATTATATACCTGTTTAAAGAAATGGAAAAATGTTTTGATCACAGCATTTAAAATTTTCTTGTCATGTGGAGTGAAATGCAAAGAATGCTTGGGTGAAGCAAATGAAGCCCAGATAAGGCTAAAGACAATGTCAAAGATCATATCAAATGATATGAAAAGAATGGGTTTCAAAACCAAAGGATTCCTTTAATCATGAAGAGTTTGTGCAAAGAGGTTGGGGATGTGCACAGAAAACGGATATTAAAACCATCATCATCATTTTTCATCAGTTTAAAATTAAGAAATGTTATAGTTCAGTGAGTGCCATTTCAAGGAGTTTTACTTCCATTTGTCATCTGTTCTTGCTAATTCCAATCCAATGTTGAGCAGACGTACAGCTTATTTTAAGAGTGTAAGGTACAAAGAAGGAAGCCCTAGAGAGGGGTCCAGTCTACAATTGATCTCAAACAGGGAAACTTTACAGTACCATGCCACCCTTACAGGGAAAGTAAAAATGAAATAAAAGAATAAAAACTAGAAAACAACGAATAGATGGTTAGTTTGTATTTGACATGTTTTAAAAGAAAAGTTAAAAGGAGGAGGAATCACAATACTGCATTCAGAATGTTGTTAAAGTTTCCAGTGCTGCGGCTCCTTACACAGTACTGAATATCATGCTCTCCTTTCTTTAAATCCTTGAACGACTCCTCAGAAATCTAAGTATATTCAGAAGACTACATGGCTCTCTCATAATGAATGACTGTTGAAGGACAAGAAGGAGTAATAATGATGTTGTATATTGATTGAGGATTGGATGAAGTGAAGTGTAAAATGCCTAACTGCAGCAACAGTAACTAATGATCCAGTCACACTGGAAAGAGCGCAGCAAATGGGAGTGCTAGAAGAAGGAAATCAGCTGAAAAAGTAAAAACATGTTAATTAGCTGAAGGGTTGAGTTAATGGCACTTCAGCTTTGTGAACTGCCCAAACCAGCTTAGTCTTATGACAGATTCAAATCATCCAAATGCTTTTCTGAAGTGCTGGTTTCCTCACTCTTCCATAAGCTACATTTTCTTTGCTGGAGATCGCTGTTTGCCTAAATCACATAAGCATTTTATGACTTTACATCAAGATGTGTCCAATCCAAATAATGGTATACTGAATTATGTCTCCTTATAGGCCAAGCCACTCTAATGTGCACTATGTAAAACAAATACACAACACTAGTGTGGTGCAGAGGTTAGTGCCGCTGCCTCATAGCCCCAGGACACTGGAGTTAAATTGTGACTTGGTCATTGTCTTATTTTCTGGGCTGGTAGCATCACTTCAGGAGAGGCCCATCAAATCAACAAGCTAATTAAATGGGCAGGCTTAGTTGTGGGGCCCACTCTTGACCTCCTGGAAGTTGTAGCGAAGGAGTGAATTAAAACAAAACTGAGTGCATTATAAACAATGCTGCACATCCTCTCTCAGACACACTGACACTGAGGACTTTCAGCCAACAAATTATTCATCAGAAGTGTGTGAAGAAACGCTACTGAAGCTCATTTATACCAACAGCAATATGTTTACATAATGCGTCATTGGGACTGCCAAGTAGGAAGTTTCTTTCTTTTTAATTTTCTTGCTTTTGTAGTCATTCTGTTGTGTTTTCAGACCATAGTGTGTGATTTATTTATGTGGCAACCTCTCTCTTTCTCTCTCTCTCTCTCTCTCGCTGTCTATGTATTAAATTATTTAAAGAGCTTCTCTAAAAAGCCAAAAATCCTCCCTTGGCACAAATAAAGATGTATCTATTTGGTATTGAAGATTCATGACCATCCCGTGCCTGTGTGAATTTTATTTTGTGACGATAAATTGTCAGGTTAGGGACAATAGTGTTAGTATGGTATGCTTAGAGATAAACGTCTTTCCTGTCCAGGTTCATGTCTTTCTTTGCTCTACTTCTTCCATTACCCTAAATTGCATTACACTCTGTATCTGGCTGAACCCTTATGTTTTTTGTATGGCTTTTAACAAGCAAACATGTAATTACATGTCATGTGCCAGGTGATAGTGGTTACCAGCTCAGATGTTGGTGCCTTACCCCTTTTCAAACCCCAGAGAGCAGAGTAGAGTCATTGCTATAATTCTAATGGTGTACTTAGTTGTGGAGAGCAGAATGATGCACCTGGGGGTCAGCAGCTCTACCACCCAATGAAGTTCTGCAGCATTGTGATTGCCTATATATGAGGTTCATTAACATAGTCCATAAATTGTTGTTTCAGGGTGGTTTGTGTAGAAATGTGTGTACACCCAGATTTAAAATTCAGAATTTTTTTTTTTTGTGTTTTGCCATATGCATTTTCCTTTTTTTTTTTTTTTTTTTTTTTTTTTTTTATTTTTTATTTTTCTTTTTTTTTTTTTTTTTTTTGCATAAGCATATTTTCATGCTCAGATCAATTCAAACTTTTATAAATAACCCCTAGTCTGTTTTTATTTTTATTATGATATGTTAGTGAGTTTCAAACTGTCTGGTACTTGCCCATTCAGACCTTCCCTTCCAGAAAACTGTTTTGGATTAAAGAGTTTCAATACAGAGAAGGAGACAGAAATATAAGCAACCTGTGAAATATCTAAGAAGCAGAAAAGTCAAGTCAGTTTCCACAACTTGCAAAGTGGTACCTTTTGTACCTCCTAGTGAGAGAAACTGTCTATATAAACTTTCTGCATGTATCTGGATGAAAATAATCAGAATACAAATAGTTACAAGGGTAAAACATCCATCCATCTATCATCCAACCTGCTATATCCTAACTACAGGGTCACGGGGGTCTGCTGGAGCCAATCCCAGCTTACAGAGCGCAAGGCAGGAAACAAACCCCGGGTAGGGCGCCAGCCCACCGCAGGGCACACGCACACACACCCCCACACACCAAGCACACACTAAGGACAATTTAGAATCCCCACTGCACCTAACCTGCAAGTCTTCGGACTGTGGGAGGAAACCAGAGTACCCAGAGGAAACCCAAGCAGACACAGAGAGAACATGCAAACAGGGTAAAACAAGTGTCTGAATATGTTTTGCTGATATGTCATTATACACCACAAGTTTAACAGAAGGTTAATATAAAGAACCTGTCATAATAGTCCTTAGCTATCTTGTGTCACACTTACTAAACACCCACAGGTAAAGCTGCCTATTCTGGTTTTTAAAATGAAACAAAAATACAATTAAATAAGAACAGAAAGTATTAGTGAACCCAACATCCATTCTTCAAGTATGAAACACTGTACATAAAGCTTTATTTACAACTATAGTTTCAAGCTATACAATGAGTAATGACTCACCCTAGTTAAAAATTGGGCCTGCAACTTAAGAGTGAAAAAATGGAACTCCTGCATTCATCTGCACAATCATCACACTTCTGAGGAATCCTTCTGGAGCAAATATCGCATAACTCAGTTTTAAATCTAATATCTAGCCATAGGGTAAGCAAGGAGTGGCAAACCTGACACATCTCTTGTCATTATACTGATACATTCAAATGGACTTTCTAAAAATACAAATCTGAGTGCAGAATGGCATTTTATGATTTTAATAAATGTACATATTTCAAACAAAACTTCAAAATCATTAAACATTAAGATGTTTGCAATAAAGGGAAAAAAATCCCATGGGTACTCCTTTAGAAAAAAATCACAATATTTCACATTATTGTAATTTCTTGTAATTTTGTTTGAAAAATGAAAATAATTCAGAGCAACGTAATTTTAGGTGTAATTTTAAAGATTGCTGTGGAGCACAGTGATTTGTATTATTTCTTGAAAATAGAAAATTTTGTTGATCCACTGTAGACTTGAAGTCCACTCAAACTGATTTGTGAAGGCTGTTGCTCTGTTACATACTCCAGCTTTATTGCAAGTTTACGTGGTACATCCTGATGCAGGATGTAAAAGAATTTTGAAAGTGCAGTTGCAGAACACATCTGTCATATTTTCAGACCAAATAAATATACACTACCAGTCAAAAGTTTTAGAACACCTCAGTTTTTCTTCAGATTTAATCAGTTGAAATGCAATGAATGACCTAAAATGGTGAAACAGTGAGCAATAACTGCTAGAGGTTTAAATGTAAAGTTTAGGTTAACAAAAAACAAAAAGCAAATTTTACAAATGGGCCTTCTTCAGAGAACAACTAATAGAATACAACCTACAGATGTTCTGCAGCAATTAAAATAAAGTAAGCCTTGCAAGTTGAACCAAACAATTTGCACAAGTGTCCTAACTTCTATTGATTACATAAAAACCCTCTGTCTGTGATAGAGCAGAGTAGGAACAGACTGTTACCATACCCTCTGGTGTACTACTTGAACAATATTACACTGTAAAAAGAAGCAGATTCCAGTTATAACAGCAAGAAAACAACAATTAACAAATGAAATGAGACGGACCATTGTTACCCTTACAAGTGTACGCCCTTCATTTAGAGAAACTGCAAAAAAAAAAAAATCAAAGTGTCAGTGATTATGGTGTCATACACAGTCCAAAGGCAGTTGGAAAATGGAAGAAACTCTAATAGGAAGAGATCTGGCAGACCAAAAGTCACAACCCAATCAGAAGAAAAGTTTCTGAGGGTCACCAGATTGCATGATAGGTGCCTCACAGCACAACAGCTTCAAGGGCAGCTTAACAGTTGTTGAAAAAAGCAAATCTCAGTTTCTTCTGTGAAGAGGAGACTTTGTGCTGCAGGTTTGAAAGGGCAAGTGGCAGTAAGAAAGCCATTCCCTAAAGGACAAAATAGGGCCTTGAAATACCAGATGTGGACTACTGCAGACTGCAAGAAAGTCTTATGGACTATGAATCAAAATTTGAAATCTTTGGTTCATCATACAGAGTATTTGTATGCTGTCGAGTTGGTGAAAGGATGGTCCCCCAACTGTCGCATATGGAGGAGGAAGTGTGATGGTTTGGGGTTCTTGCTGGAGTTGGTGACTTGCACAGAGTGACTGGCAAAAGGATTACCACAGTTTAGCTGTTACATCAGCAAAAGGTGGCTACTTTGAATCAAAAATGTTTATAAAAGTTTGTGCACTTAATGATTTCTTGAGTTATTGTTTTGCCATTGTTTACTTGTTCTATGCTTTGATTTCACGAAACATTAATACATTAAGCTGCAAGGATTTCCATTAAAAATATCTTTAAAAGTATTATTTGAAAGCTCGTATTTCCACAACTGCACAATAAGAGTTTTCACAATATTGTTGCATGCAGCATTCTATTAATCCTGTTTCATTTTTAGAAAGGTATGACACAAATCCCTTTTATTCACACTAGGTGATGATAAAATAATGACTAACTTGTCCAAGGAATCTTTCCATCGTTGCGGATTCCTTCCTTTCTTATTCAGCTTACACATATCACATAAAGACATATCCCATATCTGCTCATTCATGCCATGCCCTTATCACTTCCCCTGCTAATGTCTATCATCCAGCTGTTAACAGTTGATTCAGACTTCTGCTGTAGGATTCTTCTTTCCTACTCTCAGCAGTCATCACATAATGCCTGTTCTGTTTAATCTTTATGGGCTCCATTCATCTTCTTGGATTAAATACAAAATCCTGTTGCTAACCTATAAAGCTTTAAAAGACCTTACACCATACTACTTTCATAACCTTCTGCATCACTACATTGCAGTCGACCCATGCAATGTCTCCAAACAAGCCAATGTTTTGTGGGTAGCAAAGACTGTAACTCTGTTGCACTCAGGTTTTAAAATTACCTTCCTAAAGGAATTAGACCTGCTGAATCGATTCTGTAAAAAGGCAGATTAAAACCTGCATGTTCATGAAATCATTCAACTTCAACATTACCTTTTGTCTTACTTCACCCTTTATATCAAGGTCCTTACATTACCTTTGTATTATCTAATACAAACTATTTTATTTGTTTATTGTGTTCATACCCTTGCCTGGATTTTTAATACTTGGATATGAGTTCATATCCAGTGTCATTTATTTAGCTTTTTCTGTGTTTGTATTCATGGTGTATCCTCAATAGTTTTGAAACACCTTGGGTATAGGAATGCTGCTATTAAAATGCATTATTATTAATGAGTCACTGTTGCATTCCCTTTTGTACCTTATGGTATTGGTATCCGTGCTGTACTCATAATTCATTATTTACTATATTTGGTTTTATAATATGGTTGACTGAATGGACACCAGTTAAAGATGCATGCAACCTTCTAATCTGTACTTGATTCACATCTGTGAGGAGGAGGTTGGGAGCATACACTGATACAGCACATTGCCGCACCCACCACATGACGAACCACCTCAGGATCCCAAATTAGGACCATAACACAGCCGAACAGTGGGAAGTTTTTAGCAGTGGCTGCCAATCCTGCCACCAACCCCCAAACTTTTCCCTGTAAGTTGGAGGACCTGAAGCCTCATGTATAAATGGTGTGTATGTACAAAAAGGTTGCGTACACCCATTTCCACTCTCACATCACGATGTATAAAAATTAAACTTGCCGTAAAGCCACGCACATTTTCAGGCCAACTCAATGTCTGTCGTACGCAACTTCTCCACTTGGTTTTGCACCCAGCGTCAAAGCAGTGCTTTTGTTCCAGTGTGGTTTCCCTTTCTTATTTAGATGTACATCCCTGACGTGGCTTTATCAAATACACTGAAATTAACCGCATATTGTTTAATAGTTGAAGGCATCTGATTGTAATTAACCCATAACAATATAAGGAATGGCCAAACTATTCCAAATACCATAACTGCGTTGTTACTCTGAAGTATTTATCCCACTGTATCTGAGTGTGGAATCGCAGCTCTCAAGCAGCTGATTGGAAAGAGAATTATCGGTATACAGCATCAAGCACACGTTGCCTCAGCCATGCGCTATTTGAATTGCTCCCATATGACAAATGCTTCAAAGCCTTTCCTGTAGGGACCTCACGGTTTAGAAACAGTTTCATCCCAAGAGCTCTAAATGCACTTAATCAGTCTATCAAGTGCTCCTTATAGAACTGTTTGTACCTATAAGTTCAATTACCTCACTGTAAACTTGTGATACAGTTATAATATTGCACAACCTGAGCCACTTTATAAAGTGGGTATTAACATATGATGACGATATAATTCTTTACGTGAAATGCAGCAAAATATGGTTTTTACATTATACAGAAAATTTTAACATCATTTAAATAAACTATATTGTTTGTTCTTGCTAGGACTGGTGTGACCCTGGATGGATAGATGGATGGAATAATTAAACATGTTCTACGAAGATATTTTAGTGTTCCTTAAAAGTTTTGAAGAATCTGCATTCTAAGGTTACAGATGACTTGTCATCAATTACAGAGCTGATTGTCTGGCGATTGGGTACTTGGAGAAAGAAAAGGAAGGACAGGAATTGGGGGTTAGTACGTTTGAAAGAGACAGTACTGCTGCAATAAATCATTTCATCGAAGGTCACGCATGGCGCAGCAAGCATCTTGACTGAGGCAGGAGCAATCTCTGGACGGGGCACCAGCTTGTCACTATCACTGTGCCACCGTGTTTCCATGTTTAATAACATGCTTTAATTCTTATCATCATGAAAATGATATCAATTATACATCTCAGTATTTAATTTATTCAGAGAGCTATAATATGAATGTAATGGATTCTGTGTCCTGTCGGAGGAACAGAAAGCTCTAAGAAGTACATAGTGATTCACACACACAGAGCACATAGAAAAACACATACAAAACAAGGCATTTAACATGCTTCTTTAGTTATGATGGTATTTGAGAAACTAGAAATTAAACGATTTTAAGATGAAGTTTATGATGTTTTACTTTAATGACAAAATAAACGTGATTAAAGTGGAAATTACGAGATTAAAGTTGACATTTCATAGTTTTTTGCCATTGTGTGCCTATTTTTCGTCTTTTCTCTGTACCCTAATAAGCTTCCATATGACTCTCAGATGGTGGGCTACGACAACTATCTGACAACTTATTTTTTTATTTTCGGGCACTGTACAACTTTGTGAACTTGAACTTTTGTGTTTCTCCGACACTCTGTGTCACTCGATCAGCTTCCATTTGTTGTTTATACCACTGTTTAAATCAACAAATAGTACATTTTTCCTTGCCTCCACTTGGTATTCGCTGAAATTCTTCTATTTTTCCCAGTGCTTCTGCTATTGTCTTTTCACAGAACACTGAGCTTAAGGGCTATTTATATTGATTTGGATATTTAAAGAGGCATAATTGTGGGAGGAGTTGGGGAGTTGCAGCAGGCGCGTGCACGTGCGTTATTTTTCACGCTGACTGGGATTTATGTAGCAAAAGAACGTGGAAGTTACCATCTGGATTTTTTTTTTGTGCATACGCACATTTCTGCTTTTGTCCGTACGCCATGTTTTAGTGTGAATTCTACGCACAGCGTTATGCATGAGGCCCCTGGTCACAGGGCTGGAGGCAGGTTAACATCATACCCAAGATGGAACAACTGTAGGTTAAGGGCCTTGCTCAAAGGCCCAACAGACTGGATTCACTTCTGGCATTTACAGGATTCAAACCGGCAACCTTCTGATTGATGCCGCAAATCCCTAGGCTCAGAGCCATCACTCTGCCACCACATCTATAAACATGCATAATAATGAAAACATAAGAAATTCAGAATCAGATAATTTAAAATAAAACAAACATTTCTTAATATTCAATCTTGAGTATAATTAATGGGAAAGAAGCTCAGGTATTGTGTGAGGACTTCCTCAGTTCAGCAACAGTGTGATACAAACTGTAGGAATTAAACAGCATATGCTGAAGATGCCTATTTGGAAACATTATAAATATAAATATCAGTCTGGTTGCACATATCTAGATGCTTTAACATTGGTTCCTAGAGTACCTGTGTCTGAGGTTCATCCTATTTCCAACGACGTTTTTTAAGGATTTTTAACGCTTATTGAGTTGAACCAATAAAGAAAGAGAGGCAGTGGTGTAAAAAAATAAATAAGGCCTCCTGATGTGAAATTACATTAAATCCAATTTAAAAAGACAACCATGAATGAGATACATCAAGCAAATAAGGTACATAAAAGGTCAATAGTCATAATTAAGCCTAATGGAGCTGTTGGAATGGTAAGACCATTAACCTTTCCATTCTGATGTAAAGTAGGTAAGCATGTTAATAATAAAGCCTTGCAAAACAATAACCATGCACTCCCATGGTGCAATTGGCTGACCCACACTGTCTGTAGATATGACACTGAGTAGAAGTACAATGCCAATTGTAGAGGTGGCTAAAGTTTTGTGGGGATCGATTCTAAGTAAACTAATGATAATAATGTGAAAAAAAAATGTAAACATTACATTTTTTTATTTTTACATTGGTAAGTGACCATATTAAGAATGTCAAACTCTCTTGCAGATGAGTTGCTAAACAGAGCTGAACTCTGCCTTTTAAATAAACTTGTTAATTAAGCTTCTAATAATTCTGTTTTTGAGCTCACCAAGGTAAGCTTTGATGCCCCTTCTGAATTTAAAAACAAAAACAAAGTTCAGCTTATCATTGTATCTGTTTATTCTTCTCTCTCATGCCATCACACTTGTCTGTCTTCATTCCTTCATTGACATATTGTCTGTAACACCCAAATGTCCTTAAAATAATAATTTCTCTTCAAGTTTTGTTGGTGAAAAAACAATAATAATCTTAAAATATTCACAGTAGCTTTATGCCATAATTTCCATCTAAATAAAGTCCATCCTCCAAGTGCCATGAGTACTCATAATGCATTTTATATATTTTTTAAGGAAAAGTATGATGTCTTACTATAAGTTTTAATATTCTTGTTAGACAGTAATACCCAGGACTATCTTAACAGCGTTATAGGCCCCCGGACACCCTACCTACACAACCACTCACATTCCACTCACAGGAATAAAAAGGTAAATTGTCGATAAAATTAAACATATATTTATTGTATTGGTACTTCCAACAAAATCAGTGTTTAAAAATTAAAAATATTATTAATCACAAACTTTTCAACAATATAACATGAGCCTTGAAAAACACAAATTCAACATATAAATGATACTTAATTGATAAACCATACAGATGGAGATGACACACTATGAAATTACTATGAATTATTTATTATTAATCAAGTGTTCAACACAAACATTTGCAAAATTTCTTTGCAGATAATTAAGTTGAAGTGACATTAACATACACTTTTACGTTATGTAGTGCGTGAGATCTATACACATACATGCTCGTGAGATTGCAAAAGTGAATGTGATACTAATTCAGAGGCGAATGCTAATGTTCACTTGTAACACAATAACAAATATTTATAGTTAAGTATAGTATCATATCTCTATATATAATCTTCATTTGGATCTTGATCTTTGTTTGTCCACAAATGAATTAGAAGAAGAAGCACTAGATGGCAGTAGAGAGACAGCTAAAACATAGGCATTGCATTAAGAATCTCCTCTTGGCTTATACTACTGAAGACTGTAGTACGCCAATCACACCTCAAAACACAGACATTCAAACTAAACAAATTGTTGTGCTTTAAATTAACTAAAGAGATCTTCATTTAGATCTTGATCTTTGTTTGTCCGCGAATTCCACGCATGCGTAGACCACCTTCTAGTTTAGTACGTTGTTGTTACTCACGGATGTCAACAATGTGCCTTAATAACGAAAGGGGTGGTGAACAGTGTTACGCTGGTTAGCTCCTGAGGCCTGGTTAGAGAATGAGATTGCCAAAGATAAAAGGTATGCACCTACGTAACATGAATGAAAGAAAGACAGTGGGTAAAATGAATGACAACGTAACAGCACGTTCCAGAAATTATTATTGTTACATTGTAGCCGGCGAGTGCTGCGCATCTCACAGTTATACCGTGGCTTGCTCACATGTCAGTGAAGTGATCCCTATTTATGCTTTAAAGAGCCTGGATACCTATGTGTCCCCCTTTTATAACCATTGCTCCGTGTATATTGCCTTACTCTTTGGATTGCCACAAAGCAACCTGCGAGAATGGAGAAAGGTTGAGAAGAGATCGTGAGAGGAAATGACAGCGTCGTCAAAACGAGACAGAGTGTGAACGGACAGAAGCAGAAATGCTCCTACACCACCACATAATTACGATTCGGACAGTGTTTCCGAGTAGGCCGTGCCTATCGAATCAATATCCAAGGGTTTTCTTTTGTAATTTTGTTTCCCTTATAAAAATCACAATGCTGTGCAACAAAGAGCCCAGTTCACGACTGGCAGCCGCGTTTAAACAGGGAGCCCTTCACAGACAACTTTAACACGCGCAATGTAGTTGGGCGCACATGGCTAGTTTATTTATATTGACTGCAAGTCACAACATACAAAAATTAGTGTGGGGCCTCCGGGCAACTGCCCAGCAAGCCTATACGTTAAGAGAGCCCTGGTAATACACTGCCAGAATGCTATAACTGATAAAAGATTTTTTTCATAATATTTATCAGCAGATCAGCATAGCCATTAGGTACCTAAAACAGCATGTAAAAATGTGTCCCAAGAATCATCCAAACGGCACAACTTTTAACCATATTTTTTGATTGTTATATATGTGATTTTTCTGACAACCCAAGACCTAGATGTCACTGTGATTTCTGGTGTAGCTGAAATATAATACGTTAGCTTTGCAGTTCAAACAATACCTGCAAGAATGAGAAATGCTTTGGTGTATTGCATCCCTCCCTAATGATACAGAGGTAATTTTAAGATGAAGAAAGAAAAGTGCACTTAGCTTCATTTAATATAAGGTTTACCCTCCAGATAATATTTTGAAGGAAGCTCCTGACAAAGTAGTGGAGTTCTCTGTCCACTTCAGGAGTGCAGAAGGCATTGTCCTAGACACGAGCAGCAGCAATGTTCATCTGCAGGTGAACTTAAATATTCAGTGCAGATGCCAGAGCTATTATACTTTTTTTTTTACATTCTTTGCTCCCAAAGGAAGAACATACAATGGACAAACGTCAGATTCAATGTTTTAAATAATTTTGCTAACCCTGTTCAATTTTCAATAGTATACAATAACTGCTAACCGTATATTGCCCAGCACCAAACAAGAGGCACATCCGTTCTCTTTTAATAGCCTACCTGAGTTGCTCCACAATCTTCCAGTCGGCTCACTTACATTGCTTAAACACATCAACTGTGTCTCTTCATGGCCTCAATTACACATCTTGGGTAAAATAATGTAATGTGGAATTAAACTCACAGATCACAGTGGCACACTTCAAACCTTTTGCTACTGTCTGGAATGTGTTAATTTTTCAGGTTTGTTTTATGATTTGTTTTTAATTATGCAGCTATGTGATCACAGCTGGTCTTGTGAATTTAAGTTTTTATTCTTAGGTTAATATTATTATATTATTATAATATTATTTTTCTTTTCAATGAAACTAATTCTATATTTACTCTTTTTTATTTTTTATTTTTCTGGCGAAATATTCAGTTGCCACACATTCATGTCTCTTCTGCTGTCTGCTACCACACTTGTTACCAGTCACATGCTCTTCAACGGTATGTAATGTCATGTAATGTCAAAATAGACAAGGCAATTAAAGAAAGTGTTGCAATAATGTTAGCATCCAAGGTTCCCGATTAAATAAAAGAATATTCACCCCTGCTTTGCTTACCTATTTATGGAGAAGATATTTTGCTTTTTTTTCAGATTTACTGCTTTGTTTTACATGCTGATTTTTGCCACAATTTTGTTATTTTTGTTTTTATTTGTTCCTCCTTTAATTTTTCTTGTTTTTCATGTTATCTGTCATTTTGTGTGTCTACTTGCCTGAATGCAGATCATTGCACATTTCTCCTGCAGTATTATAGTAATACATGAAATTGAAGGGGAGATCAGAGTGTCTTCGAAGAATGGGGGGGAAGGTCCTCTTGTAGTCACATATGATGTGCTATAATGACATTTAACAGAAGAGTTCGGGGCTTGGACATGCCTTGGCGCACCCCAAGTAATGACGCCCCTAGGCTGGTGCCTACTTGCCCTTAGCCTAGAGCTGGCCGTGCATGTACAATGTCAGTTGTGACATTATGATAGAGAAATAAATAAATTAAAGACCTAGTGACTGAGTATTTCTTGAGCAATTCTTTTTTTTTTTGTAGAAATATGGTTTAGAACTTGCCTTATTTACTCTCAACAAGTTAGTAATTGTAGTAAATGTAGTAAACTCTTTTGACTTTTACTGAATGACCACTCATTATTTAGGCCCTAGATCATTTCTGACTATCCTGTCGCTTAACACCAAATACAATACAATATAATACAATACAGTCTATTTTTGTACAGCCCAAAATCACACAAGAAGTACCGCAATGGGCTTTAACAGGCCCTGCCTTTTGACAGCCCCCCAGCCTTAACTCTCTAAGAAGACAAGGAAAAACTCCTAAAAAAAACCCTTGTAGGGCTGGGAAAGGCAGTTCAAAGAGAAACCCCTTTCCAGGTAGGTTGGGCATTCAGTGGGTTTCAAAAAAGGGGGTTAAATACAATACAATACACAGAACAAAACACAAGTAATCAACAATACAGTATAATAGTAAAATAAAAATATTACAAGTAAAAAGCAGAATTTAACAGTAGAGACCTCAGCCATCAAGCTGCCTCCCCCATTTGGCCGTTCCACAGCTGAGACAGCGATAGGCCAGCGAATCTGATGATAGGACCCCTCAACCCGATGATTCCTACGATCCTCCATCAGAGATGACTTTACCTTAGGCAGGCAAAACAAGTTGGCAGGTGGGCAGTGGGGAAGAGAAACAGAATAGGTGAGGGTTAGTAAAAAATTATAATGTATCATATAACTTAACATCTTATTACTTATGTTTAGTGCAAATGACCAACAACAGAGATGCAGTCTGTACAGTTAATCAGCAGCTCTAGTCAGGATATGCTAAACTGAAGTAGCCATTCTCTGCCATTCAATAAGTAGTTTATTAAAAGGTCATGATGGACTTGGCACTTTACAAATCAAAGACTGTGCATGCATAGTATGAATTGTTGCTCTACTTTTCATATGTAGTAGTTTTACAAAAAAACAGTGTTCCAAATACCAAAAAAATAAAGTAGCCCATTAAAAATAAGAAAGATGAAAGATTGAGGGTTGATGTTTTCAAGATTTCAGAGCAAAAAAGCTGCATAGCTATAGGCAATTCCTAACATAATAACAAACTACAAGAAAGAAGGCTGGCTCCCTCTTCATTATGTTATGTCAGTCTCTTTACTTGGCTGTTACCCACCAAATACACCTGTGAAAAATGATAAGAGATGAATGGGCTTTCATCCAGGATTTGGTCAACTCTCATTTTTCATTGTTATAGAGGGCAGAAATGGGTATCTGGCATGGTGCCAGCGTGGGTACCACATACCAAGAAATGAAGCAAGGTTTGCATTTATTAATGCTAGAAGACCAAAGTTCAATGTCTGATGCAAATGTGACAGGAAAAGAAAACTGGAAGTGAGAGAAAAATTCTGCTGATGATTTGGTGCTGCAGTTTATAAGCAGACCTATGCAGGGCATTGCACCTCAATCTGTTATTTTTTTATATAGCTATGTTCTACCCTCTCCTGTTCTTCTCTGTGTGGGAGGACTGCTTATAATAGAAAAACAATTTTTTATGCCTTTGTCATCTCCCTGTTATTAAGTTAACAATGTATAACAGACTCCAAAATGGTGCTATCAGTCTTCCCTACAACAAAACAAAGTTAGTGTTTCACATTTATTGCAATATATTCATACGGATCAACATTGATAGAATGCCTCTATATTTCACAATGCTCACCTAGTGTCATGTGCAATGTATTTGAATATCTTTTATCATTTAAAGCGCACATTTTAGCATTTGGTAGAATGCATGGCACATTTAAGTTATCTAAAGCTATTGGGAATGATAATTAGGAAGACACTGGAGAAATGAGAAAGCTAATTAGCTTCACATTTATATGACATTAATGTATTGCAATGAATGGCATGCTATCATAATATCAGTCAGTTACATTCCATCCAGCAGGAGCATTGTGTTCTAATCTGCATACTTTTGAATAGAATATAATAATGCATTGCTTATATTAATTGTTCACACTGTAAGCAGCGAAGAAAAAAATGCGTGAAGTATTGGGAATGCAAATAAAACAAAACAAAACAACATAATAGCAGTGTGTCACATTGTATAACCTGTCACATCGCCTGTATCATCAAAAAACACACACAGTCATCAAATTAATTTATCAACCGACAAAAATGATAAAACAGCTTTCAGTCACTAATATTGATGAGCAGTGTAATGGAAAATTGCTAATTAAGCAGTAATGACCGAGAGTCACTTCATTACTGCAAAATAAAAGATGAACAGTTTACTTATCCTAAAGTCAAGTTCTGCACTTTATGCAAAAATGCAAACATGTTGCTAATCTCTTTTTGGTTATGTTAATTTAGATGCAAGGTCACCCTGTACATACCTTTGATTAATTCTGCCTAAACTGTGGGAAATGACACCAAATACATAGAACAGGTCTTTATGTTGAGTCATCAATATCCACATTTTATTTGTTCATTTATTTATTTTGATTCCTCGGATTTCTCTCAAAGGAACCAGACATATAAGGCAGAGCTGCTATTTAGAGATTAATGAATGAAACAAATCCTTCAGTTCTCTCATATCCTCTCAGATGGACTTGAGCTTCTAGTAAATTAAGTGTTTTTTTTGTTTTTTTCAGGTATCCTTTTACAATTGGTCAGTCTTAGTCTGACTTTTAAGTGATGGAAGACTAGTTGGTGAAAATATTTTGATTATTTTTAAAGTGAATTGCTATATAAATGTGTAGCACTGTTGTAGTTTGCATGCTCATCTGTAGTAAAAGCCTCTAGTCGCCACAACTCTAAATTGGATGTAATGGATTTTCACGATGAATAAATAAATGATGAGACACCCCTAGGGAAAGGCACAAAATTCCATGCTGTTTGGGAATTCCATGTTCTTTCTGATCATACAAACCACAGAGATTTCTTTCCTATAGAATTTACCTGAATATTCTTCCTTCTAGTGTTTCAGTGCAGATACTTGAGTAGTCAAGTAACCAACAAAAAATGGAAATGTGGGTGCCGAGAAGCTTTTCAAAAGAGACTGAAAAAAAAAACATTACTTGGACACCATTACTAACTATTACCATTGTAAATGGTCAGTAATTATTAAAGTAAACAGATCAGCTTCAACCATGTGTGGGCTGTCATGTTAAAATGGAGTGGTATCAATTGAGGACCGGACTATTGACGGATTTGGTGCATCCTTTCATTTTATGATGTGTCAAGAAGGGACATATTGGAGATGTCTTTATATTACCAATCAATGGTGGAAATCAGTAATGGGTGGGTTAAGTCTGTGTACTAATGATGCTTAACAGCAGTTTATCTTGCACTACCTAAATAATCACTAAGGAAGTTTCCACAAAATGTTTATTACAATAGTGTTCTGCACATTTATTTAAGAGCAGTGCAGTGCAGACAGTAGAATCACTGTCTACACACAGTTTAACCAGTGACTGATGAAGATATATTATAAAATATTTATTATTAGTATGCCACTAACCCAACTCATCTCACCAGAGTACACAAGACAAACTTGCAGAAGTAATAAAGTTGGTTATTAATCTACAGTCAAATCCGCACTAATATTATCTGTCATTTGATTTCAATTTATAAGACAGATGTTTAGAAACTGGAAAATTTGAGGTTTGGTCTGAAGAGTCTATTCACTACACACAATGATGCATTCATAGACGTGAGTGGAACATCTTTAAATACTCAAATGCTAATCCAGATAAGATTGTAGACACCATGAGCAGAAGATCTTATTCTGTGAGGATGATACAATATAATAAGATATTCTAATAAAAAGCCATAATATATAATTAGTTAAAGACACAGCTAAACATGAAGATTAGAACATTTCAGAGAACTATAGTATGACTGATAAGACAAAGCTATAGAAAGAAGATGAATGTGAAATTCAGGTGAGTAAAGTGGATGATTTGGAAAGGTTAGAAAGTGAAGTGTTGGCTCACAGCCTTGGCATATTACAGAAAATAACATGAAAATGATTAATAGTATTCATAGTAAAAATAGCATTAAAAATTATCAATAAGCTAGCTTATTTTTAAAATGATTTCTATTCTGTTTTATTTTTATAATAAACAATTTTACAATAGTATAAAATAACAAAGATTCTGTTGTATGGACAATAAATATGCACCTGCTTCAGTCCTGCATAAAATAACTGCCCAGTATTTCACTACACATAGCATTTCAAGAATGTCAACAGGTTTCCAATCTCTGGAAATAGAATGCTGTTATTCCAATGACAAAACTTCTTTTTAAAAGTTATAAATGACTTCAGCTTATTGTCATAACCTCCATTATTATTAACTATTTTCAGAAGAGAAATATTCAGCACAAAGCCTAGACCTAACCAAACACTTGCCAAACTGTATACGGAAAATGGTATGTATGTGTGTGTTAGGGGTGTTTGGGGTTGATGGTTGCTGCGAGACACCACAGGTATATTTGAGCACTTAAAAATACATTAAACTGGATTTAAGTCAGAAACCAAGAAACCTGTCTTTACACAAAGTTTCTCCGGAATCTACAACAAATCAACAAGCCACGTAACTGAATCAGACTCCTTGACCATGATTATAAAGTATCAGGATGAGACACAGAAAGATATAATAATTTTTTTATTCCCAGTGCTGTTATCATTT
This sequence comes from Polypterus bichir lapradei, assembly GCA_026402145.1. NCBI lineage: Eukaryota > Metazoa > Chordata > Cladistia > Polypteriformes > Polypteridae > Polypterus > Polypterus bichir. The sequence goes on along the minus strand of JANRMT010062791.1, from coordinate 89,301,501 downwards.
TGGATTCTTAATCATCCAATGCATGGAAGTTGGCTCCTGATGTTCTAAATAAAGTGTGCTTTACAATTGCATTTATGGGAATTATTGGTGTGTCGTATTTCTGTCAGCCTTGATTTGCGTTACTCTATCTGTGGAATAATACTGAATGTTAAAGGAATACTCCACCCAAAATTGATTTTTTTTACCTACCCCATCTGGTTTACTGTGATAGCACGATAAAAATTTTCGATTTCATGTTTTCATGCAGTACAGAGATAACAAAGGTTTCAATAGTACTGATGGCTATGAAGACCAACGCTGGACAACAGCAAACAAACTCTAATCTAGATGTTTAGTTGTTCACTTGTATATGTTCTCATGAACAATACTAGAGCATACTCGGACAGAAACAAACATCTGAAATGTAACTCCTGTAGTTACATTTATATTTATATCCACTACTGGAGTATCTTAAAGTTTTTTAGTGGCAGTCTGTGAAACTGCATGGATGACTCGACCTTCTACTTGGTGAAAAAACTCAGTTATATGCACATGCATGTAGTATATTCTCTTCCTGATGATGTTTCCAATTTCTTTGACTTTTAATCTTTAGGTGTACATCTCTCAGTGAACTTTGCACTCCTGATATCACGTGAAATGCAATGTTGGCGAATGAATAATCTGTTAGAGGGGTAGATTCCTGACCAATGAATACTCCCTTTTTATTTTACGAGAATGTTTTCCGCAACTGGTTTACTTCACAATATTTGACCAAAAATACATGTGTTTAGGACATTGTCAGCATATAACTGGATGACTGGATATGTGGATTACAGGATAATTTGAGACTTTTTTGTGAAAGTTTGTGATATTTATTTGCTGTTCTCCAACACTGGTCACCAAAATGCATTATTACATCCATTCTGTATGAAAAAGTGAGATTATTTTTTCTGTGGCATAAACTACATTGGTAAATAGCACACATTTGGTGTCGAATATTCATTTAGTACACTTCTGCTGTAAACAACTTTCCCTTTATTGGCAGTAGGATCTACCTAAACCCAAATTAAATATTACAACAATTAAAATACCACAGATTTCAATGGAACAGTGTGGTCAACAGCACTGGCATGCAACATCCTGGGCTCATTCCTGTTTGGTTGCTGTTGCTGATCCAACTTCCTATGACTAATTTAGATTAAGAAAACATAAAAATTATTAGGTATTTAACATGCATCCTAAGTACATTAAATAAACTGATATTTCTATTTTATATCTTTAATCTTTTCTGTTATACTATAGAAATATGCATTTTACATAAATGGGCAAATGTGTCACCTTAGTCTATCTGGATAATACTGTATACCCCTTAATTACTACAGGTTAAAAAGAAATCATGAAAAACAAAAATATGGAATTCTTTCATGAAGCATACCAAGCATGTCTAATTTTGGCCAAGTAGCACCCTATTTCTTTATTATTGCAGCCATTCACACAACCAAACGTGTTGTGAAGAGCAGACTTTGATAGATCCCTGTTCTTTAAATAACACAGGGTGCCCACTCACACCTGATTGTCATCCCATTAATTGAAAACACCTGACTCTAATTTCACCTTCAAACTAACTGCTAATCCTAGAGGTTCACATACTTTTGCCACTCACAAAAATGTAATATTCGATTATTTTCCTTAATAAATAAATGACCAAGTATAATATTTTTGTCTCATTTGTTTAACTGGTTTCTCTTTATCTACCTTTAGGACTTGAGTAAAAATCTGATGATGTTTCAGGTCATATATATGCAGAAATATAGAAAACTAGCCGAATCCCGCTGTAGCATACGGCAGTGTAAGAATAGGAACGGAAAACGGTGAGAAAGGAATTCAGTATAACAAAGGCTTAGGAAACCACCGTCGTAGTATAACGAAAATAGCAAGGAGCGAAACCAGTGCCAATGGTCGAGAGAGTACCTCCCTGTAGCAGGATACGGAAAATATATATAGATAGATGCCACATTCACTGTGTTGCCCAGTCGACACGATAAGTCAGCGCATCCACCCTATTGCGAGTGGTAAAAGTGCCATTTAAACTAATACAGGTAGACGTGGAAACCAGATTTTCTGATGAAAAAACAATAACGTTTTAAACAGTATCGTTTACATACAACAGATTTTGGCGAATCGTTTACATGCAATTTTTTATATCCATTTATAAACTAATAATGGCAATACTATTAAATAATTCCTCCCGTATAAGTAACATTTCTCGGACTGCTTTCTTTCATCTCCAAAACATTTCTAGACTTCGTCCTGTTCTTACGCAACACAGTACTAAAGTATTGGTTAATGCCCGAGTCACCTCACGTATAGATTGCTGTAATGGTATTCTATCTGTCATTCCACAAAAACATATCCATCGCTTACAATTTATTTAAAATTCTGCTGCCAGGATAATAACCTGCTGTTCTAAATCCACTGAACATACTACACCTATTCTCTCTCAACTTCACTGGCTCCCTGTTAACTACAGAATACAATACTAAATACTGCTCTTAACATTTAAAGCTCTCCACAACCTCACTGATCTCCTACAGACTGACACTCGTCTCTCTCACTCTGATTCTCATCTGCAGCTGTACTTTCTGTACCACACATCAAACTCTGTGCTATGGGAGCTCGAGCGTCTCTCATAGTGCTCCTCAACTCGGGAATTCTCTTCTTTCTCATATACATCAGCTTGATTCAATAACACATTTTAAAACTACCCTCAAAACTTATCTTTTCAAACTGGCATACCAATTGTGAAATGTGCACTGTTACTGCGGGGCTCTGTCGTGCGTATCCTATGGTCTTAGAGTTGGTGGGCGGGGCTCTGTGAGTTGGCGGGCGTGGCTCTCTGTCTTGCGTGCGCTCTCCATCTTGCTTGCCCTTAGTTAGATTTGGCGGGCGGGGCTCTGTGAGTTGGCGATCGTGGCTCTTTGTCTTGCGTGCGGTGTAAAGTCAACATGGCTCAGAGGTGCATGTGGACTTTTGCACAGACGAAAGCCACTGAGGCTGTGTTTGGTGAGTTGTTGCATGCCTCGAGAGCGATGCTGGACTCGGGAGGACGGTTACAGTTGGTGTGTGTGGCTCTGTCGTGCGTATCCCATGACGCAGTAGGAGGGTTAGAGTTGGTGGGCGGGGCTCTGTCAAGCGTATCCCATGGTCTTAGAGTTGGTGGGCGGGGCTCTGTCTTGCGCTCACCGTCTTGCGTGCCCTCAGTGTCTTGCTTGTGCTCAGTGTCTTGCGTGGCCTTACTGAATTATATATACAGTATAGATTCTAAAGGGTTCACAAACTTTCAAGCACCACTGTATGACAGTTCCCTCAAAACAAAAGGAGAATGAGTTGAAATCCTGACCATATAAAACATGGTGTGGGGTCTGAAAAGAATACTAGGTCTTGCATCAGTTTCTTTCAGGTATTTTTGCTTTTAACTCTATTAACTGGCAAAACTAAACTCAGAGGGGGATTGTGTTCTGAAATAGGCTGTTATTCTATTCAGAGTTGTCTTATACAGTCAGACCTCGCTAAATCGAAGTCAAAGGGACCCGAAAAAAAATTCAACTTACGGAGTTTACGAGTAAGGGAAAACGGCGTAATAGGCGCGGGTTAATCAAGGACATTATTTTTCCAGCTTAATTATTATACAGTATAACCGTTTATTATATTGTCGTTTTATACATATACATGTAGGATACATACTGGTACATCAGCGCTTCCCGATTGGGGGTGCTCGCAGAATCCATCGAGGAAGAAAAATGAAAAACATTGTTTGTACAAAATCTTAATTTATCTATCCACTCCTAAATAATTAAATGGGCAGGCTATTGCGTATCAGTGCAATACGCTGCTTGGTAAAACGGATGACTTCCGCTCTTATGCTCACTTAGTGCTGCGTGGGTATTATGAACTATCATATGAACTCATATTTTTTCATACTTCTTCTCAAACCAAGGGGGTGCGAAATCGGCCTCATCCGTCACAGGGGGTGCAAGGGTAAAATGAATCAGGAAGCGTCAATAGTTCCTATCCCTCACTTGCACAAACCACTTCAAAATGCATTGTTCAATGACGGGATACTCACATTCCCTCATCCTCTTCTGATGGCCACATGACTTCTCACTGTACAGTTTCAAAATCTTTTCTTTTTCTTTCAGAAAAGTGGAGAGTGTACTTGAAGGAATGCCGAATTGCTCTGCAATTTCCACTTTCTTCTTGTCGCCCTTTTCGACGGCTCTGATGACAGTAACTTTTTCTGCGATTGACAACACTTTAAGCTTACGCTTACCAGTTGCCATTTTCAGGGCACGTACCGCACGGGAGACTATGGAGGAGCACACAGACACGAACACTATTCAAGGCTCCTCCCGACAAGAGACTGACAAAGGTGAAGGGAAAATGGGTTAAAAACGTCTTTCTTGAGACAATTTGGAAATTCCAGACGCCACCCGGTTGGTTATGACTCATGAAGCACCGAAGGGACGCGGATTATTCCAGCCACTCTCTTTAGTTTTCGGACAATTTTGGTCTCAAAATAGACGTCCTACCCTCAGAGAGTCGCTTAATCCCTTGTGGAATGCATTAAGATAAGACTTTGTGTCCCTTTTCTTGGTTTTCTGGACCACGTGTTCTGAAATGTAGCCTCAGAATAATGACCCAAAGCCATAGAAAATTTGACTAACGGAGGTTGGGAGCCGAAAAGTTTTCAAGTTGAGGAGATCTAAATACATTGGTTTTATGGGAATTCGGCCGGGGACTAACAAGCAATTCGAAATAGGGAGGTTTTTGACTTAGGGAAGGTTGACTTAGCGAGGTCCGACTGTAGTGTATGAAGATGCTTTTGCTTCTCTCAAACCTAAAATTGGATCAAGAGCATGGCTCCTTGTAGAATCAACAAAGATGTTGAGCTAAAAGACATATACAAGAGTAAGTAGTTTAGATCTAGATTAGATGTCTAATTAAACATTACATGTTTGTCAATCACTTGGCTCATCCCAACATGGGTATCAAATATAACGGCAGAAAAGGAAAAGGATAGCTCTAGGTAACGTTTAAAGAATATTTCTCTCAGCCATCCTTTCCCTTTGAGACAATGTTTAGTTGTTTAACTGAGTAAATTAGAGAGAAGCTGCTAATTCTAACAGGAGTTCAAATGTCCTTTATCTCATTGAGACACAATTTGCTCTAGATACTCAACTCTAGACTCCTGTCAATCAGTTGGTTTTGGTCTTTCATTGTATGTTTTGCATCAAAAGTCCTTTGGTAAGAGAAAACTTGGAAATAACGGTGTATGTCATCTGAAAAGCTAATGACAACGCAATCATCCCAGTCATTTATAGAGTATTAAACTCAACCTGAATTACAGCAACAGCAAATATTTCTATACCACATTTTCACACAAGGTATGTAACACCAAGTGTTTACAAGAATTTGAGAAAAAAGTGACATTTACAAAGGGTAAATAAATAAAATGAAATACAAAAAAATTATGAATAAAATAATAAAATACATAATTACAATTGTACTTAATATAGATAATAAGTAGTAATAATAATAATAATAAGTAATAAAAGTGGCAGAGGCATTACATATGGATTAAATTCCTAAAGTAACTTTTAAGTCTCTAATGGTTATAAAATTAAATCCCATGCTACAGTCTGATGTTTGGAAATGTTGGGAAAAAAATATAAACAGAAAGGTTCCCAAAGTCAAAACGCTGGATATTCTATAAATATGCTAACGTAGTCTGTTATAGTTATGATGCCCTGATCTAAAACATTGGAATGGAAGGCTGAATTAATTACAGAACTGCCTACTAAAACACATTCTGTATCGTTGCCTGCAAATTTAAACAGGCTAACCTCATCAGAACCTGCTCAGATATCGCCAGGATGTATAATAAAACACTGCAGGCACTAACATTTGTGATTATTGGTACTTTCCTATTAAGGATACTCATCAGTGTATGTCTGTTCTGCTTCAGGTCATCTGTTTTAGTCCCTTCTTCCTTTTTACAAACAGAAGCCTTAGTATGACAGGCAAGCGATAAAGAGATTACTGCACGGTTGTTTAGAGTCTTTGGACTAAGCTATGTTTAAAGACTTTTAGCTAATTTAGTACATGACAGATGTTACTCACTTTATCAGGTAGTGTGTAGACAGCTGTGTACCTAGAAAGTTAATTTGCTTATTCTCCAATGTGAAAGTTTGTAAGCTTGGAGATGTTGAAGGTATTTATATCAAGTGACATTTAGCTATACATGAAAGAACCTTTGAAAAGCAATTTAAGAAGCTAAAGACAATATAGCAATTAAATTGAATCGCAGCCAAAGGTCCCAAAGATGTACTAAACATGGTCAGGTAAAGAGAGTGCCAGTCAATTGGTTTAGTGCCTAAGCAACATGATTCTTAGCCCAATTCCTGCCTCTGCATCATTGTTATGACCCTGAGCAAGTCATTTAACTTGTCTTTGCTCCAAATGTAAAAAATACACCTGATGGCATAAACCCACTTTATCATCATTCAGACCATCCTACACACTTTGCAATATTTTGTTGAAAGTGTCTGTGTTTTTGTTAAAGTGGATTGTTTGATGGATGAATATTGCTATCCTTACGATTTTATGTTTGAATTGATATTTTATTTGTATGAGGTTCATTAAATCAGTTTTCAGGTAATTAACATTTTTATGGTAACAAATGGACTGAACTACTGTATGAGGTTAATGTGGTGGAATTATTGTCACTTATATAGATCGCTCTTATTGCCCTTTACTCTTGTTTGGGGGATGCAAAAACAGGAATGTGGTTTGTCAGCCACTGATGATTATAAATTCTGTGTCACAGTGGTGGATGTGAGAAATTTTGCAATCTAACAAGCTGCTGTCATTACAGACATTTAAGGTTTCACTGCTGCATTGTCTTGTTCCTTTTTTGCTTTATGGAAACTACTGTTATCCTAATGGACAATAAAATAAACCAACCTACTTATATGATGATCGCCGAATAGCCTAGACATATTAGGTGCTTTAAGCGTTGGATGATGACACACATTAATAATATCCCAAATAGTTTACTCATCCATTCATTCCATTAGAGGGCTTAGGAGAACAAGAATGTACCCTGCAATGGACTGCCACCCTTTCTAAGCATGGTTTTCTTCTTCTGCCTGATAATGCTGTGATGTTCTTTGGGTGGGTTTATGTTGGTTTGACAATGAGAGATAAATGAAGTTGTGCATTCACTGTATACATTTCATGATAATATTGTGTTTTGTTTTTTTTAACTTCATTTTAAAAGCAAGTATTTTATGGTGACCAGGTAGTGCTATACCTTTACAGAATATCTAATATTCTGCGTTGAGGACTTTTCAAGCAGTATGACAGTTCTTAACAAGCAGGCTGCTATGAAAACTAGCTTCCTGAATAGAATTTACATAAATTAATTTAAAAAAAAAGAAATGCATATGCTCAGATACAGCCAACTTTGTCGAGATAGGATTTGGCGCCCCTACAACACTCAATCAGACTAGGTTTGTTTGAAAATGTTAAAGTATAATGGCATTTTATTATATGCACAGATACACTCCATGACATGAGATATGCTCTTGGTCCCCTTCAAACTGTAAAGACATATTGGACAATATGTAAATGAATGCTTATGTTCATGGAACAACATGATGGTGCAGTGACTAGTATTACTCTCGCGCAGTTCCAGAGACATGGATTCAGTATCAATCCCAATTATTGTCTAGGAGGAGTCTGCATATTTACCCAGCCTTCATCTGTCTTTTCATTAGATACTTAGGTCTCCTTCCATAGGTGTGCAGGTTAAGTTAACCCCTGACATCAAATTAGCCTAAGATGTGTCTTCTGGTAAACTGCTGCCTCTTTCAGGATAGGCCTTAGTTCACTGTGACCCAGTAATGGATCTTTTTGTGTGCTAATAGCGTTTTAATTTGATTCATTATTTTACTGTACATTTCATGTCCAACATGAGGCAGCTTTATGCAACTATATTCAAACAGATCTTCCAGTGTTTCTTGTAGAAAAATGAAACAGATAACCAGAAAATAAAAATATAGGCATGCTGCCAGGTTGTAGAATTGCTAGCAAATTTTTTCCCCTTTTTGGAATAAATATTTCAAACTTGCTTATTACAGCACAAAGTGAGGGCCTGTTCTGGCATCAGGACGCCAGTCTATTGCAGGACACATTCGCTCAAACAGATCAGTTTTGAATTAACAACTCTCTTCGGCAGCATTTCTTTAGGAGCAAACCAGAATTTCCAAAAGGAAAACTCACTCAGATATGGATGCATTATACAAACCTCAGCAAAGCCAATGCTTTATCCATAGAGGCTTGAACTCTGCGGCTGCAGTGTTAACTATTATGCCATCAGCCATGATTTTAGTTAATCGAAATGAATTAATTTGCGGCAGAGTTTGTCAATTGATTCAGTTGTCCAGTTTTACTTTATTTCATTTTTTTTGCTACTTCAGAGAAACAAATGCATATAAAAATCCTTCTGTTCACTGAGATGAGAGTCAGTTAATAACCTTCACGTTCTATGAAAAATAAATGAGGCAAAAGAATTATGCCAAATGAAAGTGATGAATCAGCATTAGTAATTAATTAATATATAACACATAAAATGACTTATAAAGATAACACTTCCTTTACATTTAAACTGATATAATAAAGCTTATTGCTTGTCAAATTATACATTAACTTGCAGGCGTACAAAACCTGAACTGACAATGTAATTATTTTCCTTTCTGCTTTGTGAATAATTAAGCCGTGCTTCAGTGATTACTTCTCTCTCTCATGCAGCAACACTGGCATCCATTTCATTCTGTAAACTGTTTGTGGAATATTTGATTCAGTTATTCTTTGTGTTCATTGGATTCAGCGTCCACGTTTGATTGAAGTGAATGAGATGTTTCAGCGAATTAGTGGTGCTGTTCAGTTCAAGTGAATAAACACATAAAATGAACAAATCAGCTTGCTGAGATGAACTAAATCAAAAGGTTTAATTCTTTAAAACAATCAAATTGGTGTCTAAATCTAAATGTCTTTCTAGAGGAGTGCATACCACTTAGATCTCCTTGTATGTTTGCTTTACTGTAGGAGTAAAGTGGAATGTTGCTTGTTTTATATTCTGGGGACATCTGGCAGTGAGCTGTCTGCCTCAAAATGTTAAAGCTTTTTTTTATGCACTTATATTATATTGATCTAATTTAAAAACATTGATAGGGGAAATGCTGCAGGGATCAAAAGGATATTTTAGCTGAATTGAAATCGAAATGCTTATAATTGCACATTTTATAGGACTGCATGGGAGCTGCAAGAACTATACACTGAGTCTCTCCGAAATGATAACCAGAATGATGAATTTGTGGTATTGGAAAGCGCTGAGGTACTGTTATATCTCCTCATTTGAGGATTGTTGTTCTACAGCATACATTATTATTGGTTGAGTAAGCAATACATTTTCAAAGTGATGTATTTTCTGAAAAATAGCTCTGGGGTATCAGTCTATTGCTTGAGTTAGAGCTGTTGATTCTGCTCATTTTCATTTTGTATTGCTTTGACTTTTTCAACTTCAGCTGCATCCTTTCCCAGTTTGACATGCATGATGTGGTTTGTACTAAAACTGCCTGAACTCTAAATTGAATTATGTTGTAGTGATATCAATATTCTGTGAAGGACTGGTGTCCTGTTCAGGGTTTGTTCCTGTCTTGCATCCAATCCTGCTAATATAGGTTTCAGCCCAGCATGACCCTGAATTGGGTTAAGCAGGTTTGAAAATGCTAGGTTATGACATCCATGTTGGAGGGCACTTTGGCAACACTGATGCTACATGTTGTAGCTCCAAAAACTTGCCTTGAAACTCTGGCTTGCTTATTCTTGTTTTTTCTGTTTATTCCATATCTTTTCTCCTCTAATCCAAATTGACTAGCACAGGGATTGACTAACTCCGGTCCTGGAGGGCCCCAGTGGCTGCAGCTTTTCATGTTAACCCTTTTCTTAATTAGTGCACTGTTTTGCTGCCAATTAACTTCTTCTGAATTAATTTTAATTGACTTGTTTTTTACAATTTGTTCCCCTTAATTTGTTTCTTGATTGTTTCTCTGAATTGCTTCATTTCTTTCCTTAAATGGCACCCAAACAGAAATTAAATGTGAAGTGAGGGAGCCAACAGAAGACCAGGGCCTCAAACTCCAACTAATTTCACTCCAACCAGTTGTTTAATTAGGCTCTGATTCTTGTTAATTAAACCTGTTCTTGAACTCTTTGAGGGTTGAATATTTTTTCCAAAAAATTCAGTTTTCTGAAAAGCACACAATACACTAGTTTCACACATAAATCAACATAAAACGTCTGTTGCTACATGCTGTGGCTGCTGTTGGTGCATGTTGGTCATCTGTGGCAGCAGTGGCTGCGCAGGGGCGACTTGATGGCCAGCAGGAATGCATGGTGCACCGACTACCTCTATGTCTTTGCACATCAGGTGGGCGACGGTGGCAGTCGCAGTGTGACGCAATATGGTTTGTACCACTCATCATCATAAGTGATGGTCCTTCTAGGCGAACGCTGTTGTAAGCATATCATCTTCAGCACCACAATCAGCTGGGGACCAACAGGCTGATGCTGGTACCTCAACTTCATTTTCGATATTCATCTCCAAATCACTTGTATTAAACTCAGAGTCTGAAAAGTCAGAGTGCAATTCAGCGATAATACATAAAATGTCCATGGAGTATTTTGCTTTGCACATATGCTTTAGTCTTGCCAGATGTTTGCTCTTCACTTCTCATGCATGCACAGGGAATCAAGGTCAAATCAACAAAGCTACATAACTTTCCTTCAAGCAAAGAGAGTCAAACTAAAAAGTAAGAGCAAATTTTGTTGCAGTTTACAGCCAATTACCATTCTCTACCCATACATTTTGACAAAAGCCGACATCAGCGCTAAAAGAGTTAATTCTATGTCTTGTTGCTGATCTAATTGCGCAATAGCATACATTTGTGAAATTGTTGATTTTCCTTTTTCTAAGAGCTCTGTTAAAATGGGGACCTGAGCAGATCAACATTCCTGAGACCTTCATCTTTGTTTATTTTCAGATATTGTATGATCGACTATGTTGGTCATGGTTTGCTGGTCATGTTTTGGTTCATTTTGTATCTCGTTATTGTTTGGCTGCCAATTAAGGAAAAAGAAACAATTAAGGGGTCTGAGTCTTCAAGAGCAAGTCAATTAAAATGAATTCAAAATAAATCAATTAGGAGCAAAAACATGTCACTAATTAAGAAAAGGGTTAGAATGAAAACCTGCAGCCACTGGGGCCCTCCAGGACTGGAGTTGGGGACCCCTGGACTAGAGACTCCAAACTGAAATAAGTGTGCCCTGCAATGGATTAGAATTTAAGGTTACTGTCTGGATTGTTCCAAAACTGCTAGTATAGGCTTTAGCTTGCTCGGAGACCACAAACGAAAAAGCAGTGGGTCAATATGAGATTCCCAGTTTACTTAAAAACAACAAACAAACAAGGTTTCTGGTTATCTGTTTCATTTTTCTACATGGAACACTGGCAGATTTGTTTGAATATAGTTGCATAAAGCAGCCTTCTTCATGTTGGATTTGAAAAGTAATATCAGTATTTAATTTTACCTATAAGTTTACCGAATAATAATCATCATAATATTTGCATGCATTTGCTCTCAAGAGTGCTATGATCAGTGAGCACTGCTATCTTACCTCAAAACTTTGTCTTACTTACCATATATGCTGACGTATAAGTCGGGTCTTCAACCCCCTTAAAATCAGACCCCGACTTATACACTCGTTCAAAAATGCGATACTTAATTTTTTTTTTTTTTACATCTCGCCTCCTCCAATCTCACATCAGTTTTTTAGATGCATCGAATTTTGTTACAGCAGCGCAGTTACCAGTTTCTCTCGCTACTTCAACAACATTTAATTTAAAACCAGCTTCATATTTTCTTCTGATTGCATGCTCCATCGTAGATAAGGGATGCACTTACAATAAAGGTGTATGAGGGTGTGAGGTACAAAAAACACAAATCAATGCAAACATCGCTTCAGAATAGTTTGGGTTTTACCGTATGGTCACGTAGACCAATAAAGTGAGAGAGAGGTTAGGAGCATGCTCTGATACAGCGCATTGCTGCACCCACATAGAAAAAGGTAGTGTGCTCCGTGTTTACTCTCTCAGGTGGGCGTTAGCCTATCATAATTTCTTGTACCAATAGCATGAGTTTTCTGCATTTGACTTATACGACCAATATTATAAAATACCAGAAAGTATACTGTAAAATCAAGTCCCAACTTATCCGCGGGAGAACTTATCCACGAGTATATATGGTATCTGAAATAGTTACGTAAACATTAAAGCTGCCAGACTTTCTATGATAATAATAATAATACAGCTATTTGAACATATTACTAATTATTTGTGTCGTTTTCGAACACACACATTCCTGAACAGGGTCATGGGGGTGTTGGAGCCTATCCCAGCTAGTACAGTGTATAAGGCAGGAACAAACCCTGGACAGGGTGCCAGTCCATCACAGGGCGTACACACAGGCCAACCACACACTAGGTCCAATGTAGTATTGCCAATTCACCTAACCTGCATGTCTTTGGACAGTGGGATGAAACCTCAGCATCCGGAGGAAAACCATGGAAACATGGGGAGAACATGCAAACTCCACACAGGGAGGACTCATGATGCGAAATGAGGTCTCCTTATAGCAAGGCAGCAGCGCTACCACTGCACCACCATGCTGCCCTATTACTAACTAGTACATGTTCAAATTAGATTAGAACTTGGTGTAATATGTACCACCACATCCTTACTTATCAAGACGTGAATAGAATAAAATAATAAAAGGCACAAAATTCTTTATGAGCTGACATTTATTTAATTTTTAAAAATCCATCTACTACCATAAACCTTCTTAATTCAGTTATACGGCCATGGAGGGGGATGAAGTCAATCATCCCTGAAGGGAATATAAGGCACAGTCCCACACCCAGTCCTACCATCACTTTCATCAGTCTACTTAAACTGCACTTCTATGACATTTTGGAGAAAAAAACAGTGTTACCGGTTTAAAATCCATTCAGATGAGAAAGAAATGTGCAAGGTTGATATAGCCAGTCACTAAATTAAAGTGAGCACTTAAAATTGCTACTTGATTGAAATAACCCAATGAAGACTAAATGCAGCATCTTTCATTGAATAATTTTATTAGCTACAATATGTAAACACCTCTATGTTTCACTTTCCACACATGAAATGGATATATTTAATATTAGGGAGTCTTATCTTTTTTGACATTCTAAATGTACATTCAGTAAAGTACAGTATATAGTTTGAAATTTCCACTGACGTGACGAAAACATTAAATATTATCAATTGGCTTTACCAATAAGTTGAGTTTTTCAATGGATCAGAATATGAGCACCGCCTGCATAGCTGTTAAATAGAAAATTTTCTGTATGGTTGCTCTTTTTTAGACAGGCGAAACACATTTATGCTCACTATTTAATTTATGCTTACTCTTCCAGCCTTCATTGTACTTTGAATAACTCATTAGTTTTATCTACGCATATAATATAATGTTTGAATTGTAGATGCCTAACAAAGTCTTTGACTAGTGTTACATTTCACTAGTCTATTACAATTTGTTATCTCTCTACAAATTTAGAGCTACATATTTTTTTTGGTTGAGATCTCTTTTGTAGCGCTGCATGCTTGTTAGGTTTCCGATCCTTTTTCATGCTGCTTTCCCAGCCATCTGCTACCCAGCATTTATTATGCACATGTTAAATATGCACCGACTATAATAAAAGCTGTAGCCACATATTTTTCTTTGGTTAGCCCACATGATTCAGCTTTCAATGTTACCATACTGATATAATTTAGATGAAAGGGCTTTCTCTATTCGACATGCCTCAGGTGCTGTTTTGCTTTAGCTTTATTCCTTCTTGAACATTAAATTAACTCATGCTTTGCTACCTATACAAAACTGAAAATAATTTTAATAATTTTGTTTGGTAAACTTGAAAACACTTTTTTCGTAGTAATATGCAACTCTAAACCAATAAAGCAATTCATTTTTTTCCAGATAAAAGGAATTTTTTGAGAACTATATAATGAATTCTGGGCGGCGCAGTGAGTAGCGCTGCCGCCTCACAGTTAGGAGACTGGGGTTCACTTACCGGGTCCTCCCTGCGTGGAGTTTGCATGTTCTCCCCGTGTCAGCGTGGGCTTCCTCCAGGTATTCTGGTTTTCTCCCACAGTCCAAAGACATGCAGGTTAGGTGCATTGGTGATTCTAAATTGTCCCTAGTGTGTGTGTGTGCCCTGCGGTGGGCTGGCGCCCTGCCCAGGGTTTGTTTCCTGCATTGTGCCCTGTGTTGGCTGGGATTGGCTCCAGCAGACCCCCGTGACCCTGTAGTTAGGATATAGCGGGATGGATGGATAGATAATGAATTCTGTGAAAGTTTGGGAATCGCAGATCTTTAATGATGATATTATAAAAAAAGTGCCTTATACAGTATGTGTTTAACATGCTTTGTTTGTCATATTTAAATAATTATAATTATTCCAGTTTTAGTATTTGGTTCATAAAGTTTATGAGTTGACAACACAATGACAGCGCTGTTGCCCCTGTGGCTTTGCTCAATGCTTACTGCTTTCCTCTATAATTTAAAATGCATGCATGATAGATTATTTGATGGGTCAATATTCAAGTCAAGTCAAGACAATTTTATTTAGAGTTCATCTGAAACAGCTGAAGTTAGTACTGTCCCAGTATAAATAACTGTGCCTCCTATTAACACCTCATAGAGGGATTGTTCTGTTCTTAAGCTCAAACAGTCCAGTATAATTCTTAGGCTTTGGCCTACACAGGCCCAAATATGTGATTTGGTTTCAAAAGTGAAAAAAAAATCTTAAATTTTCCAAAATACAGAAAAGTATTGATTTTTGAGAACTTTTATTATTCATAGTTTGTATCATTTCTTTATTGAAGTATTTATATTCAAGTGTACTTTCCTGATTTTTTTTAAAAAACAGAATTGACTTTCACACAATAAATGCAGCTTTCACATGAAGTCCTGATACTCAAAGTTCACAAGATCCTGTTAAAGCCAAAAGTGAGGTGAAACAGACCAATGAACATGCACTTTTGATGTCCTCTGTCAAAAATGTACTTTTTGGACTCAAAGCTACAAAACTGAAGTTCTTCAAACATCAATCAAAACTGAAGTCTTGTTATTATTAAGGTGTCACATTGCTTTAATTTTAACTTACATAAATAGACAAGCAGATCAAAGTTGTTTAAGTGATGATCTAAAATGATTTAATTGACGCAAGTGATATTTACATTTTGAATGTCATTTTCGTGACTGATAACTAGATGTAATATATGACCATGTGAATGTGTTGGTCTTTTCTCAATTTTAAAAACTTTTTACATAGCCAACTAAGTATACAGGGTACGCACCTTTAGGTAAATGTTAAAGTTGCCTAGTAATCTTATATTACCATAATTTGCTGAAAAAAAGAGTCATCCTTGAAAGGTTAGGTTACAGAATGTATTCAACAATGCTGAATATTTACAGTTCCTTCTTGGGTAGTTTTCATAATTAATCATTATTAATTTAATATATCATAACTTACTCATCCATCCATCCATTATCCAACCCACTATATCCTAACTACAGGGTCACGGGGGTCTGCTGGAGCCAATCCTATACCCACTTAATCCAATTTAGATTCATGGGGGTTAGCTGTAGCCTACCCTGGGTACCAGACAGCACCCAGTCCCTGGCCACTGCAGCACACACCCACCCTCACACATCAGTTGACCTAACCTCTTTGGAATCCTGGAGTACTTGAAGGAAAATCCAGCCAGATACGGGAAGAATGTGCAAAATACAGGCGGTAATGGCTAAAGGGAAGATAAGAACCCACAACGTTGGATTCATAAGGCAGCAGCACTATAACCACTGCATCATCATGCAGACCTATTTTTATTGTTAACAGCCTGACAGACTGGGTAAGTCTGTCGACCTTGAGTGTCTGCGATCATTCTAGAAGGAAATCAAGTTTACTGGGTAGGTCTGTGAAGTCTCCACGTGTAATTAAAAGTGCAGTGAGATCTTAGAAATAAGAAAAAGAGTGAAAAAGAGAACTGAGGAATCTGGAGTAAGTTGTAAATATGAAGGTGCTGTGGTTGATTCTTGTTTGTTTGTTGTTTTTAAGGTGATGCCATAACCAGTAAACTGGGAATCTCATATTGACCATTTGGCAAAGCCAATAAATACTCCTGTTTACCTAAGGACTGAACTGATTACCCTGCATTGTCTGTATCTGTTCCCCAACTTGCTTATAGTTACCTTAGTATAATTGTACTGTAGTGTAGTGGCTCTAAACCTCCAACTTACTATGTGCCCATGAGCAAGTTACTTATCCTGCAAGCAAACAGTTATATAGACTTCTACTTGTAAAGTTCCTTCTTTGCTATAAATATTGCAATATAGAAATAATATTCATTTAACAGTAATATGTTGTTTGCAACAACATCTCAGAGACATTAATTATTTGCAAAGATGCACTTTGTCATTATATCATCCAATTGTTGTAATTTAATTGACTTTGATAATTAGCTATAGATTAATTCTATAAAATATTTTATATTACATGAGAAATTATTTAATTAATTTTAAACAGCAGGTGTTTCATGTAGATCAAAGGATGTTAGAATTCAAGTAAAGTAAATGTACTTAGGAGAAATTGCACCAAATGAACAACAACTGGAAAATTGTATTTATAACATTAAATCTGCATGCATTACAGAGCTCTTTGAATAGGTTGTAATAAAAAAGACACACTTTCAAACTTTTGCAAGAAAGGTCACTGGGCAAATCAAGCCATTATGCTGTTTTGGTTTAGAGAAAGAAATATACAGCGTGGCCAGCCGTGAATGTAGTAAGATCCCCGAGGGGACTTCTGACATAAAAATGTGTGTGACAGCTGTAATGGTTTTATTCATTTTGTTCCTTGCACAGTAACAGATTTAAAAATGCTATTGTTTTATTCATTTTTATTTTATTACTTTGGAGAAAAAAAAGTTCCAAACTTATTTTTATTCTTGTACCAGTTCAAATGGCTGCTGAAATGGACTGGATCTTTTTGGTGTTTACTAGAAAAGTCAGCTGGTCATTCCTACCATGTCTGGCTCTATGGCTTTTGTGGTATTGTTTACGATTAGACCAGAAACAATACACACCTAACAAAGCTGTAATAGTTGAGCTTGTGTAATTATTGGATTTGATATTTCATGTAAAAACTCTGTCATTATTGGTCTTAGCCATCATCCAATTATGATGAACAAATATCATCACTATGCATATGGTGTAATTTCAAAACCCATCAAAAAGCAGCACCAGATAATGATAGCAAACAGCTGCCAACTCACTTTCTTCCATTTACTCCATAAGCTTGGGCAAGTTGGCTCAAAAGGTAAAATTGTGTTGCAAACATTTCCTATGTTTGGCAATAGACTGTAATTTGCACAAAATAACATAAGGGCTAGGGCTAAAAAGACAAGGGTGTAATGCAGATTGCACACCCTGTACACAATGTTGCAATGTTATAAATAAAAAGATGGTGTATCAGACATTCAGTACCCTTTTATAGCATTTGTCGGTCTTGTAGTTGCAACAGAAGCATTCATTGCTGTGTTCTTCATTTATCCATTGTAAATGTCAATTCTCATTAAAATATTAAAAAGG
Source organism: Polypterus bichir lapradei (assembly GCA_026402145.1). Lineage (NCBI taxonomy): Eukaryota > Metazoa > Chordata > Cladistia > Polypteriformes > Polypteridae > Polypterus > Polypterus bichir. The sequence goes on along the minus strand of JANRMT010062791.1, from coordinate 89,283,652 downwards.
CAAACATTATGTGTTTGTTGTATATTTTCTCTGCCAAAAACTAATAGAGGCATTATCCTCATTTTAATATTGGACTGCTAAGAAAAAAATTGCATAAAGATGCTTATTTCATACCATTGAGGTAAACTTTAATATTTGTGAAGTTATTAAAAAACAATGGTTGTTAAGTCTTTTCAGATGTAGATATACATTGTTTGTTTTCAAAATAAGATTATTGTGCTTCAAGATTTATTTAAAAGTCAAGACAAGTTGGGGTGCATACACTGGTACAGTGCGTTGCTGCACCCACCACACAATGAAACAGCTCGGGATCCCGGTTTGCAACCCCCCAGGCAGACACGTGGTCCAGTGCCACAATCCGGAAATGACCCTCTATCTGCCGCAGCCAGGTGTTATGTGGGTGTCCCTTAGCCTGGTCCAGCCACTTGGGTCCCTAACAATGAGGATCTTACAAGCCGGATCACCCTCGGGGAAACGCTCCACATGGCTGTAGTGCCGTAACTGACACTCCCTCACAATGCAGGCAATGTGCCTCATTCGGGACTCCATGAGCAACCGTTCATTTGACACAAAGTCAAATCAACGGTACCCAAGGATTCTGCGGTGAGACACAGTACCAAAGGAGTCCAAAGAAAAAAGAAAACAACAAAAAAAGAAGCCCAGATTATCATGTGCATCTTTGAACTTGTATTAGTTTTCTTCTAAGAAGAAGTAAACTTACTGCCAATGGAAATTCTTTTTCATAACTTACATTATGTACACATGCTATTTTATTTTGCTTTGAATGCATTAATAAATGCGTGCAACACGGTGATGTGTTTCATTCATTCACATGCCAGCTATGAGCTGCTAATTCTGCAAGAAAGTAAAACATCCAGGTTATAAGTAAATAAAAAGGAGCTGATGATTTCAGAGGGGAACAAGAAAACTTACTTAAGCATATGATTTAAAAGAATTGCAAAAAAAGTACATTAGTGTGACCACCAGGGGGTGCCTCAGAGCACTGTCCATGAAGTAACGAGTCTGCATACTGGTGTCAACATTAGTTTTTTTTAATAAATTTGCAATTTCTTAAATCTTCTTTTCACTTTGCCTGTATGGGGTATTTGTTGCTTGATGAAGGAAAAAAATAATTTAAATGATTTTAGCATAAGCCTGCGACATATGTGGGGAAAAAATGCATAGTTGTTGAATGAACTGTACATAATTTAAAGGAAAAGTTATAATCCTTACCTTTAATTAGGTTGTTATTGTGCCACTTTCCAACATATTGAGCAAAAATAATAATGTTAGAGCTTTTATTTTTTTTAATCTTTTTAAATGCAAAATAATATGAGTAAAGTTAGTGATTAAGAGAATTTTTGACTTGTCCAGTTGTGAATGCAATCATTCTGAGCTGTTAGGCTCAGTTTTATTAAAAATATGTCATGTTCACCTCTGATGACCTCAATGATCAAAGCCACCCTAAAATGATTCTCATTTGCACACTGAATGTCGTCTAGCTCTTTTTCTCTGTGACTTCTTTTTTACTTTTCTTATTGCTGACAATAAATGCCCACAGCACTCTTTTGTGTAACCTGTGTCTGATAAGAAATTTCCATTCTTGAATGTAATGATATGGTTTTTAAGTTGAAGTGTGTTCTTTGCAGTCTTCCTCCTTCAATATCTACATGTGGCCATTAGTTTTCATTTATATATACTCTATCAACGTGACCTTATATTCTATGTACATGTAATGAATAAACTATTATTATTCCTTACTCAAGGAGACTCTGCTGCATTTCTCCTTCATCTGTAATCAGATTGGGTAACACACTTGATGTTCTTTTAGAGTGACACTTCTGAAGTACAGGGTCCAAGTCATGATCATAATTAAGAATAACTTGGGTCATCATGGGTCACCTACATTCTGATGGCACACAAACCATTCGGCAATGTTTTCTAACACATTAAACTATTTTAATCCATTGCCAGCCCATTTCCTGAAAATAATGCAAAAATTGCCTACAGTAATATTTCATGTTTCACATTTGAGGAAGTGCAAGATTTATATTGTAATACTGTAGGTCAATGCAGAGTACAGTGAAATTCTTACTTGCATGTGGTAATCAACATGTTGCCGCTCTACAACACCATGGATAATAGGTAGAACTAATTTACCTTGAAATGTCTGCCTTCACTGCATGAAAAATCTCAAAACATATACTGTATGTGATTGCACATTCACTACAATTTCACATACCCCTGCCACTTAACAAGAGCATCAAGCAGCTTTTCTTGTTTGTTATATTTCAAAATGAAAATAAAACTTGAAAATGATTTTAGACATATGAAACATTCAACCAGAGGCAAATGCAATTTCAGAACGTAATTCATAATTTTATCATATGACCATATTTAATTTACTTGAGTAAAACAACAAAAACACCAATCAACAAGAATTCTAGGAAAATGTCTTAAACTTCCTTTAAATTAAATTTTTTTAGGAAAACCCCTGCGTTTTCAATATGGCATATATCGTATCAATTGTATGCAAGTTCAGACTTGACTATGGGAAGATTTTTGCCAAATAAACCCCAAAATTTAATCATTGCAACACAGATTTGCTTGATAATATTTAATACAAAATCCTCTTTATATATTTTGAATTTTCTTAGTCATTAACTGTTAAAATAAGAAGCATCTTTTGCAGTGACTTAGCAAACTGTATATAATTGATTTAAAATCAGATTCTATTACCTTCTGATTGTTTGGCATACAAAATAGTTCACCAACATTGAAGATATAAGAGTGTGCTTGGCACCCCTGTCTGAATTTTGAATTCAATCATGAAAAGTCACACTGTTTCTCAAGTACTCTAGTAGACAGTACTCTATCTGTTCAGTCCCACATCAATAACATCTCCCGGTCTGCATATTTCCACCTGCGTAACATTAATCGTATTCGCCCTTCCCTCACTCCCCACACCACTGCTAACCTTGTTCATAGCCTTGTCACTTCTCATCTGGATTATTGCAATTCCCTTTACTTTGGTCTTTCTCACAAATCTCTTTATAAGCTTCCACTGATCCAGAATTCAACTGCCTGTATCATTACTAGAAGCCCCTCTACTCACCATATCATTCCTGTCTTGCAGCAGCTTCACTGGCTTCCAGTTATGTTCCGTATTCACTTCAAAATTCTCCTGTTAACATTTAAGGCCATCCACAACTTTGCCCCTCCATGTCTGTCCGACCTCCTCCATGTTGCCATTCCCTCCCGCACTCTTAGATCATCTCATTACATCCACTTGACTTCTCCCCTTCGTCTGTCTTACCACCATGGGGAGCAGAGCATTCAGTTCTGGTACTCATTCCCATCCGAGCTTAGAAATATTGATTCATTCTCACTTTTCAAATCTAAACTTAAAACTCATCTGTTTAAGACTGCTTTTTCTCTTTGACTACAATTGCTCTGTCTGATTTTAATTTTTGTATTTTTAGTTTTGTTTATAATGTGTGTTTTATCTATTGTTCGGTGTCCTTGAGTGTTTATAAAGGCGACTAAGTATAAATAAAATGTATTAGTATTATTATTATTAAGTAATAAATTTAATTCCCAGCAATTTCAGGATTTGTAACTGAGCTCCATCACATCTTCAAATTTACTTTTGGCCCTTTGAGAAAGATTACATGATCAATTGTTTGTTGCCTTGCCTGTTTTTTGTATTCTAATTCAACCAATTTCTCAAAAAAAGGAATTTAATTACACATATTATAATGAACAGATGTGCACGATGGTCATATCATACTGTACACAATTTCCTCTAATACTCACTGAGAATGTTGTCAACAGGTGCGTGAAATATATACTTAATAAAAGTTCACATGTATTTACCAAGATAAAACTAACCAGTGTAAACAAAATGCACTAACCATTAATCTGAACCCCCTATATTGTATCCTAAATAATATGCACAAACAGATCTGGTTTCCAGTGTCTTTTATTCAGTGGTTTAAATGCAGTACTATAAAAGTGAAGCTGTAGGGCAGTTATAACCTGGTGGGGTATCCATTAAAATGTAATAGTTCATGTACTACATATCTGCTTCTGATTCAAAGTTGTGAAACCTTCCAAAGGGCTTTTAAAAAGAGTTTTATTAAAGGCCTTTATCCTCAAGTAAAACATGCAGCATGGTTTCCATCCAGCCATTCTAAATCCCCAATATTTACATCCTTGCTTGAATAACCAACTGTCACCACATGAATAACACTGCTACTCCTCTGCGAGCATTATTGTTACCATACAATGATGTCTCAGAGTGCCACACAATTTTTATAAAAAATTCAATAATTCTGCAGTTCAACAATACTCCTTACAACAATCTTATGGGATACCATTGTCCGCAATAAGAACAGAAATGAAAGAGAAACATAACTGGATTACAGAGGCCTTTTCTCCATCACATGCTTCAATTACTTCAAATTATTATGTGCATTTTAATGCCAACATTAACTACTGCCATGATGTCATTAATGACTACAGCCCTTTCATTATCATTACTCACCTTTAATATTGTATTGTAAGTTGACTGTTATTTGTGAAAACCACTCTAGCAGGGTCTGAACAGATCATTCTGTTCTAACAACAGCACATCTGAAAACTCCTGCATTACTAGAGCCCATGACCTTGAATAGGATTAGGTGTGTTTGAAAATGTACCAATACAGAGTTAGGGGAACAGTAAGTTTGATCCCAGCAGCATCAGACATGAATCAGAAACCAGCCTTAGAAAAGGCATTAATCCATCACAGGACACACTCATTCATGCACAGCCATTTCATTGTTACCAATTAAGCTACCATGAATGTATGTATTTGGGATAGCAAATAGACAGTGGAATATCCAGGAAGCATCTAATTGGACATGAGGAGAACAAAGAAACTCTACAGAGCCTGGCCTAAATTTTGAAACCAGGATTCTGGAAATGGTATTTTAAAGACCAAGGGCTTCGTGCATGACGCCGTGCATAGAATTCACACTAAAACATGGCGCACAGAGAAAAGCAGAAATGTGTATACGCACAATAAATCCAGATGCATGAATCTATGCATACGGCAATTTCCACATTCTTCAGCTACATAAATCCTGGTCTGCGTGAAAAGTAACACACGTGCATGCGCCTGCTTAAGCCCTTAAGCTCAGCGTTCTGTGAAAAGCAAATGGCAAAAGCACAGGGGAAAACAGAAGAATTTCAGTGAATGCTAAGTGGAGGTAAGGAAAAACTTACTATTTGTTGGTTTAAACAGTGATATAAACAACAAAAGGAAGTTGACCTAGAGTGTCGGAGAAACTCGAAAGTTCAAGTTCAGAAAGTCGCACAGTGCCCAAAATAAAAAAAGTTGTCAGATATCAAAGTCGCCGTGAAAAGGCGAGTCGTAGCCCACCAACTGAGTGGCATATGAAAGCTTATTTGGGTACAGAGAAAGGAAAAAAAAATAGGGACACAGTGGGGAAAAAAACTCAATTTCCACTTTAATCTTGAAATTTCCACTTCAATCATGTAGTTTATTTTGTCATTAAAGTAGAACATCATAAACTTCATCTTAAAATCATTTAATTTACTAGTTTCTCAAGTGCCATCGTAACTAAAGTAGCACGTTAAATGATTTGTATTGTATGTATTCTTCTATGTGCTCTGTGTGTGAATCACTACATGCTTCTTAAACGGGCTTTCTCTTCCTCCGACAGGACACAGAATCCATTACATTCCTGATATTACAGCTCTATGAATAATTTAAATACTGAGATGTATACTTGATATCATTTTCATGATGATAGGAGTTAAAGCATGTTATTAAACATGGGGACACGGTGGCGCAGTGATAGTGACGAGCTGGCACCCCGTCCATAGATTGTTCCTGCCTCACGCAAGATGCTTGCTGCACCGTGTGCAACTTTCGATGAAATAATTTATTGCACCAGTACTGTCTCTTTCAAATGTACTAACCTCCAATTCCTGTCCTTCCTTTTCTTTCTCCAAGTACCCAATCACCACACAATCAGTTCTGTAATGGACATTAAGCCATCTGTAAGCTTAGAACGCCAATTCTTCAAAACTTTCAAGGAACATTGAAATATCTTCATAGTACATGTTTAATTATTCTATCCATCTATCCTTCCAGTGTCACACCAGCCCCAGCAAGAATACAGCACGAGGCAGGAACAATCCCTGAGCGGGGCGCCAGCTCCTTGCTGCCCCGTGTCCTCACATATTTAATTATTAACAATATAAATTATTTAAATGATGTTAACATTTTATCTGTATAATGTAATAAACATATTTTGCTGCATTTCATCTTAAAATGATATCATCATTATATGTAAATATACACTAAAGTGGCTCAGGTTGTGCAATATTATAACCGTATCGCAAGTTAACAGTGAGGTAATTTTACTTATAAGTACAAACAGTCCTACTGGGAGCACTTGATGGACTGATTGATTGTGTTTATAGTTCTTGAGATGAAACTGTTTCTGAACCGCGAGGTCCGTACAGGAAAGGCTCTGAAGAGTTTGCCATATGGGAGCAGTTCAAATAGACAGCATGGCTGAGGCAGCGTGTGCTAGATGCTGTATAACGATAATTCTCTTTATGATCAGCTGCTGTACAGCTGTGATTCCACACTCAGATACAGTGGGATAAATACTTTGAGTGGTGCAGTGAGAGTAATATGGAAAAAGGTGATCCGCTGTGGCAACCCCTAATGGGAGCAGCTGAAAGAAGAAGAAAAAGATGCAATGAGAGTAACAACGCTAAAGCAGCTATGGTATTTGGAATAGTTGGACCATTCTGTGGACCATTATATTTTTACAGGTTAATTACAATTTGATGCCTTAAACTAATAAACAATATATGGTTAATTTCAGTGTATTTGATAAAGCCGCATCAGGGACATGGATCTAAAAAAGAAAGGGAAACCACACTGGAACAAAAGCACTGCTTTGACGCTGGGTGCCACCAGTTTGCAAAACTGAGCGGAGAACTTGCATACGCCAAGGATTGAGTAATTGTGAAAATGTGTGTGGCTTTACGCCAAGTTTAGTTTTTATACATCACGATGTGAGCGTGGAAATGGGTGTACACAACATTTTTGTGCGTACACACCATTTATACATGAGGCCCCAGGATATGATGGCCTATCTTAGGAGCAAGAAAAAGAATGGTCAATAAGCAGGGATAGGTCAGTGCACGGGAGACCTTTTAACAGACTTTGTTGCTCACAGCATGTATTTTTGGTAAAGATACTTGCTAAAGATGTGGTGCTCACTATGGTTTTAATTTATAATCCTGCAGTCTACAAAAACAATTTTATAAAGGAATTTTGAAAGAACTTTATGATGTTGGTTGTTATGGACAGAACTGCTTAGCTTTATGCACCCTTACATTTCCGGGAGATTCTGTAAGTCTGGGTTTTGGCCTGGTCACTATGATCACATACAGTACTTTGAGTTTGCACACTCTCTCAATATTCTTGTGTGTTTTCTCTGTAAAGTCCAAGTTCTTTCCACATTCCACATTTGGTTCATTGCCGGTTCTAAATTGGCTCAGTGCAAGTGAGTGCAGATGTGTGCATGTTTGCTCTTTGTGGATGGCACCATCACTGCAGACAATGCTGCCAGTACAGGCTTTGGTTCCCTATGACCATGAAATGGAAAAAGCAGGTTAAAAAAATGGGTGAGTCTTTGTTGTCATACAGGTTAAAGTTGCATTTATTTGAAATCTATTAGGAATTTTAATGATGCAATTAATTTATTCTAGGCAATGCATGGTGCAGAAGTTGGGCTTTCACTCCTGTCTGTTCCATTGTCTATTGTCTATCTGTATTTATTTTCCACATAGTTCTGTTGATCCACTCATTCAAACTGACCCAATATGGGAGTGGATCTTTTCTTAAAAATTTTTGACAGACTTAACATATTATTTAAAGATACTAAATTTTGTAAAGCAAGGAAAATGTAATGGTGCTGTGCTTCCTTATTGCATTTAAGTCTGTTTGACAGAAAGGAATTAAAAATGCATGTATATTCACATACTACTCAAAATAGTGCTTCTTTTATGTGCATAAAGGTGAGTTTCATAATTGTTTTAATTATATTTTTTGATGTTTATACACTTATTTTTCTAGGAAGCACTTGTCCTGCGGAATTAGGAAAATGTGAGTGATGTGAAACTCTACTGTCAAAATATGACCCTGATAAAATTTGAAGCTGAGATGTTGAGAACTAGTTTTGAAAACACTAATTTTGGAATTTTACAAAAGGTCCTTTATACGTTCACATATAAAATTAACTTCAAATATTTTGATGAGAACCAGTAGGAAGAATTGCTTGAGAGAGTGGAAGCCAGATCGACTGCTGTTGGATTGCAGCCATTTGAATGTCAAGTTTAAAAGGCTTGTAAAAAGACTTAAAATATGAGAATCCTGTTGTTATAATAAAATAATGTACTGTGTGGTTTATAGTTATTTAATTTATTCACATAAAAATAACTGAATTATATAGATTGTTTTCTGTATTTTTTCTATTATATACAGTACAGCTATAAGTCTTATCTTCTGTGTAAGAAAGTCTTGGCTGTTTGTAGACAATATGAAGAAAAACGTATTTTTTAATGGATCAGTTTCAAGGCTAACAAAAATCCAATATCTCTGAAAAGTACATTTATTAAAGAATACACTCATATTTTACATTTAATAGCTGATAAGAGCAATCTTAGGGCTGGTCTATAGTGATTGAAGAACAGGGTGGAGAGTAGCAAATCAGTGGTATTGTGTTTTACGTCGCACATGTTGAGTATTTTTTTTATTTATTTTTAAAATCTTCTATTCTGCATTGTTCTTTAGCAATTAACATGCCTGATTTCCTCCTGCCCAATTATTTACCTTGGAGTTTAAAATGATCACTTCACTTCGTCATTAGCATTCCATGAATTTCTCTCTTCTGATATGTACTATCATATCTGTGAATAATGAAATAGCTTACAGAAAGTAAGCCTTAATTGCTACTAATATCAATTTAAAAACCTAAGTTTATTGTAGCAGTCAGTTAAGGGAGATACAGAAAACCCCCCACACTTAGACATGGTGTATGTTATATTAGTGAGAAGAGATCTGCAGAGGTTACACTCCACCAGTATTTGAAAGGTTAGGGCAATTCAGTGTTTAAGCAGATAATCAGGGGTCAGAGGGATTTGTTTGAAACAGACATAGCTCTGCTGTGCATGGGCCTGATAGACTGAATGGTCCCCTGTGGTTTGTCAAATATCTTATGTTCAGAGATGCTTTGCTGAAATATTTTATGAAAGCAAAGAGCACTTCATTTAGAAGACACTTTGGAGGACTGTTTTGTAATTTTGGTATAGTTGAATTTCTGAGATTTTCTGGGATCAAGGTTCAGGGTGGTCAGACTATACGGTAATACATTATTTCATTCTTCTGTGATATTGCTTGTGGCACACTGCTAAAAGCCTCTATCTTTAATTCCCATTCCTCTTTCCTATTCATCTGTCACCTGCAACAAATAATTTTTTTCCTCAACAGATTAAAAAGCTTCTACCAGCTCTGACCTTTACACATCTGTTTTCCGAGCTGTAGAGATTAATTTCATTTAGCCTGTCCTTGCAATTCAGTCCTCTGATGCTGCAGTTACTTTTGTTGCTTTCCTGTAGATTTTTTGATAAAGCTGCAATTTTTCTCTCTCTCTCCTGCTGTCTCACTCTGTGTGTGTGTGTGTATGCGTGTGTTTGTGTGTGTGTATTCTTCATAGATTAAATCCTTAAGACACTTACAATAGGAGCTAAATGTGTCCTCAGAGATTATGGATTAATTTTTCCCATAAAGCAGAAAAAGCACTTAAGCAAATCAGAAATTTCAGAATGGGCTATGGAGGTGTAATATTGTGCAGCTTTATTAGCTTGCAGTGTCACATTAGAAGACCATAAATGCATTAAATTCTATCAAAATCATTGGCTTACTGTGATAACAAAAGCTATTGTGCACTAGCATCACAATAAAGATTAAATAGTGGCACAAAGGATTTAATATTAATTTCTGAACATGCATCATCCAAGTATATGATTCTGGAGGGCCAGAGCCCTATAGTATTATATAGTACTGTATTATATATACACTGAGTAAAGTGAAAATCTTGCATGTACGAATCAACATGCAACATATGGCCATTCTCTGACACCATTTTTATAATATATATCTTGTTGTTTTTGGGTCACTGGATGGCACAAAAGAGGTTGGAGAGATCTAACAAAGAAATCTTTTATGTTGGTACTTGAAGGAACAGTACTCAAGTTTTACAGTATTTAAAAAGTGAGCCTTTACTCAAACACACACCAAAGCGGACAACTCCTGGGTTGTCTCTGTTTTTCCAGCTCAGTTTATTGAGTTTAAAAGAACCCGTAGGTGTCTTCCTCAAGGGAATTCAGCTGCAGGGACAGAGGTGCAAAAGGGGCCGGGACTGGTCAGACGCAGTCTGCACAGGACAGTAAGAATGGAACAACAGGTGAGTAAACTCCTTAAAGACTTGTACCAATGAGCAATGAGTGCTTTATACAGTACAGCGGGAAGTGATCCCACACTTGGAAATCCGAGGCTGTGTTTCTTTGGTGTTAACATGCTGTCTTTCCCAAAGGTTGAAGATGCAGCAGGGGATGAGGCACAGCATGACCTTTCACAAAACTTTCGCTTTTGCTTTCGCTTTGTTCAGTCTTGTTAATCAAGCATCACTTTAAAGCGGGTTTAGCAACAAGAGAGAGGATGTCTGCATTAATGTGTTGAATGCCAGGATGATGACGAACCATTCAATTAAATAGATGTAGTTGAATGAACCATATAGTTAACCTGGAGTTCATGTCTTTTTGTCTATAAACCATTGGAGAGGTGCATGACCAGTGACTAATGTAAATTTCCGACCTCATAATTAATACCGGAGAGTTTCAACAGTCCATTTAATTACCAGGCATTCATTTTTAATGGTAGAGTATCTGCAATTTCTGGGAAGTAATTTCCTACTTAAAAGCTTAATCGAATGCTCCTCGTTATCAAAAAGTAAGACAACAAAGTAGCTTTCAAATCAGAAAATCGTCTGACAAGATGAACAAGTCTTATTGCTCTCTATTAAGTTTGTCAAGGGTACAGTCGTACTAGCAAAGCTGGGAATAAAACGCCTGTAATAATCGGCTAACCCTAAGAATGCACAACTCTGTTTCTGCATCTCTGGGCAGGGGTGTGCAAGGAACTCCCCAATCTTTGTCATTTGGATTGTAATCTTTACCAATAGATAAGCCAAAGCAGTGAGTCCCTGACATACCTAAGTTACATTTCCTTGGATAAGCTGTTAAACCAGCCTTTCTCAGGCTAGCAAAATCCATTTGCAGTCATTACTGAAAATAACAATATCAGTAGGCTATGCTCTAGTGTATATATGCCATGAGCACTTAAAATTTGGTCCATCATAAGCTGGAATGTGAGAGGTGCACTATGAAGCCCAAAAGGGAGGCTAGTAAATTCAAAAAAAAACATCTGTGGTCACAAACGCAGTCTTCCCACAGATAGATTCCTCTAAAGGCACTTACCAGCATCCTTTTGTCAGTTCAAACATAGAGATATATGAGGCCTGATCAAGCTTTTCCAATAATTCATTAGCACACGGCACTGGGTAAGCATCACATTTCGAAACCTTATTTAATCAATGAAAATCTATACAGAAGTGAACAGAAATGGCAATATAGTGTCCCAAGACATCTTGTCCTCATGAGCAACTTGCCTAATCATTTGCTTCAATGTTTTATTGAACCTTTCAGTCAACAAATTTGTTTGCTCATGATAAATGGTTGTGCTTAACATATCAATTGCAAGACTCTTATACAACCCCTCCATCACCCAAGACGTAAATGGTGATCCCTTATCTGTTATAATTTGACTGGGTATGTTGATACAAGTAAAAGGCTCCTGGAAAGTTTTCATCATAGCCTGTGAACCTGTCTTCCGCAAAGGCGCCATTTCAGGATACCTGGTAAAATTTACAAACACTAGTATATACTGGAAACCATTCTTACTCTTGGGGAATGGACCAACAATGTCTAAACCAAAACCTTCAAAAAGACACTTCTAAAATTGGCATTGGAACGAGAGGGGTGTGCAAAGGTTTGTGAGAAGAGACAGTCTGACAATCAAGGCAAGATTTTCAGAATTGTTCCACATCCTTAGCCATATTTACTCAGTAAAATCAATTCAGAATTTGTTCCCTAATTTTACCTGGACCAAGATGCCCACCCCAAACATGCAAATGCACCATTAGCAACACAATCTCCTTTTGAGAAAGAAGAAGAACTAGCTTCAGGGGATTGAACTTGAACTTGGCTGACAGCAGCAAACTATTGACACATACTGTATGTGATCACATTTCACATCATATTTCTTGGCCAGGGATTTTCAGTCCTTTATCTTGGTGTAGCAGCCTCAGGAATATTTTTGAAGTACTATCATTTTCTTATAGTCTTAAATGGTTATGCACTGAAGTCTTAACTCCCACCTCTGCCTCTAATATTGCATTTAGGGATTTTAACAGCTGATTACAGAAAGTATTTTGTGTGGTGTGTATGGTTTTTAGATTTTCTTAAGCACATAAAAATTATTTTTAGTGGAGTTATTTTTTTATATGAGAACAGCAGCATGGTCTTATAAAGACTACAAATTATTCTTAAATTTACAAATATTGTACAATTATATATGAATCTAGAGCCAAAGAAGCAGAAAAAAGACAAATGACATAATACTACAGGTCAGAAAAATAGAAAAGTCACTTAATGTCAATGAAGAAGATTGAGTGTCTTTATATTTTACAGAGTTACTAGCAAAATACCCGTGCTTCGCAGCAGCAAAGTACTGCCTTAAAATTTTTATTAAGAAGAAAATGAAACCTTTTTAAACTGAGGGAAAATATACCAATAATTATTTGTTAAGGATCTCTTTGTATACCACATTGTCATTTCGGCCCTCCGGGTGTAATATGACCAAGCTGTGCCCGAGCTTACTCTTGAGCATGCAACGTACAGTTGGCCATGTGAACAGTAATCTTGTTTCAAATCTCACAGCTTGGATTGCTGCTGTCACAATCGGTTTGAGTTTCATGGTTTGTTTCAGTTACAAAAGTATTTGCAGGACTTGTGTTGAAGTGATATTCGGCATCGTCAAGCGTTGTAAGCATACAACCGGTTTCATCGATAACTTCACATCCAGCTTTTGAGAGTTTAAACATTCATAAACATCAAAGTGTCCACTACTGAAATCGTCACCTGTGAATCTAAGATGTTTAAGAGGCATTGACGGTTGTCCAAAGGTGTAAAATATTTGGCCATTTCGGTACACTTGAAAGCGACAACCGAACAATTCAGCGGCAGCCATCAACTCACATGCAGAACCATAGGTAAAGGGCTTAAGCATTTCACTCTTATAGTGCTCCTGTGTAGTATAATTATCTCCTGTACCATCATCAGTCCACACCTTGAACCTGTCCCAGTCATTCAATACATAAGACACAATGTTCCTCCGGATATCAAGAGTGAGCCTGATATGGCCATGCAATATGTAAGAAAGAGAATGGAAAAGGTAGGTGCCATCTCCGGGCATGGAAACCACTTGGTAAGTGACAGTTCTTTGATCGATGGTGATCACCTCGATAGACCTGTTAATAGGGGTATGGTTGGAACGATAAAGGAAATGGGTACCTGAACAATGTAAAGTAATTCTAAAATACCTACACAATAACTATAATCGTAATAAACGAACAATAAAACAGCGGAGAAGTCGTGGATTAAATAAAAAGGCTGTAGTTATCACCAGGGAGACGTGAATCCTGTGGCGAAGCAAGGAAGGAAACGTAGAGACCAGAGCGGCCCTATATAGGCAGGCAGCCAACAACGTGGGAGGCGTTGGGAGGGGGGACCCAACGCCGCCTCACACAGTGACCGAGCTGCAGGCTATGGATGTAAGTAGGATTCAGTTAGCGTTGGGAACCCGCGTACCAAATTTCTTGAAGATGGGCCCATAAGTAACAAAGACCGTTGTAAAGTTCAATATGGCTGCCGACAGTGGCGTCATACCACCGAAATAAGTACGTGCATTGGTTTCGGTTAGCGCAGGGAAGCCGCCTACCAAATTTCGTGAAGATGGGGCCATAAATAAGAAAGTTCAATATGGCGGACGTTGTCGACTGTTATCGACCGTTACGCGTAGAATTTCGAAATAAAACGTGCTTAACTTTTGTAAGTAAGCTGTAAGGAATGACCCTGCCAAATTTCAACCTTCTACCTACACGGGAAGTTGGAGAATTAGTAACGTTGGAAAGTTCAATATGGCGGCTGACAGTGGTGTCATACCACCGAAATAAGTAAGTACATTGGTTTCGGTTAGCGCAGGGAAGCCGCCTACCAAATTTCGTGAAGATGGGGCCATAAATAAGAAAGTTCAACATGACGGACGTTGTTGACCGTTATAACCGTTACGCGTAGAATTTCAAAATGAAACCAGCTTAACTTTTGTAGGTAAGCTGTAAGGAATGAGCCTACCAAATTTCAGCCTTCTACCTACTCGGGAAGTTGGAGAATTAGTGACGTTGGAAAGTTCAATATGGCGGCCAACAGTGGCACCATACCACCGAAATAAGTACGTACATCGGTTTTGGTTAGCGCAGGGAAGCCACTTACCAAATTTCGTGAAGATGGGGCCATAAATAAGAAAGTTAAATATGGCGAACGTTGTCAACCGTTATGACCGTTACGTGTAGAATTTCGAAATGAAACCTGCTTAACTTTTGTAAGTAAGCTGTAAGGAATAAGCCTGCCAAATTTCAGCCTTTTACCTACACGGGAAGTTGGAGAATTAGTGATGAGTGAGTCAGTGAGTCAGTGAGTGAGTCAGTGAGGGCTTTGCCTTTTATTAGTATAGACTAGCAAAATACCCGCGCTTCGCAGCGGCGAAGTACTGCCTTAAAATTTTTATTAAGAAGAAAATTTAACCTTTTTAAACTGAGGGAAAATATGCCAATAATTATTTGTTAAGGATCTCTTTGTATACCATGTTGTCAGTTCGGCCCTCCGGTTGTAACATGACCAAGCTGTGCGCTGAGCTTACTCTTGAGCATGCAACTTACAGTTGGCCATGTGAACAGTAATCTTGTTTCAAATCTCACAGCATGGATTGCTGCTGTCATAATCGATTTCAGTTTCATGGTTTGTTTCAATTACGACAGTATTTGCAGGACTTGTGTTGAAGTGACATTCGGCATCTGTCAAGCGTTGTAAGCTTACAACTGGTTTCATCGATAACTTCACATCCAGCTTTTGAGAGTTTAAACATTCATAAACATCAAAGTGTCCACTACTGAAATTGTCACCTATGAATGTAAGATGTTTAAGAGGCATTGGCGGTTGTCGAAAGGTGTAAAATATTTGGCCATTTCGGTACACTTGAAAGCACCAACCGAACAATTCAGCGGCAGCCATCAACTCACATGCAGAACCATAGGTGAAGGGCTTAAGCATTTCACTCTTCTAGTGCTCCTGTGTAGTATAATTATCTCCTGTACCGTCATCAGTCCAAACCTTGAACCTGTCCCAGTCATTCAATACATAAGACACAATGTTCTTCCAGATATCAAGAGTGAGCCTGATATGGCCGTGCAATATGTAACACAGAGAATGGAAAAGGTAGGTGCCATCTCCGGGCATGGAAACCACTCGGTAAGTGGCAGTTCTTTGATCGATGGTGATTACCTCGATAGACATGGTAATGGGGGTTGGAATGATGAAGGAAATGGGTACCTGAGTAATGTAAAGTAAGTGTAAAATACCTATACAATAACTATAATTGTAATAAACAAACAATAAAACAGCGGAGAAGCCGTGGACTAAACAAAAAGGCTGTAGTTATCAGCAGGGAGACGTGAATCCCGTGGCGAAGCAAAGAAGGGAATGTAGAGACTGGAGCGACGGATGGCCTTATATAGGCAGGCAGCCAACAACGTGGGAGGTGATGGGATGGGAGACCCAACGCCGCCTCACACGGTGACCAAGCTGCAGGCTATGGACGTATATATGTACGTAAATAGGATTCAGTTAGCGTTGGGAACCCGTGTACCAAATTTCTTGAAGATGGGCCCATAAGTAACAAAGACTGTTGAAAAGTTCAATATGGTGGCCGACAGTGGCATTATACCACCGAAATAAGTACGTACATTGGTTTCGGTTAGTGCAGGGAAGCCGCCTACCAAATTTCGAGAAGATGAGGCCATAAATAAGAAAGTTCAACATGGCGGACGTTGTTGATCGTTACGCGTAGAATTTCGAAATGAAAACTGCTTAACTTTTGTAAGTAAGCTGTAAGGAATGAGCCTGCCAAATTTCAGCCTTCTACCTATACGGGAAGTTGGAGAATTAGTGATGTTGGAAAATTCAATATGGCGGCTGACAGTGGCGTCATACCACCGAAATAAGTACGTACATTGGTTTTGGTTAGCTCAGGGAAGTCACCTACCAAATTTCGTGAAGATGGGGCCGTAAATAAGAAAGTTCAACATGGCGGACGTTGTTGACCGTTATGACTGTTATGCGTAGAATTTCGAAATGAAACCTGCTTAACTTTTGTTAGTAAGCTGTAAGGAATGGGCCTGCCAAATTTCAGCCTTCTACCTACATGGGAAGTTTGAGAATTAGTGATGAGTCAGTCAGTCAGTAAGTCAGTCAGTGAGTGAGTCAGTGAGTCAGTGAGGGCTTTGCCGTTTATTAGTATAGATATACAGTATACAGTTGGAAAGATGGTGCCATGAACACAAGTTCCATATTTTAAAAGAGGTGTACATAATGTGCCCTGCGGTGGGCTGGTGCCCTGTGTTGCCTGGGATTGGCTCCAGCAGACCCCCGTGACCCTATAGTTAGAGTATAGCGGGTTGGATAATGGATGGATGGATGTAGATGATGTGGTGAGTTTCCTATACTGTGGTAGGCAAACTTTTTAGTTCAAACACCATATAAAATTTGAAATTGTATTCTGAGCTCATTCAAGCTGTTGTTACAGATAAACTATACCTTTATATACTATAAATGTGTAATTTTGTAGTGTCATCTTATTGTCTAAAAACATAGGACATTACATCACGATTAAAGGTCATCTTTTTCAAAGTCAGCAAATCAACAGGAAAATTCTCCATGCAAGTCTATGAGGGACTTGTACTGTACTTTTGTGTCTGTGCATATGACAAATGGAGTGTCCCAAGAGTGGAAAAAAGGTACAAATGAGTTGCTGATCATTTGTTTCTTGGAAAGCTTGGTTTGTTAATCAGTGTAATATAGTGTTTGCCTTTGTGCTGGTCTCTTGGATAGTAGATACCTGGAATATGCATTTTGTTAAACCTGTAAACTAATAGCCATTTTGGAAGCTTATACTAACTTGCTTTTTGCAGGATTGGAAAAAAAAATGCCTACTGAGTTTGTGTTCTTCAAACGCTGCAAAACTTCCCTTACAAATTACCTAGAGAGCTTTTGTTCCAGCTTCTGTGAAAAAGTATTTTAAAGCCATTCTTTTTTTAAAACACTCTGCATTCATTGTCAACTTTCTTCTTCATTCTTTGGCATATGTTGCCTGTAGCTGGGGAATCAAATCATGTAGTGATTCTTTGCCATCTAACACAGCAAGATTAGTAAAATATAAGAAAAAATTATATCAGACAAGCTGGAATACGATGAATATTGACTAGTTTAGTTTAGTTTGGATCGCAAGAGCCAGTTAAAACTATCTGGTGGTATGGATCTGGCCCAATAGCTGTAGTTTGCCCCACCCTTTCCTAGACCCTTGTGTGGCAATATAGTGGTCCCATGTGGAGTAAGTAAAGTCCTGTGTGAAGGAGAAGGTGAGCATGAGCCAATAAATATGTATAGGGGTTCAGAGTGTAGGATGCCTACCAGCAGTTCTGAGCATCACTGAGGGAGTACAGTATCCCCAGAAATAGGTTTGAAACTGCCCCTTCACCAGTCACTTATTGAGCTTAGAGTCAGGAGGTGAATTGGGCTCAAGTGGCAGCAAGGTAGCACAGACAGCTGTTAGATAAAGAAGGAGATTTCAAAGAATTTGTAGGTGAATGGCATTTTTGGCACTAATTTTAATATTTGGCAAGTTGTCAACCCACACCAAGACTGTCTTCCTGTAATGTATAGAATCATGTATAAGTATTTGCTCTTGATGTGCAGTTTTAGAGTTCAACTCTCTGTGCCACTCCATATCTAGCTCTGCTTGCAAAGCTCCATCAACTCATACTTTTAAATCAAGATTGAAAATCCATTTATTTACTCTTGCACTTCTTCCTGCATTAACTTTCTGCAGTGGATTCCAGTGTGCTTCAGTGCTCTTCTGTTTTTCTTGTTTCAATGATTTTGTTATTTCCATAGTCCATTATTCCCTATTTTTCTAGTCTATTAAGTGCACAGACAAGCTGAGGAGTGTGTGATTGTGAAAAGCTACTTTCTAAGGACAATTCAAAAAAAGGATCATAGAAACTTTAATTTTTAGATAATGGAGTTGGGATGGGTAGAATATTAAAAATATAATGATTTTTCTTATATGTGAAAGTTCATAAGCAAGATAGTTTAGTATTCTCCTTACTTAGTTAATTTAAATAAAGAAATACTATATTATTCAATTTGGAAACTTCTTGTTGTAACTTCAAGCATAGTATGGTTGTGATGAAATTCATAAATGCAAATTTTAGAATAAGATTTTAAAAGTTCTTTCTTGGATGAAACAAAATCCAATTTGTCAAATAAAAATAGATTTTCTACTTAACACTGGGTTTTACTAAGTCCAGGTCAGTGCTGATTTTTATCTATTAAGGATTGTATTCTTATGAAGCCATGAATCAATAAGCACAGTGAACTTTTTAAAGCTCATGTGAGTAAATACAGTACAGATGAACTCATGGGCTACGTTCAAGCAACTCCCATTAATCATTTCTGATGAAATCTAGGCTGAAGATTATTACACACAAATCACTATAAAACATCTCTTGGATTATGCACTGTTTGGGAAAGGGAAGTCTTTTTTAGTAGATTTATTTGGAATCTTTCAGGGTGATGTAATGGTTAGTGTTGCTGCTTCTCAGCTCCAGAGTCCTGTGTTCAAATCACAACTCTCCAACTCTGTTTGTGCAGTTCTCCCATTCTCCCTGTTTTTCCTCTAGGTTTTCCATAGTTCCGTTCTGTATCACAAATGGTAGGTAGAATTCATTGGTGACCATAAAATGCTTGTATGTGTGGGAGTTTCAGGGAAGGGAACACAGAAGTTTTGAGGGAAGGTAGTAATGGTCACTGATCATGGTGCTAAAGGCTGTACATGTGTTGCGTATTGATTCGCACATGCAAGTAAAAATT
Source organism: Polypterus bichir lapradei (assembly GCA_026402145.1). Lineage (NCBI taxonomy): Eukaryota > Metazoa > Chordata > Cladistia > Polypteriformes > Polypteridae > Polypterus > Polypterus bichir. Next base: position 89,264,179 of record JANRMT010062791.1, on the reverse strand, counting down.
TCACTGTACTCTGTACATGTGACAATAATGACCCTATGAACCTATGATGGACCAGTTCCTTGTTCAGCTCTGGTTCCTTCCTAGCACCCAGTGCTGCCAGCATAGTCTTCAGTTCCCTTTGATTCCAAACTGCAGATGCAGATGGTAAATTAAATATTTGAATTTTTTTCACACCTTTACATCTTTATTCACTGACTAATCTGTGCAGTAATTTTGTCTCCTCAGATATTCTCAGTTACTGTGATTGTTTCCATTGCTATCTCAGAGTTGCAAGCAAATTGTGTCACTTAGTCACTAAAGTACTGTCATTAGCCCGAGTCTGTCTGTTATGTAAAATCAAACAGTTAGTTTATAAGCTGTTAGCACATCTTTCTGAATGTTAGGAAATTTGTATCGCTATTTTCTGGATCTGGCAACTTAGAACATTATCAGATGGCAAACATTTTAGTAGCAAAAAAAAGAACATTGAAATATCAGAAAAGCAAATACCTGCATTAGCACTGGAAGGATAGAATGGCCTATAGAAGATTACTTTATAAATTAGCCTTTTTGTTCTTTTTCAATGCAGAAATATTCTCGGCCAATTACGTAGGGATGAGAAATGTGTCCCTTCGTATGACTGACAGAGTGACAAATGAGCATCAGTCCTTATCTTCAAATTTGGGGGAACTGATTGATTTAAGCAAGTATGATGACAATATGTTTTGGAAGAGTTTTTTTCTTCATTTCAATATGTTTTTGGAAATAAAAGAAGAAGCATGCTTTCCTGACATATGCTTTAAACGATGACAGAGTTAGGCTCTAAAGGAATAAATCATACCTTTTTGCTGTCGCCTCAATGCATTTTGAGAAGGCCATTTTTAGTAGCACAATCTGAGAGTCGCACACTCCACATAAAGAGAATGCGATTAAATGGGACATGCATTTGATTAAATGGCTACCCAGCAGCCAAATTCTACACCTTTTAGTGAGTTGATTCGTTCCTGCTTTTCTTTAAGTATGTTTTATTGTTGGTTTCATATGCTATAAGCTTTGAAACCGTATATATTAGAACCTGTCTGTGCAAAAGGGATAGGAAATGTCAGAAAAAATTACAATAGAGAAATGAAATGCCTGGCATGTCAGCCAGCAAAGGTCTATTCTAATTAAAAGCAGAGTGACCTTTAAACCAGCTCATATGGACACAAGTGAAATTCTTATACACCGTGACCTGCTGTATACACAGCCACATCCATAGCAGCCACGCCTCAATGGCTTTGAACTAACTCTTTAGATTTAGCATCATCAGTTATTAAGTACAAGTGAATGGACATTGAACAATCTGGAAGTCTTTGTATATAATTGGGCATTTTCCACCTCTCTCAATTGATCAGTCTACGTGCTTGCTCATGCAATGGTGCTGTTAACCTGTTGTCTGGGAAAGTTATTTTATATTGCAAATTGTTTGCTCTTGGAGATTTTTTTTTCCTCCTTAAAATATACAATAACATAATCTAAGAAAAAGGTAATGCTATTGTTTATTTATGCGGCAATTTCCCCTGAGGGCAGAAATGAATGACAGGTGAAGAAAAGAGAATTCTGCTCTCAGGTTTGCCTTTAAAATAATGCTTATTAAAGAGTTTATTTTACATTCCTGTGACACATTTTTTATTATTCTTAAATCAGGTTTCATTTGAATTCTGCAGATTGCACCTGCACCTCACATGTCGACCTCTTCAATACACATTGTTTATTACCATACTGCCCGTGCAAGTGCAGTCCCACTGAACCTCGCATCTATAGTGCATACAGGTTAAAGGAAATACCAGAACACTGCAGCAAATGTTCTTTTTTTTTTTTTACGCGATTTTTATAAGGCATGCAAATAAGTGATCAAACCAGACTCTGAGACAGACATCATACATTGCAAATTCTTACTGTGATTATTCAAATACCGATGTAACTGCTCATTTTCATTCAAAAGTATACCACTGGTTAGAAATTCTAGGCATGCCGAGTAGTTGTTATGGAACAAGCAAATTGGAAGAGAATTGGCAGACATTTAACTGAAACTTCAGTGATATTTCCCTTAATTTTGTAAAGTAGGCTTCTGTCCCTTTTTATCTGCTCATTTACTACACTAGCTCAATGCAGTTTTTTAGTGTTGCATTTGGCTTACTTACCTACCCAGTTCAGTGGCACAGTGAGACTGAAGCCTTTTCTGGAAGCTTTAGGAATGTGGTGGAATTCATCTCTAGGCAGCACACCAGTCCAAATGTAATCTAAACTAATACAAAGATTTGTAGAATTAGGGAAAATACAAGAATACTGGAAAATGTGCAGACTTCACAGAGACAACAATAAACAGGCACAGGATTCAAATCTAGGACACAGGATGTTTTTGGCCTCTATAGCTGAGTGCAGCTATAAATTTTTTGGTTCTATTTTTCATGAGAAAAACAACATAAATTACATTGGGTGATTTCTCTCTTGCATGTTTTGAAAAAAGTGAGCAGCATATTGTGTTATAATATAGTTCTGTTATGTTGCTGTACTAGGTTTAATTTACCTCAATGATAGTAACCTTGTCTTGCACTTGTCCTGTATTTCTGTATAAATTGCACCGCAGACCAGGGAATGTTATTTTGTGCCACTGTGTGCTGCAATACTGTGTATGGATCATATGACAATACAGCCACTTGACTTGACTTTATCAAAGTGGAAATTGTTTGTATCTAAAGTGAGACCTTCCTACCAAAATCAAATTACACAATTGAAAAATACAAGCGAGATTTGCATTATACTCTGGTTTGCCTTGAAAAGCAGTTTGTGTTGAAGACTACTGCACAACATTTACTATAATGGATTATCCATTCATTGGGAGAGTAGCTCCCATATATCCAAATCAGACCATTTGACACTTTTCAAATAGCTGGCTGCTAAAACTAAATTAACTGCTCCAAAATAATCAAACTAGTGACTTAAATATAATTATAAATACAAGAACATATAATGGTATTCTTCATGCTTTATCTGGCAGTTTTTCTACTTTGGTCACATATAGTATATGACAAACAAAGAAATACTTTGAAATTATATTAGGTCTCTGTTAAGGAATTGGCCGGGTCAGCTTTTCTGGTCTCTATGCATAAATGTACTCAACATGGGGATTTACTGCATAGCCTGCATGTGTCTAGTTTTTCAAGTCAAAGATATTTTTTACAATTTGCCACAGAAAACTCGATTCTTGAGTGAAGCATCTTTTGTAAATTAAAAAAAAAAGAAAAAGTGCATGTTCTTGTGGTTTAAAATGAGATTAACAGAAGCTAAAATAGGCAGAGGGAAAACCCACAAGAATCGAGGGACAGCTAACAAGCTGCATTGAGAGTGCATATGCCTGGATATCAAGTTATCCCTGAGCCTGTGTGGCACTAACTATGGCACAAATGTGCCTTCCTTCACATATTACAGTATGTGAATTTAATGGTACCCACAAGATGTGCTAAGATGAAAAATCTGAGAAGAAGTAGATGGAAATGAAGGAAATGGACTGAAATGTCCATACAGGGACTGTTCTGGTAAGGAAGTAAGACAGTATTGTTCATTTTTAATGATTTTATTCATTTGCAAATTTCATCACAAATTGATTACAAATAAGTAAGACAAGGTCTTTACATCTTTATCAGCAGATCAGATACCTCTCTCCACCAATCTCCAAAAAAATATTTAATATGAAGTAACCACTCAGAGATACTAAATGCTAGTAATGGTTCAGTATGTTCAATCAACTGAAGGCAACATTTATAAATACTAATATAATGATATTCTGAAACCACAGAGTATGTAGAAAAAAAACCCACAATGAGGTGAATGAAAAATTATCCACCAATTAAATGCTGTAGTGTTTTTGTTGCCCTCCATTTTAGAGATAATTTAACTTTCTGCACTTAATAGAGGCATGGCCAGATTGCTGCTTAGTATATGAGAAATCTTTGTTACCATTACATGAGCCTGATTTGTTTTTGTGGAATAGCACATTCAAAATATGAAGACCTTTGATTTTTTCCCCAACAAAATCTTCTCACATACTCCAAGTAACTGTACTAACTATTAATCTAACGTAGAATAAGAAAAGCAAAAATGCAGTGTAACTGTCAGTTTTCCAAGGTTAGGGCAGTAAGACATTATAACAGTTTGTTTTAATGATTACCTAAATAATTGTAATATATTTTATGAACGACAACAACATTTATTTATATAGCACATTTTCATGCAAATAATGTAGCTCAAAGTGCTTTACATGATGAAGAAAAGAGAGATAAAAGACAAAGTAAGAATTAGAATGAGACTACACTAATTGACATAGAATAAGAGTAAGGTCTGATGGCCAGGGAGGACAGAAAAAACAAAAAAAAAAAAAAACTCCAGACGGCTGGAGAAAAAAATAAAATCTGCAGGGATTCCAGACCATGAGACTGCACAGCCCCCTCTGGGCATTCTATCTAACATACATGAAACAGTCCACTTTGTATTTAAAGTTCCCTTGGAAGGACTTGATGATGATGGTCATGTAGACTTCTGGCTTTTATTCGATCAATGTGGGACATCACGGTGCTTTGATTAGGTGGTGATGGTACAGATCGCCACCACAGAAAACCGGGAAAAGAAACAGAAGAGAAAGTAGGGGTTAGTACGGATTTTACAGCCATCATGAATAGTTATTATAATGAATTAAATACACAGAGTATCAGGATTAGATGAAGGTAAAGTTATCAAAAAGCCATGTTAAAGTAATGTGTTTTTAGCAGTTTTTTAAAGTGCTCCACCGTATCAGCCTGGCGAATTCCTATTGGCAGGCTATTCCAGATTTTAGGTGCGTAACAGCAGAAGGCTGCCTCACCACATATATTAATATATGTTAATTATGCTATTTAAGATCATACTAACAATGAATGAACTGAATCTTCAACATCAATTAACTGGGTTAGACAACAAAATGACAGATATAAATTTGGATGCAAAGAAACTAGAATGTGTAGGCCTGATAACAATTGACAATGATTGCTCAAAGGAAATAAATGTAAGAATGGCCATTGCACAGAGTTCTTTTGCAGCACTGAATGACATCTTTAAAAGTGGAAATATCTCCATGGAAAAGTCAAAATAAATATATTGCCAATGTGTGTTTCCTCTTCATTACTTTTGAAAGTGAATTTAAAGTCAACTACAGAAAGATTCTAAAAATCGGATGGAGACATTAGGTGACAAATCAGAGAATTCCAAAAGATTTTAAATGATAAAGAAAAAACTATTTGCGAGGTTATTAAGGAATGGAATTTGGATCTTTGGGGCACATATGTAGGATGGAAGAGGAGAGGCTAATCATAATTTTGATATAGAAAAAAAGAAATTGAAACACCAGCAAGGAGATGGATTGATGACATCAAAGAATGGTGATAGATAGATAGATAGATAGATTTGCAGAAGCTCTTTAATTAAATAAATAAATACATAAATACTGCAGTGGGCTGGCGCCCTGCCCAGGGTTTGTTTCCTGCCTTGCGCCCTGTGTTGGCTGGGATTGGCTCCAGCAGACCCCCGTGACCCAGTAGTTAGGATATAGTGGGTTGGATGATGGATGGATGAATACATAAATAGATAAGTAAATAAATACACACACGCGCACACTGGAATGACTATAAAACAAGAATTTAAATTTAAAAGAAAGAAAAGTTCTGTCTTGGCTGTCAGAGCTATAATTAAATAAATATAATTAAGGACAGGAATGGATTCTGGAAAAGAATGAAAAGCACCATCGGCCTACACAATCCTTAGATGGACTACACAAGATCTCTGTAGGATGGATGGAATTATTCTATTGAGTATCAGCAAGATAAACAGAGTAATTTACAGGATTAAAAAGGAACACTGTTCATGGGTGCAACACTCCCCACTAGCTCATTCCAGGATTCCAAACTACATTTTTTCAGTACACAAACAACAAATTAAACACAAAATAGAGCACAGGAAAGACGAGTTAATTATCATCTCCATGTTCTACTTGCCCTTCTCTCTCATTTTCTCTCTTTCTCACTGTCACTCTGTGGCACTCTACCCCCTACCATGAACTTATTATATCTGTCAATTTGTCTTATTCTGGTAAGGTTCTAGCTATTTGTACCATTTAGCTGTGGTTACCAAACCATGATGCATCCTTGATCCCTAGATATTTTTAAAGGGCTAAGACTTACTAGATTCCCATTGCCAGGCTCAATAACACATAGTGGATTTTCTGGCTATGCCAGATGGACCAGTTACTGCAAACCATTTTTCTCTGGTCAAACGAATCTATGATGATAGCATTCCCTTTTCAGGCTAGCTAGTGAGGTTTTCTTTTTCTCAGCATGACAGATCTGGTGCATGCTCAAAAGAGAAATATATTTATGAGTTGTGGTCATTTTCTCCTGACACAATGTGCCACAATTTCATTCTACAATGCTTCAGATAAATTGTACCTTCCAGCATAGTCAATTAGAAGCATTTCTTTACATATTGTAGTTTATGTTTAATCTGTATGTGGCAAATCAAATTTGATTTGATTTGACTCGAGGTACAATATAGTTAAAATACATTTTGGCTCCCCAAAATCTGCTTAGAGTGCAGACTGTCATTAGTTACCATAGCACCAGAAAAATTCTCTTATTGAGTGTTTTGGTCCAGAAGAAGTACACAATTAAAATTTCACAAAGACTGCTTCAAGGGATAATTATCTGTCAAATTCTGTATAGAAAGTCCTCTGGTTTAAATATATTTTTAACAAAGGAACGATAATGATTGTGATACTAATAACAACAGTACAGTAACCTTGCAACCTCTTCAAAGATCTGTGATTTTTTTTTAAGATGACAAATGTTTAACTTTCTTATTACTAACTTTTACACTTAACACATTTGCTATACTCCATTTTTCATTTTTTTGTAATCTACTGTAAGTTGTTTACTGAGTAAAGAGTGAATGACTACAAAGATATCGCTCTGATGGAGTACAATCTAAACAGTTGCTCTTTAACTGTTTGTATTTAAGATCACAGTGCAAAGTAACTTCAAATAAGTTGATAATATATACAAACAAAGCAAAGAGAGAAAGATAAAAGCACTTAAAATAACAGCCATTTCAATCTTTTGACATGAAATCTCCATTTAACATCTTTTGTTAATGCTGTACACACATAATCCTCTGTGTTCCGCTTTTTCTTTGTTTAAGTGGACCAGGCTTGGGATTTTGAAGTGAAATGGATTCTTTCATAGATAAGGGATTCTTAAAAATGATTCAGGTTTTGAGATTGTAGAAATACTTGCTTGTAACAGTTACTGAAAAGAAACATACATTTATTGTAGGAATACAATAACTATTTTGTTTCTCCATCTGTCATTGCATAAAGGAAAAATGAATCATATGGACATCTTCTTTACACGAGACTCCTAGTAAGTTGTGCTAGTTAATAAATTACTAGATTGTCAATGTTAATATAAAATCTATTATGCCAGTTCGCTATAATAAGTAGTACCCAACACCAAACAAACACACTTCTTTGTTCCAGTAGATCATGTTTCCCTAAAGATGAAAGTCACAGTAATAAGTTAAAATAAATCATAGTCAATCTTTCAATCCGTCTTTTTTAAAGCCTTTGAGACAAAATCTAAAATATACTTTGATGCAATTTAAGAACATGTGTTAGTGTTTTATTACTTTTTAAAATCACTGATCACTCTCTGTGTGTGTAAGAGGCTATGTAGATAGAAGAAAGAAGTCTGGGGATCAGAAAGGTTTGTTAGTATCAAATGTAAAAAAAAAAAATAATATTAAAAATAAAGGTGCCCAAGGTGTACTGTTTTTAAGCAGAATGTTTTGACTGGAAAAAGAGTAACACAAAGAGGGAAGTCAAAACACATACTCAGAGGGACAGTCTATGATCAAAAATACTGGGAATCGAATATGGGCCTATAAAGCCCAAAATATAATCCAAAAATCTTAAGTCAAAAAGGAATAAGGCAAAGGTTGAATTCAATACAAAAACTGCAGAGCTCTTACCAAAATATTTGTGTCACAGTCTGAGGTTTGGACATGTCTATTATTATTTTTGAACTTTATTGTTTGTCTTTTTTATTATTATTTGTTTTAAGCATTACGCCGACCACATTATCTGATGAAATTTTATGCTGGTGTTTTGCCTTGCTGGGACAGCCATTTTATGTAGAATTACATGTGGCATCAGCCTTATTATTTATAGAAATGATCAGGGACGTCCATAAAGGAGTGGCCACAATGGGATAGCGGCCCCATTCCCCAATTGGTTTAAGTGCCCTCTTCTATTAGGAATGGGTGCCTTTTTCTTTTTAAGAAATAGAGAAAAAACTGCCACGTTTCTTGCTAAACACATGTAGTCTAATGTTTACTATCCCAAATGGAAATAAAGTGTGGTTTTAACAGGGACATACATCACTACACTAAGGCACTTTTTTGTTTCTTTAAACAAACTCTCTACAAAGCAGAATTCCTGTCACAGCAGTGATGCTACAATTTGCTTGTCTACTATACTGTAGACAAACATGCCCATTGAACATGTAGACTCCCATCTTCTGTGGATTTCTGTAGGAAAATTCTCAACGCTTTAAGTAATGCAACAAAATTATAATTTGGTCAGCAAGACATCAAATGCATCATTTAAATATTTTCTGAAGAGAACTACCAATAGTTGACATTATATTAACCTGACTGGTTGTCATCATAAGTTGTTCATTGAACCATTTTCTTTTGCTGTATAAACCTCTTAAAGCTTAGTAGATTTATATTGTATAAAGCAGACAGCTTTTGATGTTGTTTAAACAAAGTGTGCATATTGCTGCTGATTTTGTAATTTGTAAATAATCATATTTTGTGTAGAAGTTTAGTTGGGACCATCAGAATGGGAGTTAGCGAGCTAGGACTGGGCAGGAAACATAAAGGCTGTAGACCGGAATTTGGACAAATCTTATTCTGTCAGTTTTGAAGAGATAGGGGCTGAAAATTAAAGAAAGAAGACCAATGCCAAAAGATAGTTTGAGAATTTGAATAACAAAAGCGGGACCGACTGACTTGGTAGTGCTAAAGCCATGACAAACCATGAGTATAGACTTGCCTGCTGAAGAAATTGAGCTATGGTGACAGCCTTGTATGGCCAAGCACTGGTTTTAGTCCTTTGTGAATTATGATAGTGGCACCAAAATTCAGAAGATAATTATAGTCAGGGGGTCACATTGTGGTTGCAAGGTGGGAGGAGGTTGGTGGTCACAAGTGCCTTACTGTAGTAAACATGCAGACAAATAGTTGAATTATGAAATCTATGGATAAAGAAGGGTGGCACGGTGGCTCAGTGGATAGCGCTGCTGCCTTGCAGTAAGGAGACCCGAGTTCGCTTCCCGGGTCCTCCCTGAGTGGAGTTTGCATGTTCTTCCCTTGTTTGCATGGGTTTCCTCCCACAGTCCAAAAACATGCTGGTTACACAATTGTCCCTCGTGTGTGTGCCCTGTGGTGGCTGGTGCCCTATCTGGGATTTGTGCCCTGTGTTGGCTGGGATTGGCTCCAGCAGACCCCCATGACCCTGTAGTTAGGATATAGCATGATGGATGGTTAAAGAAGATCTTTTTTCACTTACTTAATGAGAAATTTTGAAATCAAAAACTGGTTTCATTCTTAAAAAGATTATGAGCCTTATGTGATTTTAAACGAGCATGCCCTACTAAGAATACTTGGAAACATGATATTGAGTGGCAAAGCAAAATGAAATGATGAGAAAGAACAGGGCTGTTCTCAGATGTCTAAAGATGCAACATCACTGCTTTTCTGCCAGGGGTTAGAAACCAGGGGACATGATGAAATCAGAGATTTTAAGAGAATTTACACAAGTGTCTGGACATCTCAAGTGTCTTATCATCATTTGTGTTTTCTGGAATTCTGGCATGTCACAGTCAGCACAGAATTATATTATTTTTGCTAATGCAGTTACAGTTCTGTAAGAAATCAAGGATGAGGTGAAAAAAACTTTTATTTTTGCTTGGAAAGTAGATGAGATAATGAACATTTCTTGCCGCGCACAGCTATCTATTACAATGAGTCATGTTGATATTGCTGCCTTAGTTCAGGAGTGTTTTATTTGTGTCTTTGTTGTATCAGGAGTGAAAGGTGTAAAAACCCTAATGAAAAGCCCTGGTAAGGTGACAAGATTATAAGAGTATTTGGTCATATTAAGCAGTAAGCTAAAGTAGGAGATGAGGTTTTGTGTTATTGATTGTGTGTTTTCTATCCATTACTGACAGCCTCACAAGTCACAGATGTAAGTAGAAAAAAAAAAAAAAATTGTCCAAAAATTGGACATGAATAAAGAAATAGAAATATTTGGTAAACTTAATAGCAATGAAAGAATGGTCTTGGCATAATTTTATAATGTTCTAAAAATATGCACCTGTGCAATTCTGTGACGTACAGGACAAGTTTGGCAACAGCAAATGTTGTTTATTCTGTAGAATCATACAATGATTGTATTCCATGTGTTCATTCTGGCTTTAAGTTAATATATATAGCGCCTTTTTCACACTGGCGTAGCCGGCAGGATCCCAGCCCGTCCATTTGGGTCGGAACCTGCTTTAATTATTGTTGCTAGACCCGGCACAGCGAAGCACAACACCTGGGGGCACGTATAGCTCAGCGCAGGAGCGCACTCCTGAGGCAGAGAGTGTGCTCTGTTTTAAGTACAACGCTGAGAGCGCCCTTTGGACTGCAGCGGGGCACGCTCCCAACGAGAGCGCGCCACCGAGGCCGAAGCGCGGGGTACGCGCCTGCCCGACTTGCCGGCGGACACGCGCAGCACATCGCTGGGAGAGCGCGCTCGCAGCTGCAAGCAAGCCAGCCAGCGCAGCACCGCACAACTGAGGCCGCCAAAGGGCTCCTAGAGACACCGCGCGATGGGGAAAAAGAAGGCCGGGCGGACACAGAGGCCAACTGGTAGACGCCGCCACGCTAGTCCGCCGCACGGGATGCCACCGGAGGTAGGTGACGGGCCGCGGGTTTGTTTTTCCGCATGTGGGTTGACCTACCTCCTGGACGCCGAGGGGCGAAGCACCCGGTGCGGGCAGGGGACGGGTGTCCATGGCGTGACGGCGGAGCCAGCTCGGGAGAGAGCGAGACGGAGCGGTGTCTTCCCTTCGGCCTGAGCCAGCGGCTGGCGGAGGAGAGCCCGGACGACAGGAGCAGCTCCGGGAAACAGGTAAAGGGGGGGAGGGCGTGTTCCAATCACCCGCCAAGGAGGATCGGCCGGCGGGGATGACGGACTCCCTTCCCTCTCCTCCAGATTGCCCGAAGGGGCCCGTTGGGGATCCACAGGGTCTGGCCGAGATGCGGTCGGCAGGGGGCGACAAGGAGAGCCCTAATCCACCGCCGACCGCCGTTATTAACATCTCTTGGGCTGTAGGGGAGGTGAAGTCCATTGTCCTCGCCCTACAGTCCCTTTTACAAGTTTTTCAGGTCCTGTCGGAGGCGAAGGAGGGGCTGGAGAAGAAGCTCGGTATCCCGTGCGGGGCCCTGGCTGAATGGCTTCGTGATGGCGGGTGGCCAGCCTCCCACCGGCAGGACAGAGCGGTGCAGGTAAGTGAAGCCAGCACCGCAGAGAAAAGGGGGCGGGACGCGACGGCAGCGGTGTTGCTTAGTACTGCCTGTCAGGCGGACCCGCCCTCCACACGAGAGGCTGCTTTGATGACTGACAGCAAGGCGGACGAGCGTGCGGGGAGGCAGCAGGTGGAAACCAGCTGCCAAACAACCCCGCCCCGACCGCCAGCACTGGTCTTGCGGCAGTCCAAAGGGACACAGGCGGTGCAGGGTCCCTCCTTTTCTCATAGGGGGACTCAGACCGCCAGTGCGTCCCAAAGAAAAAAGGGGGAACCGGAAGAGGAAACCGGTAACCCCGTACATAGCGCAGTGTATGCCTGACGGCTTGGAGCCGAAGGAGGGCTGCACTGCAGAGGGGCGGAACCGTCACAAGCCCTCCTCGGAGGGGGTGAAGGGGCAGGCATTTCCTGCCTGCTTCCGCATGCACCGGGGCCGTACTGGAGGGGGTCGGCTGTGTTATAACTGTGGCCGCGGTGGCCATGTCTGGTGGGGTTGTCCTGAGGGACGTCGGGGCAACGCCCCCAGACCTGTTTATTCTGTTTTTACAGGGCGCAGCCGCAGGACCAGGAATGCCGACTCCCCGTCCTGGAGAAGACCGGCCCTCGCGGGGCAGGCCGATGAGCCCCACAAGCCTCATCTGAGGGAGGGGCCATGTGACGGACAGCCGGGTCCCATGCCCGGCCGGGACGCCTCTGCTGCATACGTCCCGGGGAAGCCATCATGGACATTGCAGTACCTTTCCCGGGGCGCTTGGGGGCAGCCTCCCTGGCCGTGGATCCCTCAATCTCCCTCGTGGCTCCATGGGACATGGAGTCCACCACAGCAGCCCGGTTGGGAGATGGGGTGGCCGCTAGGGGGTGCTGCGGACGACCAGCCACCACGCTGGACGGTTTATCAGCCCCACCCGGAGGTGCAATTAAGACCAGCTGGTCAGGCACCTGGAACACTTCCGGGTGGGGTATAAAAGGGCGTGCCTCCCAGCAATCAGGGCCAGAATCGGGAGGAAGAGGACGAGGTTGCCTGGGAGGAGTGGTGGTGCCAGGAAGCAATTGGTTTGTGTGTTTTGTGCTTTGGGACTGTGTTGGGCCTGTGGGACACGGGGAAGGCGTGTACCCACGGCTGAAGAACTAAAAATAAAGGCCTTTGAGTGTGAACACGTGCCTCTGCGTAGTCTGTGCCGGGTCAGGCGCTATATAGCGCCTTTTTCAAAATACATATATACGGATTCCTGCAGGGGATGTCGGGAACTGGAGTTTGATGAAGCCCTGTTGAGTTCTATGGGAGCCGCCAGGGGGAGCTGCAGAGCCCTGTAGAGGACCTCCAGCACACCTGGGAGTGATTCCAGGTAATAGTGATGAGCCATCTGGAATACTCCTGGGACCTGAATCAGAGTTGCCGCCTCACTCCATTGAGGGGCCTCAGTTGGAAGGAAAGAGACAAAGCCTGAGTAGGATTGGAGGCGGATGGACTGGAGGCAAGGAATTGAAATGGAATGGACTGGACTGTATATTGTGGTGTTGGTAATGGGTGCATAAGCTGTAAATAAATATGGGTGTTGAGTGAACCTGTGTCCTGCCTGTCTGTGCCCGGGGGTTAGGGTGGCAGTACGCCCCCTAGTGGCTTACAGTTAGTTAAAGGATATATTTTTCTTTTATGAGAACAAATCTATTAATTATACAGCTTCATTTTTGATCATTTTTTAAGTATTATTTGGGAAATATTTAATTCATAATTATAAACAGATTTTGATGTAGTCTTATGTAACCTGTTCCTTACTGAAAGTTTGCTATATGTGAAGTCTATCATGAGTAAATTAAGGGCTGTAAAGCTCCTAGGTTTGTTAATAAATTTATATTAATATTATTTTTAATAAATTTGCAAAAATCTCAAGTAAACTTTTTCATGTTGTCATTATGGGGTGTTGTGTGTAGAATTCTGAGTAAAAAAATGAATTTAATCCATTTTGGAATAAGGCTGTAACATAACAAAATGAGGAAAAAGTGATGCGCTGTAAATACTTTCCAGATGCACTGTAAGTTTGAATTCACTATATGCAAATATTTACTTATTTTTAATTTGAATAGTCATACCTTATTTTTTGGCTAATTTGATGACCCTAGAGCTATGCCAGCCTTCATATGTAAAATTATCAAAACCATCAATTGTATTTCACCTTGGAGGTTGTTGTCATGACACAGCCATTGTGCAGGGTTGATTTGGTCAGGGTGGGGGGCCCAATATGATATCCTTTCATGCAGTACAAAATCCCTAGTGACGCCCCGTGAGCTAGTACAGAATTTTAGTCACTTCATTGAATACTTCAAAAAAAGTCAACATGTTTAATACTGGGACAATAAAAAATGCATGTTAATCTCAATAATGTTCACTATTAGGGAATCTCAAGTTGCTCTAAAATTTTATAGGGAGGAATTTAGATTTGACTCGGTGGCCCACACACAATTTATGAAATGTAAGAAATGTTTGCTCAGGGAATTGAACATTTTTTAATCTGTGTTATTTTTCTGCTGATACCAACTGTATGGCTTGTGAAATACTGCAGATACTTTACTCAAGCAACTTCTGCTGTGTAGAGTTTTCAAATCATCACCCATCAAACATGTCTCATTCAGTTTGTAACATTTAAGTCCTAGCATATAGGTTCAGCTGCCACTTACCTAAACTTCATTTTGTACGTCTGTTTCTTTATTATTAGTTAGACTTCACTGTCTACAGAGATGATGATTTCTAATAATCATTATAATGTATAATAAATTTACCTTTTGACATTTCTTTCATGTAATTAATTGCAGTGACTCATTTACAAATAAGTAATTTGCAAATTTAACTGAAAGACAGATTTGCTGTAACATTTGGCCCCATAAGTATTCATTCAGACTTCTTACTTTCATAATGCATGTACACAAATGAGAATACAATTCTTCTTCCAAAAAATGTATTCATAGATTTGTTTTTAATTTTAATACATAAAAAATTATGTTATTAAAATTCAACATTTCCAGGTGGCGATATTAATACAAAAACTAGTTGTCACACTGCACTATATCATGTGGGGTATGAGGATACATGGATGCATGCTCCACACAGAAAGTGACTAGGTATTAATTCAAACTTCATCTCGTGTATTTTTAATTTAGCAGAACTACATTTAAGCACTGACCACCACATTGCCCAGTCTTAAAACATTCTTAATAATATCAACAATAATATGTACATTAAACTGCAACTATAGTACCCAGGTTACATGTGGTAAGGCTGCATTCAAACTGAAACATTCTTCATTTTACTTTGCCTCAGCGTTTGCTGACCTTAGTTGTAATGCCAGCCAGCAGTTTCTTCAAACCCTTTCTGGATAATCCTCAGATCCTCTTAAGTAGTCAGGAGTTCCATCCATCCATCCTCTTCCGCTTATCCGAGGTCAGGTCGCGGGGGCAGTAGCTTGAGCAGAAATGCCCAGACTTCCCTCTCCCCGGCCATTTCTACTTGCTCTTCTGGGGGAATCCTGAGGCGTTTCCAGGGCCAGCCGAGAGACATAGTCCCTCCAGCATGTCTTGGGTCTTCCCCGGGGCCTCCTCCTGGTTAGACGTGCCCAGAACACCTCACCAGGGAGGCATCCAGGAGGCATCCTGATCAGATGCCCGAGCAATCTCATCTGACTTCTCTCGATGCGGAGGAGCAGCAGCTCTACTCTGAGCCCCTTCCGGATGACTGAGCTTCTCCCCCTATCTTTAAGGGAAAGCCCAGACACCCTGCAGAGGAAATTCATTTCAGCAGCTTGTATTCGCAATCTCATTCTTTCGGTCACTACCCACAGCTCATGACCATAGGTGAGGGTTGGAACGTAGATTGACCAGTAAATTGAGAGCTTTGCCTTACGGTTCAGCTCATTTTTCACCACGACAGACCGATGCAGAGCCCATATCACTGCAGATTCTGCACCGATCCGCCTGTCGATCTCCCGCTCCATTCTTCCCTCACTTGTGAAAAAGACCCCGAGATACTTGAACTCCTCCACTTGGGGCAGGATCTCGCTCCCAACCCTGAGAGGGCACTCCACCCTTTTCCGGCTGAGGACCATGTTCTTGGATTTTTAGGTGCTGATTCCCATCCCAGCCGCTTCACACTTGGCTGCGAACTAGTCCAGAGAGAGCTGAAGATCACGGCCTGATGAAGCAAACAGGACAACATCATCTGCAAAAAGCAGTGACCCAATCCTGAGCCCACCAAGCTGGACTCCCTCAACACCCTGGCTGTGCCTAGAAATTCTGTCCATAAAAATTATGAACAAAATCGATGACATAGGGCAGCCCTGGCGGAGTCCAACTCTCACCAGAAATGGGTTTGACTTACTGCCGGCAATGCGGACCAAGCTCTGACACCAGTTTGACAGGAACTGAACAGCCCTTATCAGGGGGTCCGGTACCCCATACTCTCAAAGCACCCCCCCACAGGATTCCCCAAGGGACATGGCCAAAAGCCTTTTCCAAGCCAACAAAACACATGTAGACTGGTTGGGCAAACTCCCATGCACCCTCCAGGACCCTGCCAAGGGTGTAGAGCTGGTTCACTGTTCCGCGACCAGGACGAAAACCACACTGTTCCTCCTGAATCCGAGGTTCGACTATCTGATGGACCCACAGGCTGAGGAGTGTGATCCCTCTGTAGTTGGAACACACTCTCCGGTCCCCTTTCTTAGAGAGGGGGACCACCACCCCGGTCTGCCAATCCAGAGGCAGTGTCCCTGATGTTCATGCGATGTTGCAGAGGCGTGTCAACCAAGACAGTTCTACAGCATCCAGAGCCTTAAGGAACTCCGGGCTGATCTCATCCACCCCCAGGGCCCTGCCACCAAGGAGTTTTTTGACCACCTCGGTGACCTCAGTCCCAGAGATGGGGGAGCACACCCCCGAGTTCCTCATTGGAAGGCATGTTAGTGGGATTGAGGAGGTCTTCGAAGTATTCCCCCCACCGACCCACAACATCCCGAGTCAAGGTCAGCAGCACACCATCCCCACCATATACAGTGTTGACACTGCACTGCTTCTCCCTCCTGAGATGCCAGATAATGGACCAGAATCTCCTCGAAGCCATCCGGAAGTCGTTCTCCATGACTTCCCCAAACTCCTCCCACGCCCGAGTTTTTGCATTAGCAACCACCGAAGCCACATTCCACTTAGCCTGCCAGTACCTATTAGCTGCCTCCAGAGTCCCACAGGACAAAAGGGTCCTGTAGGACTCCTTCCTCAGCCTGATGGCATCCCTCACTGCCGGTGTCCACCTAACAGATTCGGGGATTGCCGCCATGGCAGGCACCGACCACCTTACAGCTCCAGTCAGCCGCCTCAATAATAGAGGCACGGAACATGGCCCATTCAGACTCAGTGTCACCCACCTCCCTTAGGACGTGGTCGAAGTTCTGCTGGAGGTGGGAGTTGAAGCTACTTCTGACAGGGGACTCTGCCAGACATTCCCTGCATACCCTCACAACACGTTTGGGCCTACCAGGCATGAACAGCATCCTCCCCCACCATCGAAGCCAACTCACCACCAGGTGGTGAGATGTAGTCAGGAGATGTAATTCCTCAATCATGTCCTCGGTGTGCATCTTGTCATCTCATAGTGGCTGTACTATAGCTGAAGTTTTAATCATATGGCTAAATCACATCAACTGGTTCCTCTTGATCTGGAATAGAACCACAGACTCTAAGGTTCACCCAAGTTTTGAAGTTTCTCACGCTATTATGGTGAATGGGCCCAACCAATGCAAGAGCTCAATTTCAACTACTTATACTCAAAGTCACATTCTTTTGAACATTTATTGGTGCTTAATAATTAAGGATGGAGATTTATACTGTACAACTCCCTCTTTACTACAATGAACTGGTATGATGTCCACAAATCTACAGCAATTAGTTGGTCAATCTTAGAATCACCTATACTACACTTATGAACAAGACACCAAGGAACTCCTAAACTTGATGCAGTTGCTTGCACCTTACCTGAAGAGAACAAGCCACTCTTTTCTGGGAGAGGACTATGACCTCAGAGTTGAAATGCTCTTCATTGTTGTATGGAAGATGAGGACAGTCAGGACATTTAATTCTAAATGGTCCCCTTTTTGAGTAAAATATGGGGACAAGAGGATATGCTCTAGTTGTTGAGGGATTACACTCCTCAGCCTCCCTAGGAAAATCCAATGCTGGTGTATTAGAATGGAGGCTCTGTCTGATAATTGAACCACAGATCAAGAACAAGCATAGCAGATTCTGTCTTATACAAGAAAATAGTTGACTAAATCTTTGTCCCTCCACAGGGATTGCAGGAGTTTGCCAAACCTGTTTACATGTACATTTGGAAAAAGCTTGACTGTGTATCCCACTGCATATTAAGTAAGGTGCTTCAAAAATATTGGGTTCCATGGTAGATCCTGACCCTTTATTTGCACAAAGAGCTGTGCTTGCATACCTGACACAGTTTGGAATCATTCTTTAGTCAGCCACTTAAGTTTATACCAGTTTCATTTATAGTATGTATTAGTTGATTATTAATCTTGCAAAAACTATAGTAATAATACACAGTCATAACATAAGCCATTGAATTTGAGGGAAAAAAATGAAAAACAAATTCGGATATACAGATTTCCTTTTTCTATTTTAAGTCAAAGTAGATGTACCAAATGTAAGAATCTCAGCCATACTGTTTCAAATAAATTACACCCCTCTGCACTAAAGTTGTCCCCTACGGAATTCTATTATGATAAAGGAAACAGAGAATTTATGGTCATTAAACTAGCAATTGAAGAGGGGAAATGGTGGCTGGAAGGGACAAAGATTGTTTTATAGTTTTGCAGTCTATAGAAACCTGCTATATTTACAGCAAAAATAGCAAAAGTTCCTATGTAGCTGAGCTGGTCACCTTCTTTAGACAATTTACTTTGTTTTTTGGTTATAGGCTTGGAATTAAAAACAATAAAGCTTATTCTATGTCTCATCAATTTGATTAAAAAAAATACTGATTTAGAACCAGAATGTAATTATACATTTTGAACATACTGTATAATGTTGCTGGAAAATTTAATTTGCAAAGGCAAGACTATTGCAAAAGAGTGATATTGTGTTATAGTTTTTTTGAAAATAACTCATACCTAAAATAAAATATCCATCCTTTCCATAACAGTAAACCCAGAAGAAAGAAGTCCACTGACTGGAAAACTCCAGTATGTAGGTGCCTGATGCACATTCCTGACCTGTCAATAATTGTACTCATCAGCCGTTCTTTGACACAGCCTTTGGCCTACTAATGGTGAGTGAGCTCAAGAGTATGTAAGTTTTCTTTAAAAGCTTTTTTAGTGTTTGTTGGCATTGCAGTAACAGCTCCATTCTTCTTTTAATGAATAACTAAAGAGTGCTTGGCTCCATTGTCCTGTCTTAGGCTGAGAAAGTACAAGCTACAGAAGCCAAGCATATTCAGAAAATACCAAAACTCTCAAACTGACCCATGATACAATATGAAATAGCAGGTTAATGCACCATTCAATGTTTGGTTTGAAGTAGGTTTTGAATGAGAATGGCAACCTAGTAGGTTCATAGGTTTGATATTGTAATATATACAGAATACATTAAAAATCAAATCTTGCACATGATAATCAACATATAGCACGTTGCAACAGGAATGGCCAGGGAGGAGCATGGGTTATTACCTGGACGTCCAGAAAGATGGAAAGATTGGCTGGGTAGGCGGAAAGGTACCTCGGTGTCCACCTGTGATAAAATAATGGGGAGGAACTCCCTACTTTCATTATAGCCTGGACGTGCTTCTGTGGCGTGGTCCCGGAAGCATTCCTAGGTCCAGCATATGTTGTATGTTGGACCCAGGAATGCTTCTGGGGTCATGCCACATCTTCCGGGCAACACTCTGCAGAGGAGAGAAGGAGGAAGAGTGTGATTTATGTTAATTTATTGTATAATTGTGGCTTGTTATTAGGACTGTGAAGAGGTGCCTGGGAAAGGAATACAAATCCTTTATTTCATATCCTATCAACATTTACTGCTATACTGTGTCTGTGATTTGGGGCTCTCTGGCGCCCTCTTGTGGTTACACTATCTTACCTCGAAAATTTTGTCTTCCTTATCTGAAATAACCTTTATTTAACTTTGAAAGTTATCAAAGTTTTATATAATTTATATTCTTATAAGCAGGATGTGTGAAAGAGAAAGATCTGAGATAAGAAAAGGACATATTTGTTACTCTTAAAGCATCCCAGTAATAGTGATAAATCCTGAAAAAACACAGTTAAGATAGCCACCAATGTAAATCATGGCTCAGACATGTTAGATTGCTTTTAATTGGATCAATTGGATCTACCATAAAAGATTAAGGAAGTGCTTCTTTGTTTTCAGATAAAAATTCAGCTTAATGGTTATTGATTAAAAACTTTTGCATTAAGAAGGACTGGTTAAGAAAATGTTTTCCATTCTCACTTAAGATCCAACTTTTGATGAGTAGCCTGTCTTTTGAAACCTGCTTCAGGGTCATCTTCTTGGCAATCTGAAGCAGGAAGTAGACTAGTGGTTTTATCAGCCCCACAAAAAGTATAATGGCAACATCAGGATGTTAGAGTTTCAGTGGCAGCTACATTTAAGAAACAGGCTTTGCTTGGCACTGCAATATTTACAATACAATATTCAGAACTAACAGAAGATTCTCAACACACTACATTCAGTTTGTGCTCATGTGGTCCTACACTCAATGCCAGCAGCATCAAGCAAAATGCAGGAATCAGTCCAGACACACGAGGACAAACTCCCCACAGACAGCAACCTGGCGCAGAATGCAAAATCAGAACTCTGAAGCTTGACCATGTCAGCACCATCCCACCCACAATTTTGTGCCAGAAAAATAAATAACTGCATTATTGCTCCATGATCTGACACTTTTAGGTGCTACACGAAGGCTTGCTCAACAGTGCTGGCAATGTCAGGATCTGGTAATGAATTTGACTATTGCCTGCTTCTAGTGTTTTGAGAAAGCTCTAAAACAGACTATGGTTAAAATAAATATGAAGCAACAAGGTACAGAGGTCACAGCTAAATTATAATGCACCCAAAAAAGTTTTATGTACACTGTAAATGAAGGTCAGATATGGAATGGATGGATGGATATTAAACAAAACAGGTCATTCAGAAAATGACCTTTCTAATAAACAGAATGATGCAATCGTAATGAGGGTAAAATTGGCATTTCACACAGCAATGTAGTAGAACAAGAAGAAAGGATATCCCCAGATTACCTTGAAAGAAGTAATCAAAACTGCATCCATGCAGAAGTTTAGAGGGTAGAACAATACCGAGACAACTGAACAATTCAAAAGTCCCAGGGCAGAACAGAGTAGTTTTTTTAATTAAATGCAACTGTGTGGTAACGCAATCAGTGTTTAACTAGAATCTTTGCCCCCATATTTGGAATATCTGGGAACAAAGAACCTTGTTTGTGTTTCTCCTAGCAGAACCAAAGTAATAATTTCTCTTAGTGTTATAATGAAAACAAAAGCAAGACTTTATAACAAAAAGGAAAAGCAATCAATGTAGCATAATAGCAGTGAGTAGAATGGTACATGAAGGAATAATATTCCATAAGCAGGTTATATGAGTGCAAAACATATTGAATACGCAAACTATAGTGATGCTCTGAATATTAATTAAACTTCATGGGCTGCCTACAAAGATTGTGACAATTTAAAAAGGAGGACAACGAATTCATTTAACTGCCTTAGAAAAGGATTTTCAATTGCTGCACCAGAGCAGTCATTAGCAAAGGCACTTGTTATGTAATTGACAAACCAGGTAACACGCTGCATAAATACGATTCTGAAATAAGAACAAAATACAACAAGTGAAATACATTACCAATACCAGACCAAATACACAGGACTTTACAATTTTTGTCACTTCAAATGAAAACCTGTCGGCATGAAAGATGGAAACATAACACCTCCTGAAGTAGTAAGTATCGTGAAGTGCAGGCCACTTTTAAATCACTTCAACAAGAAACAAAAACAATCTAATATATGTATAAAATATAAATGGTAAAAGACCTTAAATACCTAGATCAGAACAAAATCACAAAATAAAGCATCATAGGGAAAGAATTATACTGTCGGCACTATAAAGAGGAGCAGCAACACAGATTAAAGCAAATTACCGTTAAGTGCTGTAATCATGTTTTTATTTCCATGTTTTAATATAAATGGTATTTATTTTATTAAACCACATCTGGTATTTTTTATGTAGTAGATCTATAATAAGAATGCATTGCCAGTCAATAAAGCTTGGGTATTCTGCAAGGTTAACTTTGTAAAGAGCCTGCCTAACTCTCCCAGACATGACTCGCACATTGAATCATCAAAATAAAAGAAAAATCTAATCATATGGTATTCAGTAGGGAGCTTCTTCTTTTCCTATCTCTTATTAAGTGGAAAAGCAGCACACAGAAATCCACAAAGCAGCTGCAGTATTGTAAATCCATTTAGATTTTATATACAATGCCCGCTTTTTCACAATTCTACATGTAGCTGGTAAAAATGATTTTTTAATACAATTACTTGAGTCTTCTGTTTGTAAGTTTTGTAAATCACCTAATCGCATTTTCCATACCAAACACTCCACTTTGCAGATGTGCTTCCAAAAAAAAAAAAAAAAGAAGATAAATAAGATGTTAATGAAAATCAGGCTTTGCCTGAAGCTCTTCTACTTGTCAGCAAAGTCTCTGGTGACAAAGTTGTTTCTTTTCTCCTTTCATTGTCTCCCAGGATGATAAAAAAAGCACAAATGGTTATAGTTATGCGGCAGAATTATTCAAACTTTATGTGCCTACATATTATATGTCCCATACTAAATTAGTATTAATATGTGCAGCTTTGATGTATTCTCACTCTCTTTTTTACATTTATATGAGATCACACATTAGCACAATGCTTTAACCTTAGAGCTCCAAGCTTCAGTCCCAGCAAGGCTGACTGTTTGTATAGAATTTGTACAACATTCTTCTGTCTACTTGGTCTTTACCCTCTGGTTTGCTGTCACATACCATATTCCTGTATATTAAGTTAATCGGTGACCTTAAATTAGCCTGGAGTCAGTGAATATGGGAGTGCATGGGTGTGCCCTGCCATATCTAAAGTTGGTTGAAGCTTAGCACCTCATGCTGCTGTTACATGCTCAAGATCCAGTTTATGAGTAGCATAGAAAATGGTCATTAAGCATGCCATAGATTTATTTATTTTTTGATTCCTTAGTGAAATAAAATGAATTAATATGGAGTACTCCATATCTTTCCTTACCTGAAAGCATCATCTAAATATTTAAAAATGTATCTAGTGCAGAACAATATATTTTAGCCATATTAATCAATAAGTATTTTGCAAAAAAAAAAATACTTTTAGTAATTTGCTGGACAAAACAGTAATAATTTAAAACTTATATTCCATATCTGGGGATAAATAATTTATATATCGATTAATATTTTGTATATTGATTCTTATATATAATCAATGGGAATGTCTAGCTGACAAGAAAAAAACAGGGGTCCAACTAACATTTAATTGGCAGAGGATTAGGAAAGTGACCAAAAATGGGATATAAAGGGTGTCGCGGATGCCAGGGGCGACGACCCGGCCGGGACGCCTTGGAGGACCGGAAGTGGGCATGTGCCCATCTGGGATCACGTGGGGGCTGCCTTCCTGGTTGCTTTGGGGGCCACGGGTTCAGGGCATGGAAGCCCCACCCTATAGGGGCCCGTGGTCACCGCCAGGAGGCACCCCAATGCCTTGGGGACTTGTGACCTCAGCACTTCCGCCACACCAGGAAGTGCTGGGGGGAAGATTTAGGAGGACACCCGGAGAGCTGCCAGGAGAACAGCCGGCACTTCCGCCACACTGGGAATGCCGGGAACAACCTGGAGCTCGTCCGGGAGTACAGTAATCCCTCCTCCATCGCGGGGGTTGCGTTCCAGACCCCCCCGCGATAGGTGAAAATCCGCGAAGTAGAAACCATATGTTTTGTATGGTTATTTTTATATATTTTAAGCCCTTATAAACTCTCCCGCACTGTTTATAAATATTCCCCGCAGCGTTATACAGCATAATCCCTTTGTATTCTCTTAGATATTAGGTAAGATTCATTGAAATTATGTATATAAACACACACTGTTTATATACAGTAAAACCTAAATATTATTTTAAAGATATTGAGTGTCTCCGATATCACATATGTTACAGCCATTACGATAGACAGGTCACCAGCAATAAATACGTACATTGCAAGAAAAATAGTATACAGTAAATGTGTGTACAGTGACACTAAACGTACATACATGTACTAAGCACTGTAAGAAGAAAATTAATTATGGTTACTCACCAACAATGACACGATGACTTGTCCGATAACAATGAGTTTAATTTTACTGCACAACAAAGGAGAGCGTTACAGCCCTTGTAAAGGAGCCACTTCAGGCGATTGTGTAGCACTGCGGTTGTTCTTCTTCTGGCAGTCTTCAATCCAAATCCCTAAAGCAGATTCCATCCAGACTACTGCCTTATTACATCCACTTACAACTCGTTTTGCACCCTGGTTAAAAGGACGCTGCAGCCGTAGATCTTATATTCCTTTCCTACTTTTTAAATAAAAAGAATCGTAGCCTTCAACAAATCCAAAACGTTTACCTTTTCGGCAATCGTTAAAATCTTCTTCTTGCGCTTGGGCACGGCACCTGAAGCAGTAGCAGATTGTTTTGGAGCCATAATGAAGGGCTTGACTATGCACAAAGATAAACACTAAAGAGCACAACTCTTTACACAGCGAAGCACGTTGATGCTGAATGAGCGAGATGAGACTTCCTGGTTAACACTGCATAGCTCCTGCGTGCTCTGATTGGTTAGCTTCTCAGTCAGGAGAACTTAACTGCGTGCTCTGATTGGTTAGCTTCTCAGCCATCCGCCAATAGCGTCCCTTGTATGAAATCAACTGGGCAAACCAACTGAGGAAGCATATACAGGAAGTAAAAAGAGACATTGTCCGCAGAACCCGCGAAGCAGCGAAAAATCCGCGTTATATATTTAGTTATGCTTTCATATAAAATCCGTGATAGAGTGAAGCCGCGAAAGTCGAAGCGCGATATAGCGAGGGATTACTGTATATAAAAGGGGCCGTCTCTCTTCATTCAAGGCTAGAGTCGGGTGGAAGAGGACGAGGCACAAGAGAAGTGTGGAGGCGGCCCGAGAAGAAGGCATTTGTGGCCAGGACTGTGTTGGGGTTTGTGCACTGATTGTGGACTGGGTCTGATTGACCATTATTGTAAATATTGTATATATTAAAACGTGTGGTGGTGAAATCCAACATGTCCGCCTGTCTGTGTCCGGGTCAAGTCCACAAGGGACAGAGAAAGAAATAGAAGGTTATGGAAGAAATAAAGAAAATTGTGGATGGTTTATATAGGGTGTCACACACGTGCGATTAGGAGACAGCTAAAGGGCTTGACTAAGTGTAATACAACATCAGACCAGGGGGTGGCAGAGCGTACTGACTGTCTCTCTCATTTCCTTGTGGACCATTCCCGGGAAATCCCGCCAGGTCTTGGCACCTCTGATGACGTTACTTTCAGTTCTGGCACATCTGATGACATCACTTCCGGTTCCGGTATAGAAGACATCATTTCCTCCACCAGCCCTTAAAACCGCCATCTTACCCACATGTATTCAGTTCTGTTTTGGTCTCAGTCTTGTAAACTATGCAATCAGTTTTCAACCTTTTGCAGCCAGGATCATAATATACGGGTGGCTGCCCCAAACCTTTCTGACTGTCTGGAGTCTTTTTGTGACAATGGGAATCGGATATGCATAAGAGAAGCTGAGGAATTCAAAAGAATGGTCACTTATTTAGCATTGGGAGATGTGTGAGCCACATTTAAGGAAGTGTTCAGCATCTCTTCTTTTTTTAAGGCTAGGAAAAATGAGTTGGAGAGTGTGCATGATTGTACCCAGGCAAGGAGTAGCTACTGTCATGGAGAAAAAACTTTTCTCTGTCTTCAAAGAAGGCTGTTACATAGTCCACATGAGAATGCAGAACATTGCAGAAATGTCTCAATCCACAGAGTGAGAAATCAATTAAACAATTTATCTGCTTTTTTAGTTTTTTTCTAATTAACATGTCATGTTATCTGATTCTTAATATGCAGTAGTTTATCACCTCCTCCAATCAACCAAAGCCAACAATAATTTCTGACTCTTGTTGATTCACCCATTACTCTGAATGCCATTTCGTTAAGAGTTGTGTTTAATGGATTGTCTTATTGATCTTAGAACTGCTTCATAGGAGGGGTGTATGAGCTTTCCAATTAGTTTATCTCTGTCTTTTTGGAGGGGACTTCATTACTTATTTGCCTCATTCAAACCTTGGAAAATTATGTTGATGGCTTTTGTAAGATAAGGCATGGATCTCATACGCTTAAGATCATAAAAGATTATTATATATACTACCTCTCCGTGGCTGGTTTCAATACTATTCAAATTTTAACTGGGGATAGTATCTTTTCTCTCTGCATCCCAGAATGTAATAGTGGATGGGTGGATGGTGTGGATGGACTGGCACCCCAACTAGAATGGAGAATGAATCCTTGCCCAGCCAAAAGGCCATAAAGAAAGGACAGTGTTAGGTGAGGCACAACCCAGCTGGGATGGTTATTGATTTCTACGCGTATTTCAGTTGGGATGAAAAAATAATGGATAAACTGGAGGAGACTTGATATTCTGAACAGTTCATTCACCATTATGAGAGGGGGCAGTGCTCCTCTGGTTTGTCCCTAGTCTGGACACCCACAGGGTTGCCTGGGACTTGTAGTTTTAAAGGCCTACCCTGTCAGGGTCCTTGGGTGTCACCAGGGGGTGCTGTTGGGAATGCACCTCCCTGGTATGACCCGGAAGTGCTCCCATTATGCATTAGCTCCGGACGTTTATCATAAATGGAAGCCATCTTGCTTCAAGAGTTAAATCAGAGTCAGGAGTCGGAGGACAAAACTCAGTTGGAGTAGTGGAAGGAGACATTGTGTTCATTGGTGATTTTGGTATGGACTTTAAATACTGGAGATAAGAAAGTATATGAATAGAAAACATTTATTTGCATCCAGAACTTTCTTGTTGTAATTGTGTCTGGCGTTTGGAGACTCAGTGGCACTCCCTGGTGGACACAAGGGATGGATGTTTTTGTAGTGACCAGTATTGGGCTGGTGTGCATTCAAATTATGGTTCTTCTTTCTCTTGATGCGTTCACAATGGCAGTGTATAATCCCGAAAGCGAAAAATAATGTTTAGAAGCTGGATATAGGAATGATATTCTTTCATTGGTGGGTTTACCCAAACAGGCCAATGAGGCTGTGATCAAGGTATTAAGAGTGTGTCATAATATGATTAAGGCTGTCTTTGGCTTAATTGGTTTCCCGAAATATTCTGCCAACCTTATACATGCTCTTCCATTTTAACTGTTTAATTAATTTCTTCCCCTCCATCTCCTCAGTTGAATCTTAATGAATTAAGCAATTAGTGCAAATGCTAACCAGCAGTTGTGTAGTGCTAGATAACCAAAAATCAAGGCTATACTTCAAACCCCACAATAATAATAATACAAAAAAAACATCCAGAGCAGTTTGTTAAATGATATCCATCTTCTGACAACCCCTTTGCATAAACAAGTGCCTTTAGTAAAATGAATCTTTACAGCAGCCAAGTAGTCTCACTGGGCTCAAAGATAATTTAGCTCTTATCTAATTAGTAGCCACACTCGAACCACGCTGGCATATATTGTAGAAACCTGGGTATTGTAGGCTCATAAGAAAACAGCTGTTTGATTTAAATAGAATTCAGCCACTGTCTGATTATTTGATTTGCAGTAACAGCCCAGAGTTGAATTCCTGAGGACAATCTCTTTCCAGTGATTGTAAAGCATACAGTATTAGTGTAGCAGTTTGTGACTGCGTAGTTACATGCAGTAAATCTGTTCAATTCAGTTACCTTATTGTTTTATTCAGCACTGGGTCACCACAATATTTTTCTCCATAACCTCTTTAATAACTGGAGAGGTATTCATTTGTAAAACTCATCGGGCCATTAGCTAATTAGCAGAAGCATAAGGAATAATACATTTGTTGCTTTCATATATTGTGCACTTCATCTGAATGCAGCTTTAATTATGCAAAAAGACAAGTAGTTGCTTTTCATCTGGAAACTGCAGTAATTCAACTTGAAATAAACACTTGTTCTTTTTTGACATTAAATGCTTTTTACCTGGTAACACAGCATTTAGTCATAGTTTCACCTCTTGCATACATATAGTAATACCATGCTGCTTAAATGAATCAATTAATATCAGTAATCTAAAAGATGAGATGCAGAATTTGAATAAATGTCATCTCTACCCATACACTACCTACTGTCCAGAAATCCAGCTTTATTATTTCATAAAGAAGCATTGGGAAAAGGTTCATTCAAACAGCATCAATACAAACAGAAGAAAGTTAGTAAGATTTGATTTTTCACATATAAGCTGCTCATCACATAGTCTGTATAGATTAACAGCAACAATTAAATATCTAAAGGAAATGTTTTTTATTAGAACTGTGTTGCAGAAATCCAAAATCCCATCAAATGAGGACAGAGTAGGTTCCTGTCTTGCTTCAGGGTGTCACACACATGCGCATGGGAGGCCGCTAGAGGGCTTAAATTATAGTTATGCCACACCAGACCAGGGGTGAAGAACTTCACTAACTCTCACTCTCCGTCTTCTACAGACTATCCTCAGGATATCCCACTAGGTGTCAGCCCTTTGATTGGATCACTTTTGGCACTGGTGCCATTGATGATGTCACTTCTGGTCCTAGCTACATCACTTACGTTTCTGGTCCAGAGGACCTCATTTCCTTGCAAGGCCATTAAAGCCGCCATCTTACCCAACCTGTGTCAGTTCTGTTTTGGACTTCAACCTGAGCACAACTCCTAAAAATGTACCTTTTGTAGCTAGAGCATAATATATGGGTGGCTCTCCTAAACCTTTTTGATGTATCTGTGTCATTCTTATCACAAGGGATTGATTCCATTACCTTGTTTAGTCATATTGGAGTCTTAGGGTAATCCTATTCCCCTTTTACACTTTTTATTATGTAGATCTTAACAAAAATGTCTAAAATCCCATACACTTCCCTCTTCCCTGTTACATTCTATAACACCAGCCAACTAGAAAGTGTAAAAGAACAGGCAGGAGAAAAAGGTTACAAATGTATTCATCCGGGATATTTTGTATGACAATGGGCCTCAGTTATATTGCCATTGGTTAATTAGATATAAAAGAAGTACTATAAAATTAAGTATTTTTCTGTTTACAACATTTGTATCTTTTTCTACCAAGAGCTGTTATTGGCTGACAGTGTGATGTCGTAGTTAAGACTTTGGACCTAGGACTTCAAACCCTGAGGATGTGGATAAAGGTGTCAGTCAAAAAATAAGTAAGCACTGGAGCTGCTTTCTCTTGAACAGGCAATATACAATTGTTCATGAGTAAAACATTCCTGCATAAGATCAATTCCTGCTTTTCCTAGGGACTTGGTTTTTGTTAATGGTTATTGTCAAACACAATTTTACAAGAAAGAGTCTTCTTTTGAATTGAAATGGGCAATCACTAGGAATATTGTGCAATCTGAGTATATATTATAATCATTATTAGATGTCTGCATTTTCATTTATTAACATTGTTCACTCACATACTTTTGATGTTTTTGTCAGTTGTGTGTGGTCTCCCATTAAAGTTCATAGATGTGAATGTATATGTAAAGAGTTTTGGAGAGTGGGACTGGGCACCACCATTACAAGTAAGCAGACACAGTGGCGTAGCTGGAGTTTGTGCCCCTTGGGACAGGGCAGTGCTTCAATTTGCTGCCCACCAGCATATCTGAATATGTTAACCTATTAAAAAAGAAAATGAAAATGATGTATAGAGAAAAATTAAGATAAATTTTGCATATATTTATTCATATATAGAGAAACAGCAGTAATTTTTCACATGTAATTATTTAAGAGCATCAACTAGACAAGAATATAGTATAGACGCACTGATAAGCCATGTTCTATTAGTTCTATTATTAGTTTATTATAATTACTGTACGAAAATCAGAACCAGTGTAGTGTTACAAGTGATAGGTGGGGATGTTTTCTGCGCAGAGCAAGAATGCATTCGGATTGATAATGAAACGAAATTATAAATTGTAAATTAGTTGTTTATCTTCCTAGAAATTATCATCTGTGTAATGTTTATGTTTATTTTTGTTATTGCCTCATAAATTTTAACTGCTGTGTCTGATGCCATCACAGAAGGACAGTCTGAAAATTATTATTGAAGCATTTGTGGATAAAAATCAGAAAATTTTACTCTTTTCATTCATGTATGATATTTTTCCGAACCCTGCTGCTTACACACGAATTGTACTGAGCCTTTTGGCCAATAATGCCGCACCCAAAAATGTGCTGCCCTGGGTGAATCGCCCCCTCCAGCCTCACCTAGCTATACCACTGAGCAGACACACATGTAAATTAAAATGATTTTGGAGGATTAGGTAGGTGTTTCCTTTCAAAGTTTGTAGATGCAAACATATGTTACAATGGAGTGACTTGTGGGGGATCCATTAAGTTTAAACTGATGCCGTTCATCCAGGCTGGTCTTGGATTGGAGGACTCCACTTTTGTCTCTACTTCTCTCTTCCTCCCTTTTGAGGTCTAGTGAAGCAACACCTATGTTCACAGCTACAACACCTGCACACTCACTGGAGATTTATACTATGCTTGCTAAACACTGGGCTATGCATCTTCATTGAGTTTCATTGAACTTTGTCCTTCCATTTCACACCTCACTCTACTCACCAAAAGTGATCACATCTCCTTTTTTCTACCTTGGACACCATGACTTCTTCAGTTTATTACTTTATTAATTAGTGGTGCCCTTGGTTTGGTCCATCAATTGGTTTTGCTCCATTGATTTTTTGCATAAAATCCACTGTTAGCAGTACATTAACATAATATTAATAAATATTGACAACAAATGTAATGATACGTAAAGATACATGTTTGCTAATATTCATTTTTATATAACATCACCAAATTTCAATCAAATCAGTCAAAATTTTTTTTTTGAGATTTTGAGTATTTAGTTTTTTTTATTTATTGCTATATAGAAATGTCCTTTCTTAGCGGATATCTACTGACCTAGATGTACCATCCTGCCAAATTTTAGCTTTTTAATTAAATGGGAAATAGTATTTTTGTTTATGAATGAGTGAATGAATCTACTTTGCATTTTATATACAGTATATTGGATATCTAGATACAGTATATGATCTGTTGTTAGTGATATTACATTTTTAATCTTTATATATTACGCTATTGTCACCACCAAACGCAAATAGAATGTGGCTTTATAAACCATACAAACTGAGAGTGCTAGATGTGAAGTTCCAGGCAGCACACAAAATTGTAGTTTCAGGTTAGCTCTCTTCAGATCATCGTTTACAGGTGACCAAGCAGCTTGCCTTTCTCAGCATAGCGGCCAAGAGGGAGTTGGTCTTCTCATGATGAAAAAATGGCAGAGAGTGAGGTAAAGAGGCAGAGAGACCAAACTGTCACATGTCATGGACCAACATGCTGTTGTTGTACAGAGTAACCCTCTTGGTTCAGCAATCAATTCTAATCAGCCATAACCTAGAATAAGCTGACTTCCTACTTCATACCAGGTCTTGTTTCAGCACAGGTGCATTCACCCTTATTGCTTTTTCATCTCAGCCTATCTGGCCTAAGCCAGTAAATTCCTGCTTTGGAATATCAGCTTTGTCTGTATGCAAAGTTCATATCTTGATTTTGTTTGTCATAAATGTCCCCAAATAAGGACAGGGCCATAAAGCTTCTATGCATTTAAAAAAATCAGACATTAATAATAAAAACATTAACCAAGATGCTAAATACTATTCTCCAGTACAACTCTAAAGTGGTTTGAAAAGGATCAATAAAGAGTAGACTGAAAGCTGAAAATTAGATTATTTCTTGTCACAGTTTAGCAAATTATGCAAGACACTGTCACATCATTAGGCACTGTATAAAAGCACTTCTGTTCAGAAGAAAAATATTAATCATTAAAAAGTAAGTTCTTCACAAAGTTTACGGGATTTTTTTTTTCATTAGGTTAAACAAACACATTAAGACCACTGCAAAATATTTCACAAGTAGATTTAATGAAGGATGCAATTAAAAACCAGGGAAGCAGACCCTTTATTTATTTTTGACTCCTTAAAGACACTTTACACATTATTTACCGATTCTATTAATTATACATAGGTCTTCCAGTTGTCCTCTCATGGGATGTTACCAAATTTAACAGTGCCCATTTCACATTAGTGCATAACAAGGTAGAGCCTACTAAGGCTCATTAGTCATGCCATTATAAAGTAAAAGCAATCAGATTTGCTGACAACCCATATATTTACAACACAACTAACAACAAATTACACAGCACTGGAGCAATCAAAAAGTTTCACGTCTTTTTTTTTTAAATTAGTATTTTATTTTTGAAAACTAGAATATTACAACTACATAATTCTCAATCAAACAAATGATAAAAAACACAATAGTTGCAACAATTTACTTCAAAATCAATCAAGTAAAAACATCAAAATAGGAATAAAAAAAGACATAAGATTTAACTTCCACCCAAGAGAAAGAGAAAAACGCTATCTATCTTTAAATATTATAGAATAAGTAACAACATAAGACAGTCAGTCATGGGCCTGACCAAGCCTAACATTTTAAGAAAACATCAATAAACCAAACAAGTGTGGGTTTTAACATAATCTCTAACAGTACTAATACACTTTGTATAATGTTCTCAAAGTTTTTCAAAATGTTTTGTCTGCTTGTTCAATTTCTTTTCTATAACTAACTTGACATGGTCAACATAGTCACGTGAGTTCAGGTCTGGAGAATGTAGTGAGTGCATCATGTCAATGAATTCAGCTTTTCAGTGGAGCCTTTGTAGCCTGTGCATATAAGCAGATGCATTGCCATTAAGAAGACTGGGAATGGTTGACAGCTTTCCTTGCAGATATTCCTTGATTCAAATTGTAATCAGCTCCACACTTCTTAACTGTTTCCGTTTTGAACCTGGAACCATTGATTAAGTACCCAAAGATGAGCTGGGAGAAGTGAGGATGCATTTAGTCTGCGAGAGTTGGTGCAAGGGCTTTAACAACAAAAACAAACAAACAGTGTCCAAAAGTGCAATACAGCCTTTTTACTAATAAATAATCCATAAAATCAAGCTTGTGGTAGAGGTTAAAACATTCAGAATCAAACATTAAATAATGCTTTAAAATGAGGATAAAATCAAGGGAAACCACAAGCCTCAGTGTCTCAGTCTCTTACCTTACTCTTTCTGGATTCCTTACTACAAGCAGACATCCACCAACAAACACAGATAACCCTTAAATCCTGCTCAGGTCCCTGTTGCCAGTCCCTCTGTGTTTCCAGGGCACCATACCAAGCTTTGCCACAGTTTTCAGGCATTTATGGAAGCATCCCAGAGCACTTGGTTGCTCCTGCTTCTGCTCCTTAGACTGCTCAGCAGGAGTGGCCCCACTGACCACTTCTTAAACAGCTGTCCATGTGCTCCTTGAACGGGGCTCACTTTTCTGTTCACCTGCTTCCCTTCACATATTTCACTGGCTCCTTCTTGTTCCTGCCCTTCTCTCCTTTTCTTTACAACGCAATACAATTTATTTTTGTATAGCCCAAAATCACACAAGAAGTGCCACAAAGCCCCCCAGTCTTGAAGAAAAGGAAATACTCCCAAAAAAAAACCCTAGTAGGGAAAAAAATGGAAGAAACGTTGGGAAAGGCAGTTCAAAGAGAGACCACTTTCCAGGTAGGTTTGGAGTGTAGTGGGTGTCAAAAAGAAGGGGGTAAATACAATACAACACAATACACAGAACAGAATACAAGTAATCCTCAATACAATATAATAGTAAAATAAAAATATTACAAGTACAGAGTAGAATTCAACAGTAGATGATATCACATAATATGATTTGGATTTGTTTAGAGTCCTGGAGACCTCAGCCATCAAGCTGTCTCTCCCTATTGGCCATTGCACAGCTGAAACAGCACTGGCCAGCCAATTCATTCATTGGCTTGAATTTTGTTGGTGTGGAGGAGTCAGCATGTTTTCATCGTTTCCCCTGTTGTTTGGGCTATTGGTCATAGTGATGTATCCAGGTTTCACCCTGTGACAGTGTGGGTTGGCTCGGCTCCTTCCACCTCCTGCTCTCTCTCTCTTTCTTTCACACTTTAACCTCTGTCTTTCTTTTTCTCAATTAAAGATTCTCCCCTCTTGCACTTGCACTTCCCTTGTAAAATGGGGATGTGTCACAGCTGGGCAATCAGCAGCTCCCGGCGTCAGTTAAGGTCATGGATGATCCTGTTGCTGGGCCATCCGCTCTTGTATTACACACAGCAACAGCTTGCCACACTACCACATGAAGATGCCAAACAGCAACAGGCTTTACCACACACCTCCAGTCATGTAAAACTTCCTAAATTTCCCTCAGGTTGACATTCTTCTTGGAACCATGCATGATAATACTTTATTCCTGGAATTGACAATCTGGGTACCCACTGAGCACACACTTTTTCTCATGCTGATTTGTTCATGGCAAATGCATTCAAGTGAACCATATCTAATAAGCACAGAGTCAGCTATCTCACACAGTTACTCTTTGGTTCTCCATTACACAATGATGATGCTCCATATGCACCATGGTGACCAAATTTTCTTTGCTGACAATGTCAACTTTGAACTTCTTCAAAAGACACCCTTCCACCATGAAATTCTTCAGCTCATTTCTTAATTGTGGCACATGAAGGGAAATGGTTTTGGAGTTAAATTAAATAGTTGAAAATGAAACTCCAAAGTTTTTTATGGTGCGAGTTAATATTGGGCACTTTCTCTGTAGCCATTCTTTTCACACTGCAAAGGAAACAGATGTGATGCTGGAAAAACTGCTTCTACGTGGGTTCCACTGTTTGCAAGTACTGCTTCTAATTAGGCTGTCTAAAAACCTGTCATTTACTAAGATAGGTGTGCAAGTAAAGCAGGTGGTACAGTGACTTTTTCATATGGAAATAAATGTCTGGTAAAATTGTGATTTTAAAGGACCAGAATATATGTGTACACGCATGCACTTTACACTTCTTAAATGTTCGGCATTTAAGGGGTAGAAAAACTAAGCCCAGTTTAAAATGCAACTGACAGTCATCATCCTGGAGTAAGCAGACTCAATAAGCTGAACACTAGTGAAGTTTTGTAAGCTTGTATTAATATAAATGTAATTGGCTCAGTGGTTAGTACTGTTGCTATCACATATTCAATATCCGTAGCTCAAATCATAATGATATGCCTAGTAGGTTAACTGGCCCATTAACTCTAAATTGGCCCATGTGGGCTTAGATGAGAAATAAAGGAGAGGGAGACATCAGCCACACACACATCAGTGCTTCTTTTAATTAACTCATCACTGACTTACACGCTAACCTTTACCCCATTGGTCGTTTATACTAGGCCCTAAGGCATTCTGACTAGCGACAAGCGGCAGTTCCATTGTGTTGACAGACAATTTGTGCTGAGCTCATCCTGTGACAGACTGGCTCCTCATCCAGTCTTGGTTTCCATCTTGTGCCTTGTTGCTGAGGTAGGCACTGCAACCCTGGACTGGCTAAACTGGTTAGAAAATAGATGGATGGATAGATAGTGGTATTTAAAAAGTTACCCCTCTCCCACAGCTGATTAGGAATTACTGCAGCTGGATAGAATAAATGTTAGGAAATAAAGCATAGCCAGCCAATAAATGTCAATTCAGCTTTACATGAAATTCTCATTTCTCACTTTCTAGTAAAAACTTCAGAAAGAAAAGGAGACAGTTACTGAGTGACAACATGCAACCCCACAGAGAGCTTTAATGCTTTTTTGAGCACATCATGAAATATGGCCGCTTTTCCTGCTAATTACCTGACACAAAACATGAGTGCTTTCAGGAACCTGTACTGCCGTTTAGACAGCTGTGCAGTAAAACAGAGGGGAAGAAAGTAAGGTATTGAGAAGTGGAAACAGGTCTGATATATTAGTGCAAAATGGTTCAGCTTCAAACAGAACATGCTTCAGAAGACAGTCAGCAGCAACTGCTGATGTTTCACGGGGCACAACAAACTTGATGTAATCATGTAAAAAGATTGTAGTGATGCCTAAATGCTTATTAATTCTACTCTTCCACTTTTTTAAAAAAACAGAAGCTTTATGACAGGTATGCTGTTCTAGCTTGTGCCTACATAGAAAAAAGTTCATCCATCCTAACATCTATCATCACACATGCTTAGTCCAAAGTCAGTGTCATAGTCCCAGCAGCATCATCTGCAAGGAAAGGACCAGCTCATGAGGGGACACAATTATAGAATTATTACAATCAACAATTTCAATTATCTACATCCAATAAAGTTACCATATTTTGTTAACGGAATGTTGTCCTAGCACATCATTCTGAACATAGTGATATCCATTGCATGCTTCATTGATTGAATTGTCCTAACTTTCCTATTTTATGTTAAATTCAACCATCTCTATTTGTTGCACACTACAACATTACTTCTGATGAATATGTATTCTTGTCTCATAGTATAAAGAAGTGTATCAATTCAATTTTTGAACTGAATTGAATTGTATAAAGTCATATGCCTTGACACTTTTCTACGGTGCTGGTTGCACTATAAGAAAAAGCACTGTGTTTGTATGTGTTTATTAATACCAGTGCTTGAAGTGGATATCCCGGGATCCTATGTGTTACACTGATGCATTAGCATGAAGAGCGAGAAGCACCAAAACACAATTTCTGCAACTTCCCCATTAGAAATTCAAGCATGATGATATCATTTCAGCACTTGGGTATTTCATGATTTAAGTGGTTGATGGTCCACCTTGGACTTTCCGCCATTATGTCCTGGGCGCTGCAGGTCGAGGAAGTGGAATGGGTAACCATGATGAGACCTGATACACTAAAAATATTACCACTATGCACCTAAGACAGCTGGTATACAGCAGCAAAAAAACTGAGATGTGCTAGTACTCAATACAAGTGATTTCCGACCCACTTCAAGCACTGATTAACACTAAAAAGAAGTTGTTAGGTCACCAACCTCCCACCGTCAATCTAAACTAGCTACAAACTACTCTTTAAAAATCCACATTTTTGAGCTTCATTAAAAAGACTTCTATAAAGCATGCTGTGTACCAGAAACGGTATCAACTCCACTTCTTATTTAGATGCACCTGTAGCTCAAAAGGTTATAAATGTTACTCCTATAATATTGTATAATGTATTATATGTTTTAAGGTCATTATTGTCTCATATACAGAGTACAGTGACAATGCTCTAATCCAAGAGTTCCCAAACTTTTTTCGGCCACCGACCCCTTTACCAAAAACTTTTAAAACCGTCGACCCCCTAGTCATTTACTTTACTTACTCAAATTATTACATTTGTACAGTACTCAATATTAAATATTTCACTAGATATAAGATTTTAATCACTTGTAATTATGATTTAAAAAGATAAAATGGCTACGGAATATGGCATTATCTTGTGCAACATTTAATATCGAAACCTGCACTAATGAAAATTTAAGCAAAAAAATACGAGCAGAGTTTTTTTTTTTTTTTTT
>JANRMT010062791.1:89206497-89216768 GCA_026402145.1 Polypterus bichir lapradei | reverse complement strand
ATCTATCTATCTATCTATCTATCTATCTATCTATCTATCTATCTATCTATCTATCTAACTGTGTCTGTCTGTCTGTCTGTCTCCCCCCATTGTCTTTCTTGAGTATTATACAATCAAAAGTCAACTGGGAGCAAATCATTCGTTTTGAAAGTCCAACTAAATAATTTCATAATTTCATGTTCAACAAACAGATTTGTTTGGCAGGAACAACCATTTCTAAATCCAAGTTGGTTTTCCCCTGTGATACTGTATCCAAACACAGATGCTATTCAAGTTATTCCTTATTAACTTTGACATAATTTGGAACGAAGTAGATGTCTGACTAAGAAGCCTATAATTATGATATCTGAAGTCTAATCTAAACTTGGAATTAAACAAGATGAAAAGGTGCTGTACATCTGTTAATTTGTCTTAATGTTATGCTGAGAACACGGTGTCTAAATATCAATTTTTGGTTAGATTTGCTCATACTTGTGACTGCTTTCATTTTCATATGATGATCATTTATGAAATGCATTACTCAGTTGTTCATGAAACAACTGACTTCTTGTCCATAGCATAGCTTTGCTGTTTCATTTTCTTAAAGGAAAGCTTCATAGGGTACATCAGAAAGTCTAAGACATCTCCATTACAAAAAACTGGATGTTGCTACTACCCGAAAACAAATACAGTCCTTTTAAAAAAGTGAATATCTTGCCTATTCTAATAAATGTTTTTCTCCAATTGTACATATCTTTTGTTCACATTATCAGAATGTACACTGTGTACAAGAGTGTATCAGCAAGCTCAGAAGGGCAAGCTTGGAAAGTTGATATGTGGGCCAAGAATGAGACATCTTGTCACTCAATTCCTCTCTTTGAGTATTTTAGCATTCTTGCTTTCAGAATATCAGAACACATGAAACAGATGCATATTGGGGTTTTTTCTGCTTGTTTTTTGTGGACTGATTTTCATTTTTGTTATTTTTTTCTTTTTCTTTTTATTGTACTGTTTTAATTTCTTAATATTAACTCTCATATTAAGTGACCAGATATGCACACCTTAACAGTTGTACTACAGTATATCACCTTTTCATATATTCTAACAAATATGATAGAACAAATGATATTTATCTCTTAGCATTTTTAGCAGATAATAATACATAGTAAATAATACAATGTATTTTTGATTGCTGCATGTTTTACAAGGGAAATATCTACATTTCAGTGCAGCCCGCATGCTGCATACAAAGTGAAAAACCACAGTTTTTGCAGAATAGCAACATTTTATTATATGAATGCAATTTCAAAATTACAACTTTTATTCTAATGGCTTGAAAAATGTTAAATAAAAATACATGAAAAATTCCTGAAAATGACATTAAAAATCTTGAAAGTGGCTAAACAAACACTGGACATTTACAACCTTCAACTATGAATGGGTCCTAGCAGACTTAAGTAAGTGAACTTGTGCTCTGGCGCATGAGTGATATTACCCCAGCACATGTAAAAGTCCCAGTAGTTTTATTTTAGGTCACTTTCTTATGAAGATTTAATTTTTACCTACACTGCAGGTGATGGTGAAGCAACCACTGGACCGCAAGTTCATGGAATGAAAGGGTAGTATGCTTAAGGCAGTGAAGTGCTGCCTGTGTCTGAGTTCTTAAGAAATGTATACACTCTACACAGATAGCGAGTGAGCTGGTAATCACTCCCAGTCTCCTTGAGCCATAAGCTGGTCATAACCACAACATGACCATGCCATGCTATTATTATTGTCATTAATATCATGTCAGTTTACTCCAAATGCAGTTATTTTACTTTTGATCTATTCAGCTGCAAGAGTTGCAGCAGCTTTACAACACTCGTGAATTGGGATTCAGGTAATACTTTGTTTACCAAAAAGTAATATAAGGAGTGTTATTTCAAAATCTGTGTTTCTCAGTATTGCCCTTCTTTATTTACTGTATTTAAGTGTTACAAAATTTTATTAGGAAACATGACAATATTGAAGGCATTCAGACTAAGTGATTAAAAAAAAAATACAACATTCTTCCATTCTTTTTGGACCCACATGAAAGTAGTAGACCACATGAAAATGATCCAAGTATGTATATCATCTAAAGGCTAGGACAAGTTACTCAGCTCCAATGAATAACTGTATTTATTGAACACTAAAGTTTATTGAAAAAAAAAAAAACAGCTTACAAAACATTTGCTGAACCAATGTACTATGGATGGACAATGTGAGAAAAAGCATCACCCTGTGAAGCTGAATGGATGAAACCTCTCAATGATTATCAGACACCGTTTTTCTTGCTTAGACGTCTTTGCCTTCACTCTCTCACTCACTATGGTTTTTGGAGGGGTCTTAGGAGTGAGGTGGTGTAGCCAGAATTGAAAAATAACTATCTGATATTATGATTTGTGAAACAAGGGCAGTTCAGGCATGACTCATCTCTTTCAGACAGATACCATGATTGATTAGAGCAGATACATTGTTCAAAGATAGTGGAGAAAAGCCAAGCAAAATGACACCTTTTAAAAGGTGTCATTTTGCTTGGCTTTTCTCTACATTCATAATGGCTAACATGGTACAACACCCTAGTACTCAAAGATAGTGGAAAGAACATGCTATATTGGAGACATATCTAGCCAGAAGCCCAAAAAATGCATCCTGCTCTCCACCGAAAGAGAAGTGCAGTCATCAGCACCCCTCAGGCTTCTCTTCAGCCTGGATTGTATGGATAAATGATTATAATACAATATACATTGGGAGCAATAGCTGCATTTTAAAGCAACTTAAATATTTATATATATTGTAAAAACCCGGGGAGCGTACAGCCAGGCAGAGACCCAGGTGCAACACACAAGACTCTTTATTTACAGTGGAGAAGCGCTTTTCTATTGCTTCCCATAACATCACAGTACAAATAATCACCAGTACACAGTCCTTCTTCTCTCTTTGTCATTTGCCTCAACTCCTCCTCCTGGCAAGCTTCGTCCCGTGACTCTGGCTCCCCGAATAGAGTGAGGCAGCTCCTTTTAAGCAGGCCCTGGGAATATTCCAGGTGCCTCATTCACCAGACCTGGAATCACCCCTAGGTGTGGTGAAAGCCCCATTTAGGGCTCTGCAGCTCCGCCTGGTGGCTCCCATGGAACCCAGCAGGGCTGTGCCAAACTCCAACTCCCAGTGTGCCATGCGAAAATTCATGGTACCTGAGCCGCCCAGGAGGGCAGCCTTCTAGCATCCCAGGGTAGCTAGTGTCATGTAACTACTCTTTCCCCTGGTTCTCCGATCCAGCTGGCGTCTCAGCCAGGTAGTGGCCATGGCCGGCCATCAGAATATATTTATATTAGGGTTTATGTATTTTTTTGTACCATATTTCTCATCTTTATAGTTCTACTATGTTTAATGAAGGGGTATATACAGGTTCAAGTATGTGCTGCATTTCTAAAAAAGAACATATTCCCATTGAGAAAGCACCCTCTGATAGACACAGGTAAACTATTAATATTCTTGTAAATCATTAACTTTTTAAGATCTTTATTGGGTGAATGTTTAGAAACATATAGAAACAGTACATAACATTTTGGTTCATAGCATTTGGTCTTTCTTGGCACATCTTGCCAGGTGTAGCTGCATTTATCCAAAATGACCAAAGTTCTACAGCTTTAGTTTGCTTCATGGGATTCGGCAATAGCTTGATGCGTTAAAATGATTACACAGACAAAATATTTGTTTTTAAAAGCTTTAGTAAAAATTCAAAGTAAAATAGTTAACACAAAAATAGAGAAAAAACTGATATAGCAAAAAAAAATTCTTGTTAAGAAAAGTTCGGTTTAAAACTTACATATCTTGTTTCATTCTTTAAGTTTGCTTAAACAGCTGAACCATTTCTAAACGTTCAGAAAAATATATGCCTATCCCATTTTCATGCTGTAAGTCCCTGCTAGCAATGGGGTCTATTCTAAACAAGAGCTCATGCCTGGTCCTCTCGATGCGCAACCCACACCCAATACCCAGCCACTCGGGTTCGGTACTTTCCCACCTGGGCCCTGAAGAGTTGGACTTCTTTTTTCAGGTCTGACTCCTGATTCTTCATGGAGTCATTCAAATCCTGCCTACTAAGCCACAGTAAATGATCCACACAACATGGAAAGAGGTTTGGAGGCAGCCGCCATACACTTGCAATTTGTGGTTCAAATGATACTGATCAGTCCATAACAAAGAACAATGGAAATAGGCAAACACGGTGCTTATATAGAAGGCAAACGGGAAATTGCGTCATCAGACAGGAACCAGAAGTGACATTCTCGGGGCTGGGACCAGAAGTG
Organism: Polypterus bichir lapradei; assembly: GCA_026402145.1. Taxonomy (NCBI): domain Eukaryota; kingdom Metazoa; phylum Chordata; class Cladistia; order Polypteriformes; family Polypteridae; genus Polypterus; species Polypterus bichir. Next base: position 89,212,452 of record JANRMT010062791.1, on the reverse strand, counting down.
ACATGGCCAGAACTGGAAGTAAAGTCCTCGGGGTTGGAACCAGAAGTGACGTCTTGGCCCCGGAACTGGAAGTGGTGTCATCGGACCCAAGCAGAATTTCCCGTGATGGATCTGCCAATGGAAAAGATCAGGGATTAGTGCACTCTGCCACCCCTTGGTTTTGCAAGGAATTATCACCTTTTGAATCTTTTAGCTGCCTCCCATGAGCATGTGTATGACAATATCAATCCAAGAAAATTTATACAATGTATCATTTCATTTTTTATTCAACACTAGCCATGGTACCTTTTAAAGACAGGTAATAGATTAATTAAAAAAATATTTGCTATCTCTTGTTCTACATGTACGTGCAGCGCCTTTGTTTTGTATTTGCATGTGTGCAAATGTCTCCTTACCAACGCTCAGTCTCTCAAGCACGTTCCTGTAAATCCTGCTTCTCAGACTCTGTTATTAATTTTGAGATGCCTTTCTCGCCTCCAGCCTGTTTTCATACTTGCTGTCTTTGAAGGCGTCTCTCAGTGTGCCTTTATACTCCTCCTTTTGCATCTCTCACTTGCATTTCCTCTTTTGAACGCGTCATCAAAGCCAAACTAACCAATTAAATTGCTCAGAGGGCCTGGACGCACAGACTTTAGTGTTTTATTATATATGACACTTTAAGTCTACACTTATTTTAAATGATTAATTTCACCTCAAGCATTACATTTATGGGTATTGTCAAGTCATTGCTTAAAATACAATAATCAATATATTAGAAGACAGCAGTTATAGTTATTCATCAAGCTTATTTACTGCAATTGTTATTTAAAAATGGCCATGCTCCCTTTAGTCTAGTTTTGTACAAGAAGTTTTAAAAAAGTTGACAAAAAATATTTATTAATGTAGCAATCGGAAAAATAAAAAATGGATTGAAAGTATCGGAACTCAGTACTGGATTAATTAACTAGAGTGCTGGCTCTATCAATGTCCGGAAGCAGGTAGGTAAAATGAAATGTTCAAAAGACGCTGTATGTTTCCATTCATAGAATACACTTTCTGCAGTCATTATACATTAGGTCAGAGGAGACATATTTCACAGAAAAAAATAGCTTTTTGTTACTTGTATTTATTCCCTATTCTAAATCAATATATTTTTACTGCATAGGAGAGTGCAAGGAACAGATAATCTCCATGCACCTGTAGTGGTTTGTGGTAATCACAGAGCAACTCTAAATCAGGTCAATGTTTCAACTCAGGGGGACTATGTCATGTATTCCCCAATCAGCCTGCATAGATTTATGAAGCAAAAATGTGTGTGGCATGCACATGATTTCTTTCATTTGTCAGAGAACTCTGAAAGAATCCCATTTGGGCTGCTGATATATTAAGACTGTCTTCACCCAGCTCCTTAAGGACATGATCTTCATTGAACAGGATAGATTTTTTTGAAGGGAGTTCTACATTATTAGTGATATAGTAATCCTTCAGTACCCTTTTTGAGATATTACTATATGAATCATTGTTTTAGAATTTTATGTAATACATAAGTTACTTTTTTATTGGCCATGAAATTTTTTATTTTTGTACATCTTTCAGTTCAGTCATTGATGAATCCAAAGAAATGTTATTATATTAAGATATTTAAGGATGTCGTCATTTATGTTTTTGCTGTGGCTTTCATTGTCAGTGCTTAAAGCATTTAACTTTGCCTTCATTTTCCATTTCAATTTATTGTCATTTGGTTAATCAAAGATCATTTTGAGGTACATGCTTATACGATCCTGGGTGTGGGTTTCATTCACCCCACATTATAATGCTGATCATATCACAATGACAAAGAAGAATAGTTTTTCATATCATTCGATGGGATAATTGGTCTGAAAGCCATTCACATACTCTACCAAAGTAAAACAAAACTAGAATTATGAATGATATAATAATGACTATCATCCAAGAAATACAGTATGTCTAAATTCAAGTAGTTTAGGAATAAAGTGACAGAAGTTCTACAGGTCGATGTTCATCGTAGGTAAAATACAACTTTTAAGGGTATACATTTCGTAATAGACTACAACAATGTAGCCATCCAGGTCCTAATCTGACTTACTAACAATCAAAAACTGTCAAGTTTCTGTGACTGAGTTAGTGTCGTATGAGTAGTGCCAACTGTAATGTGTCAGAGTGATGGGAGCTCAGTCACAGTAAAATAAATCATGGAAAGAAGGGTGCTCATCTTAACGGAATTAAACAACAGAACCCCTCTGTGGCAGACTGTCATGATCTAGCAGATCAGAGCACAGGGGATGATCAGAGTCAGGAAGAAATCAAGCAGTGAATTCATTCTTGTGATATCTAAAGGCAAAATAAAAAAAAATAGAGGGAAAAGAGTCAAAGATCAAGAAGAATCTAACAGACAATATGTTTGAATGATTTTTAAAATAATTGTCAAAGTGGGATTCTACAAGAAAGTGCAATGCTTTTTACATCTTTAAAATTGTCACAGAAAAGGCAAAGCAAAACCTTTAATCAGGCACGACAGTTCTGAAAGCTGAGTATATCATAGAACAAGAACATGAACTTGAAATTGTCTATCCCTCCATTTTTTAACCTGCTGATCCAGTTCAGGATCATAGGGCTTTTGAATCTAATGCAGAAAAATATCTTGCTATGCCACTAGAATGTTCAATGTGATAGAACTAATGTTGATTCTCTTATCTGTTGTGACATCTTATTCTAAAGTTGAGAAGTGAATGAAATGAATAACCTAATAATAATAATCAAGAAGGGAGGACACCAACTATTTTAAAACTCATTCTTCATCAGCATTGCTAGTTTTTAAGGCACAGACGAAAGATGTTTAAGTGTAAATATGCCTTACATGTTAGGAGATTTTTCTTTACCCAGAGAATTATTGACTTGTGAAATAAATAATCTTGTATAAAGTAGAACTTTAAAGTATTTTAATTAATCTAAGCTCAATAAAACAGGTAGGGAGAGCAGATGGTGTAAAGAAAATGGCAAGGTATAATTGGCTGAATGGCCTGTTCTTGGTGAGACTTTTTATATTTTAATGTAGCACACTAAAAGAGTTAGTTCATCTTAGCTTAAGCAAATATGGACTAGAAAAGATATACAGTAAAATGTATATAAATAAAGTGGATGAAAAAGACAAAAGTATGCTGTTACTTTCAAATATGTAATTTATCCTTAACATGGGGGTATAGGTGGAAAGTGGTTGAGAATACATTTTACAGAAAACTTTATTTTACTAAATATTGATATTATTTTAAAATGTAGTAATCTGATATTTTGTTTTGTATGCCATTACACAGAAGCATAAACTCCTATAATAATAATAACAACAATAATAATAATAGTTAAATTATTATTATTATTATTATTATTATTATTATTAACTGACAAAGTGAATTTCATTCATATTGCCAACATATTGCAGAGGACATCATTTTGCCTATTAACTTAGTATTCAGCATCTGTAAAATGTACAAAGAAAGTTGGTGATAGTTACAATTATTAGTATTGAAAGATCGATATGATTTAATAATAATAATTTGTTTTTTTAATTGGTGGTTTAATTAATTAATTGTCAAACAACAAGAATGACTTTATACTGTGTAAGAAAGGCACTATATTGTGCTCGACCCAGCACAGATGGGACACGGGAGGCACATATAAAATAAAAGACTTTTTATTTTTCTTCAGCTGGAGGGCACATCTTCCCCGTAATCCCCTGTCCCAAGCACAGTTTACTAAGTAATCCAAACACACTCCTTTCTCCTACCACCACTCCTCCGCAAGCTTTGTCCTCCTCCTCCCAACTCTGGCCACTGAGTGGTGGTTGCTGGCTTCTTTTATGGCCCACCCAGAAGTGCTCCAGGTGCTTGATCACCTGTTTCCAGTTGCACTCCCAGGTGGGGCTGAAGATTAGTCCAGCTGGGTTCAGGAGTCCCAACTGCAGCACCCCCTGGTGTCGCCTGCGGAACCTAACAGTGCTGCACAAAACTCCAACCCCAATGAAGCCCTGGGGGAGTCAAAGGCACCACTGCAACCCAGGGAGGCTGCCATATAGTATCCAGGGGGAGATACTGAGTTTCCCATCGTTGCTTCCCTGGAAGATATGCTTCAGGGGCGTCCCGGCCGAGCATTGGCCCCAGCTGCCTGCCACAACTGTTACAAGAAAATAGTGAATTTGGAATGCGCATGTAAGCAAAGAGAAATTCAGCAAAGTCCACAAAGAAGGAACTGGGATCCAAAGTTTGTTACAACCAATAATGTCAGTATACCATTTTACCACCCCATTTGTAGAATGTGTTGCTATTAACAAGCTTTTCTTTTTAACTAAAAGAAATGAATGATATGGTAGTTTGCTTGTTAGCAGTTTCAGCATTTGCATACTTTCATGTTTGGCACAACTACCTTACAACTCCAGATTTCTGCTTTCAAATAGTGCCTTGGCTGCTCTCTGTGGAGAGCTTACACATACTATCAAGGACTGTGGAGTTTTACTGTGCGTATTCTGGGGTCCCTCAACATGCTAGGCAAGCAAGTTTGGCTATAGGTTGGCACCTACATTTTTTTAATCAATCACAAGCCCAACATTGTCTTATACTATATCACATTGATTTTTAACTATTTTAACTACTCCATTACACTCATGCTAAAGAGATGTTAGTAATATTTAGAACAAGTGTTGTAAGTGCTCATTTTATTTTGTTTTTTTTGTTATTTTTATTTTTATTAATTTTATTACAATCCATACAAAGCAATCAAGTTTTTACAAAAAGAAAAATTGAGTTAAGAACAGATCGATCCCCACCCCTAAGTGAGAGAGCAAGCCGAACGGCGTTAAATTTAAGGTTTGTAAACATACCTAAATTAATAAATTCTCTGTGCTTTATGCACTTATTTTAAAATATTACTGAATAGATCCTGCCATGTTTTGAAAAAAGTCTGTACGGATCCTCTAACTGAGTATTTCATTTTTTCCAGTTTCAAATAATATAACACATCGGTTTCCAACTGACTTAAAAGAGGAGAGTTTGGGTTCTTCCAGTTTATCAGAATAAGTCTGCATGCCAAAAGTGTAGTGAATGCAATGACAATTTGTTTGTCTTTCTCCACTTTAAGCCCCTCTGGAAGAACCCCAAACACAGCTGTTAATGGGTTAGGAAGGATTGTGAGTCCAAGGCTATCTGAAAGGTAATTAAAACTTTTTGTCCAGAATAATGTTAATTTGGTGCAGGCCCAGAACATGTGACCTTGTGAGGCTGGGACTTGGTTGCAGTGTTTGCAGGATGGATCATGCCCTGGAAACATTTTGGAGAGTTTTAGTCGAGACAGATGTGCTCGATATATAATTTTAAGTTGTATAATTGTATGCTTTGCGCATATGGAGCTCGAGTGAATTCTCTGCATTGCTACTTTCCACTCCTTTTCTGATATATTAATTGAGAGATCTTTTTCCCAGTGTCCTCTTGGATCTTTGAAAGGGAGGGATTGTAAAATGATTTTATATATTGTAGAGATGGAGTCTAAGTCCTTGAGATTGAGCAATATTTTTTCCAGCATGGATGAAGGTGCATGATGAGGAAAATCTGGAAGGTTCTGTTTAACAAAGCTCCTGATTTGAAGATGGTGAAAGAAATGTGTAGCTGGAATGTTAAATTTGGAATGTAATTGTTCATAGGATGCAAAGATGTTGTCTATATAAAGATCTCTAAGCAAGTTAATTCCAAATGTTTTCCAGATATTAAAAACTGCATATGTTTGTGAAGGTTGAAAGAGGTGGTTCTCTTGCAGAGGTGCCACAGACAGAAGCTTCTCCGTCTTAAAATGCTTTCTACATTGGTTCCAGATTCTAAGTGAGTGGAGCACAATTGGGTTATTTGTATATTGCCGATAGCGTGTGTTTATTGGAGCACAGAGCAAGGAATACAAAGAAGTACTGCAGGATTT
>JANRMT010062791.1:89164667-89206097 GCA_026402145.1 Polypterus bichir lapradei | reverse complement strand
CTACATTGGTTCCAGATTCTAAGTGAGTGGAGCACAATTGGGTTATTAGTGTATTGCCGATAACGTGTGTTTATTGGAGCACAGAGCAAGGAATACAAAGAAGTACTGCAGGATTTTACTTCTATTGCGGTCCATGCCTGTGTATGTTCTTCTATTTGTGTCCAGGTTCTTATCACCTGTATATTTGCTGCCCAGTAATAAAACTGGAAGTTAGGTAGAGCCATGCCGCCTTCTGCCTTTTGTCTTTGTAGGGTCGCTCTTTTGATGCGTGAATGTTTTGAATTCCAAATAAATGAGGTTATTGTTGAATCTAATTGCCTAAAGAATGATTTATTAATGTATATTGGGATGTTTTGAAATAAAAAAGGAGCTTAGGAAGAATATTCATCTTAACAGTGTTAATTCTTCCAGCTAGTGTGAGATGAAGGGTTGACCATCTATGCAAGTCTTGTTTAATTTTTTCCATGCAGACGGCGAAATTTTGCTGATATAGAGCTTTATGTTTACTTGTGATGTTTACCCCTAGGTATTTAAACTGTTCTGCAATGATAAAAGGTAGGGTATCTAATCTAATATTATATGCTTGAGAATTCACTGGAAGGAGTACACTTTTATTCAGATTAATTCTGAGACCAGAGATCTTTTGAAATTCTGTGAGTGCTGCTAAGACTGCAGGCACAAATTTTTCTGGGTCCGAAATATACAGTACCATATCATCTGCATATAATGAGATTTTCTGTTCCAGTCCTTCTCTGCTAATCCCCTTTATCTGATCAGTATTTCGACAATGTATTGCCAGTGGTAAATGGTAAATGGCAATCGCAAACAGCAGCGGTGACAAGAGGCATCCTTGTCTAGTGCCACGTTCTAGTTTAAAGTTGTCTGAGTAAATGTTGTTGATGCAAACTGAAGCTTCTGGGTTAGTATACAGTAATTTAATCCATGCACAAATGTTCGGGCCAAACCCAAACTTCTCCGATGTAGTAAAAAGGTATTTCCATTCAATCATGTCGAATGCTTTTTCTGCATCCAATGATAATAATATTTCTGTGGTGTTTGATTTAGTTGGTGAGTATATTACATTAAACAGGCGTCGAAGATTTGAAGATAAGTGTCGGCCCCTAATAAATCCAGTTTGGTCTTGTGATATTACCGAGGGGAGCACTTTCTCCATCCTTCTGGCTATGATTTTAGAGAGTATTTTAATGTCATTATTCAGAAGTGAAATTGGTCTGTATGATGCACATTGTAATAAGTCCTTATTTTGTTTTGGAAAGACAGTGATTAGTGCTTGGCGAAAGGTTTGTGGAAGAAATTGGTTATCTCTGGCTTCTGTAAATGTTGCTAATAGGAGGGGAGCTAGCTGAGCGGAGAATTTCTTGTAAAATTCTGCAGGGTAACCATCAGGGCCTGCTGCTTTCCCGCCTTGGAGTGACTTTATAGCATCTAGTAATTCTGATAATGCCAGAGGTTTATCAAGTTCCACCACACTAAAAGAGTCTATTTGTGGTATCTGTAATGTATCCAGAAATGCATTAGATTGTGTATTGTCTTCTTTAAACTCAGTAATATATAGGGATTTATAGTAGTCTCTGAAAGTGTGCATTATATTTTTGTGTTAGACGATTTTATCTCCGTTCGTGTTAGTGATTACCGAGATTGCGTTGCGCACATCTTGCTTGTGAATTTGTTGAGTTCAGTTTCTTTAGTTGTCAAGAGGTTTAATTCTGAATATAGAGCCTGCCTCCTCCTATGTAGAGTCTCGCTTGGTAGTCTGGCATGTTCTTCATCTATTTTAGTAATTTCGCTTTTTATCTCTGCTACTTTCTTGGCTTCAGATTTATTTCTGTGGGAAAGATATGAGATAATCTGTCCTCTTAAGAAGGCCTTAAGAGTTTCCCAGAGTATTCCTGCAGAGATCTCGGAGGATGCATTTGTCTCTAGAAAGAATTTGATTTGTTTGGATATAAATTCCGTACATTTCTCGTCAGCTAATAGAAGCGGGTTGAGGCGCCATCTGTGGGGTGAGTGTATGGGGCTTAGTAATTTTAGCTCCAAGATCATAGGTGCATGGTCAGAAATAACAATAGCATCATATTTGCAAGATTTAATCTTAGGCAAGAAGTTATTGTCTATAAAGAAGTAATCAATCCTTGAGTAGCAATGATGTACTGGTGAGTAGAAAGAATATGTTCTTGAATTTGGGTTTAATAACCTCCAGGGGTCTGATAAGTTGTGATCAGTTATAAACTTTGTAATTATCTTTGCAGTGTTAGATGCCGTTCCCCCTGTGGAGGAAGTCCTATCTAAAAGTGGATTTAGAACACAATTAAAGTCCCCAGCCATTATAACTTTATGAGTGTTCAGATTGGGAATGGATGCAAATAAATTTTGTATAAATTCCTTATCATCAACATTAGGTGCATAAACATTTATCAAAATCATTTTACAGTTAGATAAGTCTCCCATGACCATTACATATCTCCCTTCAGGATCCAATACTACATCTGATGCTACAAATGGTACAGTTCTATGTATGAGAATTCCCAAACCTCTAGTTTTCTTCGTAAAACTAGAATGGAACATTTGGCCAGTCCAGTCTTTTTGCAGCCGGAACTGATCCTAGCTTAGTAAGTAGGTTTCCTGTAAAAATACTATTTTAGCATTTAGACCTGTTAGTTGAGAGAGTACTTTCTTTCTCTTTAATTCGTGATTCAGGCCTTTAACATTCCATCTTACGAAGTTAACTGTCCCATCATGGAGACACTGATTCTGAGTTTTTGATGTCATTTTATAGTCTTAAATGGAAGTGTGACAGCTTCGGTCTTAATTTCCTATTTCCCCTAGAATTGTTGCCATGCAGCTTATTATTACATTGGTAGTTATAATTATAAAGATTGAGAGGACAGATTAGGTATAGATCAGGCCTGCTCTCTTTCTCTCCCCCCCCTTAACCCCCCATCCTCCCTTTTTGCCTCCCCAAGTGAGGCTAAAGCCCACTTCACACAGTCCCAGTCCTCTGACATACCCAGAGACAGAGCACGTCCAAAGCAAAACAAGCCCCAATGCAGCGGCGCTTTAGGGTTAAAAGATAGAGATATCTCTTACCAATATAGTCTTAAAAAAAAAAAAAAAAAAAAAAAAAGAGTTTTGCACTTAAAATATATATATAGTCTACAGCAAATTTAGTGCATTAAGATGATACTGAACAGTCTCGTTTAGGGTAGAGATGAAATAATTAGAAAAGAAAAAGAGAAAAAAATAATAATTAAGCACAATAAAACATAAACAGATAGCGCCCTAGTAATACTAAGTAATAATGAGAATATATGCTGATAAAAACCCGTATTTTAAAATGAATAGATCAGACATTAGATTATTAATCCTTGCTTTATCATTAACCGCCATGACTCACTATTATGTATCAGAATAGTCCCGGGATCAGCTTTCTTAATTCCTTTTCTGCTTCTTCCTTGCTAGCGAAGACATAGAATTGACCCTGCCATTCCACTTTCAGTTTTGCCGGATACAAGAGGCTGTATTTGACACTGGCTTGCCGTAACCGCTGTTTAATGTTGTAGAAGGCTGCACGTTTAGTAGCTGTTGCTGGAGAGAAGTCAGGGAAGATACGAATGTGGTTATTTTCATATATAATATCTTCCTTGTTTCTGAGGAGTGCCATCACCTCTAGCTTAAATGATAATCGTTCAAAATGAACTATAAAAGATCTTGGTCTGGGTCTAACGGTGTTTGATCTGCGTACGCGGTAAGCCACTGCTATCTCAGATTCTGCTTTAAAGTCGTCCCTGATTATTTTAGAAAAAAGTTCAGCTGCGAATTTCACAGGGTTTGGACTTTCTCGATTCTTAGGCAGACCTTCAATTCTGACATTATACCTTCTACTCCCATCTTCCAAAGCAGCCAGTTTGTCTCCAAGTTTTTCTCCGTGTTTTTTGCATTCGGAGCTGACATTTACTGCTTTTTCCTCAGTACTTGCAGCTAAATTTTTGGCCATTTCAATCCGATTTGTGAATGTCTTCTTGAGATCCTCCAATTGATCAGTAAGCATGCTCAGTTTAACCGAGTTTTCCTGAATGCGCTCTTCAATTTTACCCAGCACCTGTCGAAGCTCAAGTTGCACCTCTTGACGCAGCCTTTCATTTGCCTGTTGGAATTCCTGTTGCAGCCATTCATTTGCCTGTTTTAACTCCTGTCTCACCTCCTGTCTCATTTTTTCACTTGCCTTTGCCCTTGCTTTCTCATTAGCCTTCTCGCTTTTCTTTATATCTTGCATGAGCTCAGCGAGCATCACCTCCAGTTTAGACATTTCAATTGTGCTTTCTTGTACCGTAGATGAAGCAGCAGACTCTGCTGTAGCCGGTGTCCCCGCTGCTCCCGGCTCGCGTAATTGCGTAATTGAAGCTGCGGACTTCAAGGCCCTTTCCAGTTTCAATTGATCTTTTCCGAGCTATCCAGATCTGCACTCACGATCGCAACTTTGCTCCACTTTACGCTCTCAGCTGGCGACGATGTAGTGGACCGTGGTCCCGAGGAGTCTGTACTTTCGCCCATCTGATCCAGGTCTGTCTCTGAAAGGCCGTATCTTGAACTAGGGCTTGCTGATCTTAGCTTGGGTGTAGCTTTAGTTTTTATTTTGGAGAAGACTCTATAAACATAGCAAAATGTGGTGGAATTCATCTACTGTATCTAGTGAGAAATGGTCAACAAATGAGGAAAGTGTAATAACTCTCTGATTATTGATTTTGACATCTTTCAAAATCCTCCCACTGTGCAAAACAATAAAGGATATAGGATATTCAAAAGAAATTAATGTTCTTAACTTAACAAAAACATTGAAAGGAACTGATCCCTCACAAAACAAAATATCACAGATCTTTTCTGGCTAATAATGGACTTGCTTGATGTTTGTAATTAAAAATGTTCTCTAGATGAATGAGCCCAAAGTTAAGCTTTTTGCTGATGGTGACTTCTCTGGAGAAAACTAAAAAATCATTGTCAAGAATAGTAATCAGTGTGTTTACTTAACAGGGATGCTATAAATACACAGTCATACTAAAATATTGACAGAAAACATTGTGTATAGTGCTTCTACCAAAGATCATCATGGACGTGTTCTTGTTTTACAAGGGCAACAAACAAATCAGAGAGGCTGGTTGAGGAGCACCAACATCCAGGAGAAGCTTCTAGTTGAGCCACTGACCCTCCGCATCGAGAGGAGCCAATTTAGGTGGTTCAGGCATCTGATACGAATGTCTCCTGAGTGCCACCCTGTGGAGGTTTAACGGACATGACCAGCTGGGAGAAGACCCCAAGGAAGACCCAGGGAATGCTGGGAGGATGATATCTCCCAGATGGCCTGGGACCACCTTGGGATTCCACAGCACAGGTTGCCAAGTGTGGCTGGGGAAAAGGACATTTGGGCCTAACTGTTGACTCCGCGACACAGCTTAGGTTAAGCAGTGGAAAATGGAAGGATGGATGGATGAATAATGTGTCAACTGCAAAAGTGCACTTTGCTTTCAAGATGGTCTACAATTTAAGAAGAGATGAAGAATTTTTATAATATGAGGTGACAAAGAGAGACAGATAACTATGAAACATTCAGTTGCAGTCTCAGCAGCTAAGGGGTGTACCAAAGCCTACTAGCGAAAATGTTCACTTACTTTCATATACAGGGATCACTGAGTTTCTGTCAAATAAAATTTCTTATTTAATTCATACATATATATATATATATATATATATATATATATATATATATATATATATATATTATGTAAATGTCTAATTCAGTAGTAGAGGCATTCTTATTAGATATTGTAATTATTATAAAGTGTACTTGGTTCTTATGTGGAAGAATACTTCATTAAAGTAAATTTAATTGAATTGAAAAAATCTTGAAATTTAGAGGTTTTTTTTGTAGATCATTTGTCTGAAACTAAATTAAGGTTTTGAGAGGTTTCAAGTAGCACAAGAACAAGTGCATAAACATATTGAATTTGCTTTGTCTTCAATGGCATTTTAAAGATATAATCAGCTAAGGCGGTAAGATGCATCTTAATGAAAACCCAAGATTATGTAGTCTGACAAATTTACTGACCCTAGCATTGACCTGAATGTAACCCCTTTAATGGGGCGTAAGTTGCCAACTCCTTCCCAGATCAAACAAATGAACAAAATAGGGACAAACTACATAGAAAAGGCAGAAAATTAGGTAGAAAAAATATTCATTATAATGAAGATCTTTGTGAAGTGTCTATAAACCCCTGTGGCCAAGTATACAGTATGTACTGTAATTTAGCCAGCATGTGGATTCCAGGCAATTACAGCTGTGTTATAAAACTACCTCTGTTATTATTCCTTGTCTTTAGGTGTGTATGAACTCATATAACTTGAAAAAAGACTAAACCATAATAGGGGATGTCGACATTTTATTCACCACTCTGAGCTGTCGTTGTTGTTGTAGATGTGCTGTTCCTTATTAAGTGAAAAGTGTGAAATGAAATGCTGGGTGGTAAGTTATTATTAATTTAAAATCATGGTCGTGTGTTACCCATAACATCCATGAAATACATTTTTGTTTTTTTATTTATGGCAAATTACCTCTACTCAAAAATGGAAAGCATAGAATTTCTGAATATACAGTATTAGGAATATATTTTCCCATAATTAGAAGCACACACAGAAGAGAAACATACAAATGCTACCAAACTCTTATTCCAAAAATGAACCTTTCCAACAAATAATAACGCAGTTTCTCAGCCATGCCATACTATCTCTTATTTATTGAATACTGAATTCATTTTTGCTGGATAGGGTGGCTGTAAAAGCACTATGTGTTGCTCTAGAGGGTAGGTACTGTAGGCAATTTTACTTGTAATAAATGTGCCAATTACATCAATATAGTTTCATAATTTTGCCAGCCAGTAATCCTCTGAATATTAAAACAAAATCATTACAATTAACATTATAATTGCAACAGCAGCTGCCTAATGATTACACTAGCTTGGCTGAATGCTGTACTTTTCTTGGAACTGCTTTGACACTGGCACAGCTCCATTGGTTTCTCTGGATTAATTTTCAAATTAGTTTTAGTAAAGTATGCAGAGCTATAAAATAAAATGTAAAGACGGTATGTATACAATACATTTCTTGTTGGAGAGCAAGGAAGTGTCTATGTAACTGTGCCCAAAGCTGCTAGGGTCAATGCAAGAAAAAAAAGATTACTCCTAAGTAAAATACTACTTTCCAATTAAAAAAAATGTAAACCCAGTTTTATAATTTATGAATTGACTCCAAAACATTTATTGTGGCCACCAGGGAGCACACCAGCTCCCCAAACACCCAACATAACAGACACAAGACACAAGTCCAGCACCATACACATTTTATTTTACAGCACAGTATAAAAGCACAGTAAACAAAGTCTACAGCACTCTCTTTTCTCTTCTTCTTTTTTTTTTCTCTCTCTTTTCCACCTTCACTCCTCCACCTGTAAGCTGAAGGCAGGCAGCTCCATTTATGCTGCACCTGGGAGTAATCCAGGTGGCTTGTAAGCGAGATCTGGAATCACTCCCAGGTGTGGTGAAAACCAAACAAAGTAGGGCTCTGCAGCTCCCCTGGTGGCTCTCATGAAACCTAACAGTTCTGTGCCAGGCTCTAGCTTCCATGGAATCCTGTGAGGGTCCAAGGGGCTGCTGAAATCCAGAGGGGCTGCTGTCCAGGATGCTAGATGGTAGTGAGCCCAGGCTTGACTCCCCGCATGGGTATACACAAGGTATGCCAGGTATTGTAGTCGTCAAGGGCAGCCTTATTGGGTCCCATGGGGGCTGCTAGGGGGAGATACAGGATTTGGCAGTTCCTACTCCGTTGGGCTCCAACCTCACCCAGAAGTGCTTCAGAGCTGCAGTGTCATATCACTGGAAGCACTCTCGGGGATTAGATAAAAGGAGCTGCCTGCCTCACGTCAATGAGCCAGAGCTGGGAGGAAGGTGGACAACACTTGCAAGTGTGGAGGAGGCTGTGACAAAGAGAAGGAAAAAAATAGTGCTGTATTGTGCTTAATTGTACTTGTGGATGTGTTGGGAAATGCTTGGGAAAGAATTTCCCACAATAAATTACTCTTTAACCTCCTGATTCTTAGTCCATTCCTGCTTGTTTTGGGGGTCTGGGGAGCTGGAGCATCCCCTGGTGCTATATATATTATCACCAGTAGGGGGACACCACTAGGCCCCAAACTCCAGACACAATTACACCTAATGTTATGATTCAGGCTGATGATTTTGGTTTTGTAGCCTTTTTCTGTTAGGGAGGCCATGTTGTGTACCGATGTCAGGATCATGTCTCATGTTTCTAGGGGCATGGTCTTGTGTGTTTACTGTTCATGTCTTGCCTGATTTTCGACTTATTGCCTGTTATTTGACTGTGAATTTTGCCTCACGTCTGGGTTTCGATTGCTTTGTTTATTTTTACTTTTGTTTGTTTTGCCTTTTGCTCACATCTCCCGGTTTACCCAAGAAAGTGGTTATCTGTTTTCCCTGCTGAGTCAGGACACCCAACACAGACACACTTTCAAATATTGTCCCTTTTATTGATAACATTACCTTGACAAACAGGTAAGCACGAAGTATGACAAAACACAGAAATACAATTCAACCTCTCTCCTTCTAATCCTCCAAAGAGTTTTTGTGCTCTGCCTCCCCTCATTCACTACTTGGGTAAGGCAGAGTGGTTCCTTTTAAACTGGACTCGGGAGTACTTCTGGTGCCAGGGCATAACCTGTCAGAAGCACTTTCAGGTCAAGCAGAACTCTGCAAGAGTGAGGACCCTGAATCACCATTGCATCCCCTGGTGGCACACATGGTCCCAACTTGGCTGCTCCATGGCACTACATTCCCTGAGGGTTCCATTATGGGAGCTGAAGACCAGAGATGCTTCCATCTACTGTATTTAGGCAGCAGATAATCTGAGCTGATTGCCTTCCCATCTCTCCATTATACTAGCCTTCCGGCTGTGTAAGAATCTTCCTATGCTGGGATGCCAGTCAGCCCACTTCTACAAGGGCATTTCTTGCTTCCCTCTAATGGGCTGGCCTCTTTTTCTAGTAAGGAACCTCACCCCATCCCAGCTGGGACATCTGACCATGTGTGCTGTCTATCACATAATATATATCCATGTATACCAAATAAATGTATACTTATTAATATGTCTTAGATGGCACTATAGCATAACCCTTCAGAAGCTCAGTTAATATTACGGTACATAGACAGACATGCTTTAACAAGAGAATTCTACAGAGTTGGCATCTGTGCTAAATGAAATATAAGTAAGAGTATTACACACATTTGTGTTTAATGAGAAAGGTTTTTGCCAATGTATTTTAGAGTTCAGATAGTAGTCTATAGTGTGAGTCAAAACCCAAGAAGCGGGTTATTTGGTAATGCAATAGGATATCATTAATAACAGCTGTATTAATTCAATCTAGAATTAATATGGGTGAATTTGCAAACATTAGTTTTTTTATTTTAGCTATATCTGAGTTTAGGCAATTGTAAAGAATTTTCCTATCTGTTTGTAGCATAAAATGGAAGTTGTAATAGGTGAATAGACTCAACAAGGTTAAAAAAATAACTAGATTTATCCATACAGTATGTTTCCTGAATTTCATTTTTTGCATATTTTAAGCTTATTTATATATTAGAATGCAAAAAAGTTAAACAACATATATTTTAGTTTTGTAGAATATTTATACATTTCATTCCATTTGCCACATTTAATTAAAATATACCTGACTGATTTGTAACTCATGTGAAAAATTGCCTCTCAGAGGGTCACTTTAATGATCAGCATACCCTAGAGACCAGCGGTTGTTTAAAATCATGTCAAGTGACAGATTATTTAAAGGTTTAACTATCTTCAAATGGCTGTCTTAGAAAGAAATTCTAATATGGCCACTTAAATTCCAGTTGTAAACCCAAGTTCCTCTTTGTGGTGTTCCCTGTTTTTTTCCACTAAGACTGGTACAGGCATTTTTAATTATTCAGGTAGTCATTCCCATACTTGTATTTGTAATGTTACTGAAATTCATACTAATCCTGGTTTCTTGTTTTGTCTTGGAAAGAACTAAGGTTGATTTACCCTTGAGTCTCAAATTCTTCTAAGAAATAAGAGCACATTTCTAAATAAGAAGTAATTACTTGTATTAACAGAATCTTGTCTCTTGTTTAACCCTTTATTTTACTATAAATGTGAATTGTACTGTGGATAGATCTTGGAATTGAATAAAAAAGATGTATCCCTGCTTTCTTTTTTCACTAATTTCTGAAAGAGAAGGCACAGTGGAACACTGGTTAGTGTTTTTACCTCACAGCTTCTAGATCATGGATTAGATTTCTAGCTTTCTGTGTGGTATTTTTGTATTGTCTGATGTACATTTGAATTTTCTAGGAGTATTCCAGTTTCACCAAACTGCCAAAAGATACAATATGTTTTCTTTATCTCTGAATTAGCCCTGTATGAGTGAGCTTATCCTGGATAGACTACTGTAGAATCTCATCAGGTGGTTCCCACATTGAGCGCCAAGATTTCAAGATATATTGCAATTTCATGTGTCTCTGTGTTAGATATTTCTTAAAATGAATGTTTTTGCAACAAACATTTTCTGTCAACGATTGTAAACTTCAAAATGAGTCATCTGATTCCATTTATATCGAGGTGTGCCACACTGGAGCTAACTTTTTCAGCGTTAGTCATTTCATGTGCAGATGTTTTCTTTTATTCAACTTTCACCTGCAATTACATTGGATTGAAAAGAAAACATACATTGTAGTATCAAATGTCTCTATATTCGAAGAGAAGATAATTTTAACCAAAATATGGGAGTGTATTTCAATGATGTACAGGTACTTCTTTTAAATTCATGAACAACCTCTTTAATACGTTGCAGACATACTGTAACCTGAACCTTAGAAAAAAAAAAGTTATAATGCTATTAACCATCACAAGCAATATGAAGCGAAAGTCTGGGCCAACATACATCTTGAATAAGAGTCACTTGGCACAATATTAAAGATATCTATTTAACCTAATGGAAAAACCGAGATTTAAAAAATGTGTGGAATTCTACTTAACTGTTCTTATTTGTTTATACCTGATCAGCTTCACCCACAACTATGCTTTAAAGTTTTTATGTTTTTAACTTTGGATAATAGATGCTCTTATAATACATTTAATTTCAATGCAGTGGATTGTTTTCTTTGAAAAATAATACAGCAAATGACTGGAAGGGAGCACTCATATATATACTCTCATATGCAAGACTAGTATATTGTATTTTTTAATTCCAGGTTTTATATAGATAGATAGATAGATACTTTATTAATCCCAAGGGGAAATTCACATAATCCAGCAGCAGTATACTGATACAAAGAAACAATATTAAATTAAATAGTAATAAAAATGAAAAAAAAAAAAAAAAAAAAAAAAAAAATGTTAGCATTTACTCCCCCGGGTGGAATTGAAGAGTCGCATAGTGTCGGGGAGGAACGATCTCCTCAGTCTGTCAGTGGAGCAGGACAGTGACAAAAGCCTGTCACTGAAGCTACTCCTCTGCCTGGAGATGACACTGTTCAGTGGATGCAGTGGATTATTCATGATTGACAGGAGTTTGCTTAATGCCCGTCACTCTGCCACAGACGTTAAACTGTCCAACTTTACTCCTACAATAGAGCCTGCCTTCTTAACAAGTTTGTCCAGGCGTGAGGCGTCTTTCATCTTTATGCTGCCACCCCAGCACACCACCGCGTAGAAGAGGGCACTCGCCACAACCGTCTGGTAGAACATCTGCAGCATCTTACTGCAGATGTTGAAGGATGCCACGCTTCTCAGAAAGTATAGTCTGCTCTGACCTTTCTTACATAGAGCATCAGTATTGGCAGTCCAGTCCAATTTGTCATCCAGCTCCACTCCCAGATATTTATAGGTCTGCACCCTCTGCACACAGTCACCTCTGATGATCTCTGAAATTTTTTTTTACACTAATGGATCAATCTCACAGCCCTAGGACCCAGCAAAATCCATCCCCATTGAAAAGATAACTTAATTATGCAAAATTTAGAGAAAACTGTGATGTTTCACATTTAATATTCGTTAATGCTGCTGCTGATCTACAGTGACTGCAGAACAAGACAGATGGTAGCATGACTCACTACAAGTTAAAGGCATTGTGGTTCAAATTCCACTTTTATCCTTTTTTTATCTTGATTTTATTTATGTTTTTGTTATAAAAAATATGTATGGACAAATAAAGATAAATGTTCATGCCTGACAAAAAATGTTTTGTTAATAGAGACAACACATATAAAGATGGTTTCTCTAATGGATCAATTTCATAACCATGAGGCACAGAAAAATCAAACTTTGTAAAAAGACTGGAGAAAACCGTGATGATGTATTGCTTTTGTTAGTAGGAAAAGATGATCTTAGTGCTGGTCTATGGCAGTTGCAGAATTGTGCAGGTAATAACATGTGACATTGTGCTTTGAGTGTCATTCGTAATTTCTTTTTTTCATTGTATTTATGCTTCATGTGCAAAACTATAAGAAGAAGAATCATTATTAAAATTACATATGAAAAATGAACAGATTATTACAGGAAAAGTATTTCTTTTGAAAAAATATTTCCAACATTATAGTAAAAGACTAAGATATGCACTTCATTTAGGCATTTCTATCCGTTTCTTATGTATTATGATGTACATTTGCTTTATATTTTATAATAACATCTTTTGATTTCCTTTTTAAATTTTCCATTCTTGTCTTTAGTATTCTGTAATGTAAACATAATTACATTATCAATATTTCTTAAGAAATCAGAACTATCACTGTGTCTTTCTGTCCTGCATTGTTCTTACTAGTTCACATGTGTGATTTTTTTCCTGCACTAGTATTTATCTGGGAGTTTAAAAGTATAATTTTATTAGCATTTCTCTGCCCCTATAGGTATTATCATGATTACTATTCTCTATGAGGTAAACACAGGTCATGTGATAACAATGTTTTATATAAATCAGGAATATCAGCATTTCTACTAGTGGTTGTGTTCATGTGTTCAACGGAATATTTTAATAGGCAAGTAGATTGACCCTTTTGCCGCTTAATTTGGAGTGTTGGTTCTCTCAAATTGCTGTCATCATGGGCTGAGAAAAGTAACACACTACCAGTGACATTCAATACTGTGGAAGAATACAGCTTGTTGATCAGTTTGTTTGAAGGAGAATGATGAGAATACAGCACCATTTAAAATAATATGTTTGGTCAGATGAATCTAGGTTTCTTTTGTTTCTTTCGAATGTAAGGATAAGAATTTAATATAATCAACTTGAGTCCATGGACCTATCCTATTTGCTGTAAACAGGTTATAGGTGACAGTGTGATGGTGTGGTGCACATTAGAGCCACCAATAGCTATTGAAGAATGTCTAAATGACAAAATGTATGTGAACATCTTTGTTGGACAAGTGCATCACTTCCTGTTTGCAGGTTATTCACACTTGGATTGACTTTAAACATGGCAATGCACCATGTCATGAGGCATGCCTCATTAAGACATGATTTCAGAAACAATACAGCCACTTTTCATTGTTTTATATGTTGTGACAGATAGGGGACGCTATCGCTCCCTTGAACCCTTGCCCAAGACGCCAGACACGAAGTAAAAGTCCAAATGTTGACTTTATTATTAACAAACAGTGCACAAAGCACCCTCCTCTCCACAATACTCATTTAACCAATCAATAACAATACAATAAACAATCCTCCACTCCCAGACGCGTTGCCACCCTTCCACCCAGTTCAGCTCGCCGTCTGGGAGTCCCCACAGTTCTTTTATAGTCCCTGACCCAGAAGTGTTTCCCATCCTTCAGTCCATGATTCCTTATCACTTCCGGGTCAGATAAAAAGTCCTTTTCTTCACCGCGGAAGCACGTCATTCCTCTTGTCCATGTGACTCGGACATACTTCCGGGGCATAGGGCAAATAATCTTTTCTCCTCCCTGCAGCTCCATCTAGCAGCCCCTGTGGTATCCAGCAGGGCTGAGGATGAAAACTCCACTGTCCATAATTCCCTGCTGGTATTTGGGGCACCTCCATGATGCAGGGAGGGCTCCACCTGGCAATCTGGAGGTATTGGCCGGGATGACTGGCCAGCCATAGAACACAATGTGTAACGATGCACTGAATAAATTCTCAAGTAGAGTGGTGGAGAGTAGGAGTTTAGGGACCTTTAAATCTCTAATTGATTTTTTATTTTGGACAGTCTAGATGAATATGATGGATGAGCATGTTCTGATGAATAGCCTGTTCTCTTCACATAATATTCTAATGTTCAGTAGCCTTCAAAGCCCCTGAATCTCAATCCTATCAAACATGTCTGTGATGAAATGAGAAGGGCTCTCTAATTTTCAGAAACTGCACAACAACATCATTTATGCATGATAAAACATTGCTGCATTTTGAAAAATCCATATCACAGCAAACTAGAAGATAAATGCAAATTGGGAACTCAATACATATATCTGTGTGTATAGATAGATAGATAGATAGATATCTCCTCTCAATTTATTAGGCTGAGGCTCTTAAAAATAATTGTCCACTGAGGAAAATCAGTAAAATATCCCTCTCCAAAGGAAGATCATACTTACCGTACATGAAACACCATTACACATCCTTTGTTATATTCTTGTTGGGGCATACACTCACCTAAAGGATTATTAGGAACACCATACTAATACGGTGTTTGACCCCCTTTCGCCTTCAGAACTGCCTTAATTCTACATGGCATTGATTCAACAAGGTGCTGAAAGCATTCTTTAGAAATGTTGGCCCATATTGATAGGATAGCATCTTGCAGTTGATGGAGATTGGTGGGATGCACATCCAGGGCACGAAGCTCCCGTTCCACCACATCCCAAAAATGCTCTATTGGGTTGAGATCTGGTGACTGTGGGGGCCATTTTAGTACAGTGAACTCATTGTCATGTTCAAGAAACCAATTTGAAATGATTCAAGCTTTGTGACATGGTGCATTATCCTGCTGGAAGTAGCCATCAGAGGATGGGTACATGGTGGTCATGAAGGGATGGACATGGTCAGAAACAATGCTCAGGTAGCCCGTGGCATTTAAACGATGCCCAATTGGCACTAAGAGGCCTAAAGTGTGCCAAGAAAACATCCCCCACACCATTACACCACCACCACCAGCCTGCACAGTGGTAACAAGGCATGATGGATCCATGTTCTCATTCTGTTTACGCCAAATTCTGACTCTACCATTTGAATGTCTCAACAGAAATCGAGACTCATCAGACCAGGCAACATTTTTCCAGTCTTCAACTGTCCAATTTTGGTGCGCTCATGCAAATTGTAGCCTCTTTTTCCTATTTGTAGTGGAGATGAGTGGTACCCAGTGAGGTCTTCTGCTGTTGTAGCCCATCCGCCTCAAGATTGTGCATGTTGTGGCTTCACAAATGCTTTGCTGCATACCTCGGTTGTAACGAGTGGTTATTTCAGTCAAAGTTGCTCTTCTATCAGCTTGAATCAGTCGGCCCATTCTCCTCTGACCTCTAGCTTCAACAAGGCATTTTCGCCCACAGGACTGCCGCATACTGGATGTTTTTCCCTTTTCACACCATTCTTTGTAAACCCTAGAAATGGTTGTGCGTGAAAATCCCAGTAACTGAGCAGATTGTGAAATACTCAGACCGGCCCGTCTGGCACCAATAACCATGCCACCCTCAAAATTGCTTAAATCACCTTTCTTTCATATTCTGACATTCAGTTTGGAGTTCAGGAGATTGTCTTGACCAGGACCACACCCCTAAATGCATTGAAGCAACTGCCATGTGATTGGTTGATTAGATAATTGCATTAATGAGAAATTGAACAGGTGTTCCTAATAATCCTTTAGGTGAGTGTATAGCCAGAAATGGTAGTCAGAGGTTTTGAAGCATCTAACACTGTTGTTTCTCTTTGTAGTCGCTTCTCCTGTGTTTCCAGCTTGTTTCACATAAAAAATAAAAGTTCAGACACTCTTATTAATTTTTTTTTTATATAAAGTTTGAAATCAAGTCAAATTATGAGAGACCTTTTCAACATGCAATACAATCTTGTAACCAAAAATACATGAGTGAAACACAAACGTATCACTGTTAGGAACTAAGGAGCAGAGTGGACTACAGTTTGCCTTTTCTGAAACACATAGAGAAGGAAGTAATTATGTTGGCATTTCTGACAGATGACACTGTTTTCTGTTTGGCTATTGTTTAACGGGAAAATCACACCAGACAGGCCTGCTATAAAAGACTATATAAGGGTAAACAGCACCTTCTGTATATCTACTACTAATAGTCTGGGTTAAATTTATGGAACGTGCCACATCTCTGATGAAGGTCTAAAGCAATAATACTGATGTCAGTTCAGGTATTTAATGTCAATTGAGAGAACCTTCCTGAAAATGTTATCACTTGTAGAGTACCACTTTCACACCCATACAGTTAATAATACTTCAATTTCGTTGTTCTTTTGTAAAAGTGACAATGACAATAAAGATTTATCTATCTTAATAAATGCAATAGAACAATGGGCTGAATGCCTGACCTCAGGAAACCAACAACTCATTCCTTATCAAATTCACTCAGTTATTTTACACACATGAACAATGGGTTACCAGGATATTTTTGAAAGATTTTAGTGGTATTGTTCCTCTATTTCTGGCTGTCACCTTAGTGTTTTATATGATGACTATAGTGCCAGTCATAGGCAATATGTAAATGTAATTATTTGCAAATCTGATATCTCTTGCAAATTAGATTGCTTTCTTGGTAACAATTTGTTTGTCACAACTTGTATATTTGGCTGGCAAAACAGTAAAAAGGATACAAGGATGATGATGTGGTGCTGAATATGGATGTGTACCGCCAGATGGCAGAGCCTTTCGTGGGTTTACCAACAAAAGAACTGATCTCTTTAACTAATCTATCTATTTTATGGCCTGGGTTTTAGGAATCTGTAATTGGGTCATAAGGTGAGAGTGGAGCAAGGCAAAAAGCTATGAAAGCTATGTCAGTCTGTGGTAAGATACACATTAACACAGTAGTAACTCAAACACTGGAACTCTAAGCAAAAATCAGGGGATCATACACATTTTCCAAAAGAGGCACTCCAACTACCCAGTGTAGTTATGCATTGCCTTCAAGCTGTTGCCTCATTGCTTCAGCTGAATTCTCTTTGTGCTCACCTTTAGTGTGAAGTTTGCATGGTTTCTCCATGTGCACTTCTCTGCTTCATCCAAATCCAAGTGATGTGAATATTAGGTTAGTTGGTGTCTCTTGCCTGTCCTTTGAGAGTGAACATGAAAGTGTGTTTGAGTATGCCCTCTGTTAAACAGGTAAATGTCTCAAAATACCCAACAAGGATCGGTGCAACTATGTTAGGTCTGGCCACTAGCAACTGCAAAAGAAGAAAAGGCAGTTTAAGAAAATGGCTGAATGGAAGATTAGTTTCAAGTCTAGACAAACTGACAGGCAGTTCTACTAAAGCAGGATATGTGATTTTTCCATGCTGACAAGAAGCACCATCCTGCAATTGCTGGATTAGCCGGTGCTCAGACTCTCCTTGTTTCTCACTTGTTTTAAAAGTGAGAATTAAGTGAACATTTCTAGAGGTTAATGCAGACAGGCACATTAATCTTCTTTGGACGAGTGCTTCCAGCAGTATTAGTGAAAATAGCTGCCGTTTTTGTTCCAACTTATATAGTTAGGGGAATTGAAATCAGTCAACGAATGCTGTTTATTATTGTTCTAACAGGAAAACCACAAGAGTACAATCATTTTCTTAAAATAAATAACTTTTTGCTTTGATATGATGGTGTTAAAGAAGCATACAACTTACAAAAAAAACACAGACACACACAATTTCTTCTGCCCTTCTTTATGACCTGTGCCTTTTTTTTTTGTTCATATAGGTTGGCCCTCTATTTTCTAAAGTAGTTAAAGGATCATGTTACGAAAGTCCTTGAACAAAACTACTGAAAAGTGGAAATAGATGACAAGCACTTAAAATGTAGAGATCCCTGTTGCTTCTTTCTATTCTATTTAATTTTTAACCGTGCATAGGATTTTAGGCTGCAGACTTATAATTACTTGTATATGTTTATCCACTCTTACAGAACTCTTAACTATGAGTATTTCCAATCTAAACATATGGGCTGTAGTCCCAGTACACCCTACAGACTTAATTTATCATATGCTCTGTATTTCTGTGCTTTTTTTTATAATGTTTTTGCTACCAAGTCACTGCCCTCACTAATAACATGGTGGTTCTCATGAGAAGCAAATCATGAAAGATGGGTGCCAAGGAAAATGTTGCAAAAAGTGATGACACTGTAAGTAACAATAAAAATGTATAGTAATCAAAATAAAAATACAAGTAATTCCAAAATTAAAAGCATTTCAAATGAAAATTTAATAGGTAACAACAGAAATAACAAATTAATAACTAGATAAAACAAATCAGAATGTTCTCTCTTGGCCCTGCAGTGGATGTTCTCTCTTGAGATACTAACAATTTATTGCTTCCACATTCAATACAAGTACACGACACATAACATTTTTTGCAGGATCTAGTTGTATCTATGCTTTATTTCATGTATTTTATATTTTTTTATTAGAAATATGTACTTTTAATAGCTTTGTATTTTTATTTGCATTTTATAATTCAGGTATCATGCATTTTTGGAGTTACATGACAGTTTGTTAAGAGAAGTGCTGTCACTGTAGTGTGTATGTGACTTTAAAATGGCCATTTTATATGAGTATGAGCACCTGTGTATTTTTCACCTGAACTTTACTTTTATAAATGAAAAGTAAACTCTTAAAATTTGGAGAAAAAAAAATCTGGAGGGGAAAGTAAACCATTCTGATGGATAAAGCAGTTAGATTCAGGACATCTAGTTGTTGAAGAACTTGGTCTTACCATGGTTTAGAGATTTGTGTATTCATTTATCTTGTTTGCTCAGTACCATGACTGCCATTCTACCTAGTGATTTCAATTTTCAATTTTCAATTTCCACACTAAAATTATTAAAATAGAAATCTGAAAATTGGGTTTCATTATCAATTTTTTACATCACAACACCTACAGGAATGCAGATATTTTTAGAAATTAGTGGGAAATGGTGGGATTTTGAACCAGACTCATTTACAGTAATTGCTAAGCCTGCAGTATGCAACAGTTACATCTTCAGCTATAAAGGACAATAATCTGTGTAGTAACATAAAAAATGGGGGCTGCAACAAGCAGAAATAAGTAATAAATGTTTGTAAGCTATGCCAGTTGCTTCAAGGGACTAGGCTGATCTAAAGTACTCAATAGAATCAGGGAATGGTTATTTATGATTTCAGAGGTGAATCAGCTCAGGAGCAAAGTGAGTGATAAAATGGGGTATGTTAACCTGCAGCTCTATTTGCATAGTTTAAAAAATGAATGGGGAACTCATAATGACAGCATTTTAAACTATTGCTATGTCGATTTAACTCACATTCATCTGCTGGATCTATTT
The DNA here is from genome assembly GCA_026402145.1 of Polypterus bichir lapradei. Lineage (NCBI taxonomy): Eukaryota > Metazoa > Chordata > Cladistia > Polypteriformes > Polypteridae > Polypterus > Polypterus bichir. Next base: position 89,186,463 of record JANRMT010062791.1, on the reverse strand, counting down.
ATGTGTGACCCCACACTACTAAGTCAATGATCCTGACGCTTCCACAGTTTAGTTCACATCAGTTCAGTATATCAGGGAATCTTGATTATTTATATGAGAAATTTATGTTTTTAATTTAATACTATGACATTTTTTTTTTGCTTTTGTTTATAGCCTTTGCATCTTTACTAATTTGCATTTTGTGAACTATGTCAGTGTGGTATGTTTTTTATTGTCATTGCATGCTGATGCTTAAGCACCAGCTGAAAAAACAGCAAATACGTTTCATTATTCTTTAAAATGTATGACAATGACTTGAGTTTTTTTTTTTTTTTTTGACTGGCTTATAGGAAGAGTCACTGACTTCAGAGTGACTATAAGAGCATGCGGGATCATGAGGTTACTCGAAAGGGGTGTGCACTGCTCCCGATATCTTTGCAAAAGGACAAAGGTCCAAGTTTTTGAGTCCTGGTGCTTCCTGTTTTGCAAGATATGGACTCTACCTACTGACCTGAGACAGACTGGACACCTACAGTACTGTGTCCCTTCAGATAATCCTTGAGTACCACTGGTTTGACTTTGTGGGAAATGAGCAGTTTGCTCATGGAGTCCCGAATGAGGCACATTACCTGCATTGTGAGGGAACATCAGTTATGGCACTGCGGCCATGTGTCACGATTCCCTGAGGCTGATCTGGCTCGCATGATCCTAATTCTTCAGGACCCTAGTGGCTAGACCAGGTCAAGGGGTTATCCATGTAACACCTGGCTGCAGCATATAGATGCTCATTTCTAGAAGGTATGACTGGACTGCGTGTCTATCTGGGGGGGTTGCCAAATGGGATCATGAGCTATTTCGTCATGTGGTGGGTGCAGCAACATGCCGTATCAGTGTCTGCTCTCCAACCTGACCTGAACTGCTGATGGTGTGCCTTCTTTCCCATCAGTATATTCTTCAGAGACACATTGCTTTAAATGCATGCTTTGTTAAATTGAGGAACCTAATTTTGCTCACACACTAAAAAGACCAAAGAGAATATGAGCCATACCTTCTTGTGCCAATACCCCATTCCATTTTGGTGTTATTTATGTTGGTACTAATGACTTTCACATATGTAGTAAAGGTAGAATGTTTGGAATGCACAAACAGAGTAACCACCTAAAAAGAATGGCTACAATTTTCTATGTAAACACTACATTTAATATCAAGTAGGAAGCAGGCTGTGATTAAAACACTCACTGCAATAAACACTTGTAAATACTGTGTCCATACTGAACCAGGAATGACCGCTGCTGTTCCAGGTAGAAACAAGCCAGCAGCTTCTTAAGAAGCTCACTCATAAGACTCATACCAGCTTTGTTTGCTGACTTTAATTAAAGTAATATCTGCGACTGAACTACACATTGTAAATATAACCATGTATGAGCTGTTTAATTTTGCTACATCCATGAAATGCATCTTTAAATTTAATATAATTATGCTTGGGGTGAAAGTGTGATTTAACAATAACCTTTATTTTATTAAGTCCATTTTATAATGAATATAATCCCTAGTTGTTCTTTACATCTGCGGTGGGCTTGCGCCCTGCCTGGGGTTTGTTTCCTGCCTTGCGCCCTTTGTTGGCTGTGATTGGCTCCAGCAGACACCCCGTGACCCTGTAGTTAGGATATAGCGGGTTGGATAATGGATGAATGGATGGATGTTCATTACATAAAAGTTAAGTAAAGCACAATGTTTAATATTACTGCTAACAAAAATATTTTGCCATTGGAAAATTGTTCAACATTCCTTAATAATGATGGGAAGTCAACTGGCTTCCTGGTTCTGAAATCTTGTTTTCTTATTCTAACCAATTGTTAGACAGGGACACATTCTTGATTCTATTTAAACTCCTTGTTTAATTATCCGGTTATGTTCTGTTATCTATGGCCATAAAGACGGAACAGTTATTACACAGAATTTGTATTTCTGCCTTAGTGTATAATTCTTAACGGTTTGTTCTTTTATTTTACTCTCTTTAAAAATTTATTTTTCCTGTAATATTTGCTCAGCTAATTGTCTCCCAATAGTGCAAACTAACAGCGTAAATCAGACATATGCACAAACATCAAAGCTAAAGGGAGATAGCTACGTCAGTGTTATCACTAATTAAAAGTTTAACTAACAAAAATATTTTCAAATGAGTAATTGAGGGAAAAAACTCTTGTATTCAATCTTCTGTAAAAGAAAATACTTCATAAATACTTAAAAGGTAAAACAACCCGGCTTGGACTTTATGGATCAAATTTAACCCACAAAAGGTATAAACTGGGAAATATTTGCATGCCCAGTTAAGACAAATGTACTGTACATTGGATATCAAGTTTTTTTGATGGTATAAAATCTTGCCACCAAAGGGGGACTCAAAGACTATAACTAAGGACATGTTAATCCCTACGCACCTCTGCCATTAAAAAAATGTGGATTACATGCTCAACATTTATTAAAGGCTTAATTGGGTTTATAATCTTCTGAAAAAAAGTACATTTGCCTATAGATACAAGAAGAAGATAAAGAAGAGATTTCTGAAATGAATGAATGTTGAAAGCACTGTCTATTTGTACAGTATATGTAACCATATTCCAGATTATAAGGTACCTTTAGTATATGGATGTTAGGTGCTATTAATCACATTTTAGAATTTAGTGTTGATTTTATTTTTGTATTTATATGTATACAAACACATACACACACTACAAATTAAAGAAAACAAAGCTTATGTAATAAAAAGAGAAGTTGCTGATTATAATGTGATGACAAATCACTTAAGTGCATCAAACAAGGAAACTGAGTATGTATGGGCAATTAAATAAACAAATTTTTATTCTTAAAATGAATAGGAGAAAGTTGTAAAAGATAAGCAATCGTGATAAAATTATACTTCATCCAGTCTCAACTTTGTCTCTTCAGGACCCCAAGTGTGGAAGTGCATACAAAATTCCATTCCATTTTGGCCCTTAGGTATATGGAAAAGTAATTCTTTCTATCTTCTAATTGCCAGGTTCCAGTCCAGAAATTGGACTCATCGGTCACAGAATGTAAACATATATGCTGTATAGGCAACATAAAGAAAACTAAACCTCTGAGCATGCTTGAATACAAATAATTTCACAGAGCACTTTGCTGCTGTACACTGAATTAATAAAACACAAAAATAAGCAAGGGTGTGATGACAGGCTGCAACTATAAGTGACAGATAAAAAATGAAAGAAGAAAATACAACATCTCAATATTGTTATTAAACTGTTTTAATGAATAAATTTGTCAAGAAAAAAATAAAATTGGGGGATGGCTTATTTAATAATGTCTGTCTATCTTCAGTCTTTTTTCCTGTTCTTTTTACTACAATAACATTTCTGATAATTAAAGGCTTAAAAGGCTTTTATGTTTCAAAGGAAAATGCACTGAAAGCAAACACTACTAGAATATAAATGCAATTTGAAATACATAAATGATACAGGGCTTAAAGAAATTTGTTGACATTGTGATTAAAATTCATAGTTTCCTAGGTTTTTTATGTAGGCCTGGTTTTAAAATGGAGGAGGTGTAATACTCTTCTATCTGATATTGGGGACTAACAGAGGAGTGTTCTAATCCCTCCAACAAGTTTAAACCCAAGGTTATTTTACTTTCTGGATGTTACAGTGAGGAGGAAAAAAATATTGCTGATTATGGGCTGTGAATACAGTGTAGTATTGTGACAGTTAAATAATTGCCCGAAACATCAAGCAGCTCTTTAATCTCTATGACTCTTTTTACTGTCTACTGTAGCTAACCTTAAATTAATAAATCACTGGAAAACAGGGACTGTGTAAAAAGGGAGAAGTTAAATGAGGGTCGAGTTAAACTCTTTGGGGGTGGTTTGTCAGAAAGTCATTCATCCAGGTGCAGGTAGAGGAGGGGAGGCCTAAGTCTGTCAGCTTTCTTACCAGTATGTCATGGATTATTGTATTAAATGCAGAACTGTAGTCTACGAAGAGCAGCCTTACATCACTAACTTTTTGGTCTGCATGGATAAGCGGAGCATGTAGATCAGTAGCAGTGGAATCTTCTGTGGACCTGTTTGATTTGTAAGTAAACTGATGCTGGTGGAAAGCAGATGGGAGGCAGGATTTAATATGCTGTAAAACCAATCTCTCAAAGCACATCATTACTACCGACATGAGTGCAACCATTCTATAATCATTTAAACTCTCAGTGGCTATTTTTTAGAGACAGGAACAATGATTAATGATAAATGATTTTAGGCAGGGTGGAATAGTGGTTATTGCCAAAGAAAGAGTAAAAATCTTTGTGAAGACCCCATCAACCTGGTCAGTGCATGATTTGAGTATCTTCCCAGAAACTCCATTAAGGCTAGTGGCCCTCCATGGGTTCACCATTCTGAGCATACTCATGTTCATGCAGAGTGTGTGGGTTCTGGAGGTTGGTCAGTGTGGTTAAGTTGGGCCTCCTTACTATGAGGAAAAATCTGCTACCCATAAAATAAAATAAACCATCATCAATAGCCTCTCATTATTTAGACTTAGACTTTCTCTTTGGTCAAGCTAAGGAACAAAGTAACCCCATGTGTCCTTGGTCTTTAGAACATTGTTGCTAGCTCCTTTTCTCAACGCAGTCTAGAGCCTGTTACAGATATTAGCATTATATGTTTTCCTTTTTAAGTCGCTCCATTGCTGTTGTTCAAAGGCACTTCAGTGACGAGTCTTATGCTTCTGATTTTTCTTTAATGCCAAGACAGTTGTAACATCTGTGCAGTGTAAAGCTAATTTATTTTTTAACTTTGTCTCCTCTGAACATGATTTAAGGATACAATTTAATAGTTAAACAGATATTTACAGTAGGTTCTGGTTCTACAGGTTGGTATCCCAAGCATACACTTATGCCATCCTTGGTTAGATAAGTTCAGGAAATGGCAAGCAATGCAACTTTTACCCATCTGCACTGCTTAAACTACATTTGTATTGTTTAGTGGTCCTCTGGTTTGTTCCCAAAGAACACCTGTTGCTTTCAGATGTACCTCCTTTGTAACCAGGTGATGACTGCAGCTTAACTTTTTTTTAAGTACTGGGCTGCCCACAGTCTCTCAATGTGGTACACTATTTAAAGTAATGTAAGAAAATTTTCTTTTGTGTATATGTGAAAACGTTGCCTTCTCCTGATCTCTCTCTAAAGGAGTTAGAGAAGAGATAGAGTGAATAGGTAAGTATTTGCAAAAGATGAGTAAAGGTGACAGCCAATTCCATCCACTCAGCCCACATGATCCACTTTTAGGGCCATGTGGAATGGAGCCTTAACTTGCCAACATTGTGAGCATGGCAGGAATTAACCCTGGAGAGGGAGACCTCTTATCACATAGCACACATATGCACACAAAACCTCTCACTCAGTCACAAATTAACCCAACATACACATTTTTAGATGAAAACCTGACGAAAAGTCCCACATGTACAGGGTGGAAACACCAATGAGGGTGTAAATTAGATACGTTTTTGAACACAGTTTCTGGGAGAGTGCTAAGTAGTGGCACAAAACATAGTGGCTGGGTATTCACCCCAGCTTTCCCAAAATTAAAAAGAATGTTAGAAATACAAACATGATGAAAGATAATAAGCTGATTTGGAAGAGAACAATATGTCTCTCCTTGCAATTTTTATATTTCTTTCAAAATATTTTTAAAACTGTATTCTTTATTCATTATCACGCACAGCTGGAACTAATACTGAATGAGATGAAGTTCTAATAATTCTTAAGAGGAAGAAACAAATCTTGCCTCTTGAAAAAGAATACAATTAAATTACAGACAATATTTGAAAGGAAACACTAAAGGAATGGTAAAATAGAGCACAAAATTAAAATCTTAAATGACACACTACAGTTTATTTTCATGTCAATGAAATAAGAGTAACAACAAGGCATTAAATAAAAAGTTTAATTATAGTCTGAGGTTGACCAACACAAGCAATCATTATTTAGCAGGAAAATATGTAGCCAGCAGAGTCTAGCAGAACAAGGATTGAGAAACTGATATTGATGAATAATGTAACATTCATAAAAATAAATGTACACTCCATTCACACTCAGATTTTAGGCATATGATCATTTCATAAATGTGGGCCCTTATGGTTCAAAGTCATAAGCAAATTATTTTTCAGTTACAGATACTAAGCCCCATCTGCCATGAGCTTGCCAGCCACATACTGTATTATGCCCAGATTTGAACACCAGCAGCTGTTTCATGCATAATTTCAAGCTTTGTGTCAAGCAATAATATCACTGGATTGGATCTAATAACCTTTCCTAACTCATTTACATTAATGATGTTTGCCTAAGACGAGGTCACCTGCCTTTCACTCTATTACAAAATCAGGCTCCTATATTTGTTACAATGTCTCTTGCTTCTGTTTTAACTGCACTGGGCAGTACATGTTGTGGAAATAGAATAAGGTTAGAAAATTGATTCAAAAACACTACCAGATGCATGCTGTGCAGTCTAACTAAGGCTGGAAATAAGTAAAAATATTCTTAATTAATGCAAATTTCAAACTGCTATTGACCCACCCACTTATGTATGAAGCTATAAAGAACTGGAGCCCAGCCATTATTAGTCATACTTCTTCATATGGACTTGTGAAATAATATATGTAATTAATCATAAAAGTTAAACTGATTTTAACTATACTATATTCATTTAAATTACAATAAAAACTAATGTTTCTAAAATGTAGTAATTAATAAAGCACATACAGTAGTATTACATGCCCCTGGTGTAGTGCTGAGGCGTCGTCCACTGCACAGGAGCACTCAGGTACTAAATTGAGGTGGCCTATCTGGGTAGACACGTGAAATATCTTGTCTCTCTGGTACGAAGATCAGCTTCCTCTGCTGTCAAAGGAGCTGCGTAAACTCTACATTTCAGTGGCAGCACTCTCTGAGGCACGTAGACTTGGGACTGGCCAGATCTCTGTAGGTGATGTTTTGTCTTGGTAGAGCAATATTTTACTCTACTTTTCCCTTTTGCATTATTAATATGCTGCCTTTGTCAGAATGCCTCAAATCTCACAGACTTGCCACTGTTTCTAAGGTATTGTACCATATAATGTCTCCCCACCTTCCCTTCTACATTATAACCTCAGGCAATTAGGTGTAGTAAAATACAAGCAGGAGTTAAGTTACAATTTAAACAATGTATTATTGATAATATTCATAAATAAAAATATGCAAAGTACATTTGAATATTGGCAACCATACAACCTGATAAATGGTGATGTGTAGTTTCAGGCGGCACACATACTTGTTAGTTACTTAAAATGTCTCTAGTTAAGGCATCATTTGTGGTCAGCTTTCTTCAGAACAGGCCACATGCCTGTCTCAATATGGCTGCCGAGTTGTGATCTTTATTGTGTTGTCCTTTTCAGTTCATGGTGTGTCTTTCAGTTTGGTAAGAGGGAGAGAAAGAGCTGGGTAAAGCATGCACATTTATAGGTTTTCTGTCCAACCCCTACAGCCAATAGGGCATTGTGGTACTTAAAGGATTTTGATACAAGTCAATTCCAAACAGCCATACTTCAGACCAATGGGGGGATAGAACACCTTCACACCTGCCCTACAAAACCATATGTTAAGGTAAAGCTTGGCAGTTAGGCAGTCTGGCCTTCCAATGGTTGTTGAGAGACTTCAGAGAAACATTTACCAAACTTGTTTGAGGCACTTCCTCCCCAACCCTGTTGTAAAATTCAAAGAGACCCATTCCTAAAAGGGGGGAGGGTAAACATAAATGCGTCTCACTAATGTAACACTAATATTACATTGCTTTGCAACGTTACAAATAAAGACATACAAAATATTTATCAAGTTGTATGAAAAATTACACATCACAACAGGTGGGTACACCTTTTATTGGTCTGGTCGTTCTAATGGCTGTCATACTCAGGGAATGGCTGTTGCGCTGGCGGATTGGATCCTGCTGATGGTATCGGATGTCATTCCTTTCAACAAGAATATTAAGGAACTATCTGGGTGCCTTGACTGTTTTCTCAGTGTATGCTCTGAAGTGGTGAGTGATGTCTCGATGAGGGAGACATTTTAATCACAACTTCGCTTGATGGCTGATGGGTGCCTGTAAGGTGACACTCTTCTGGTCATGGGTGATTTCAATGTGACCACTGGCACTGACAGGGCTGGCTATGAGGATTGTGATGGTTCCCATGGGCCTGGCAACCATGGTGAAAGTGGCTCCATGTTCCTTGACTTTACAAAAGGTTAGGAGCTGCATATCATTGAATCATGTTTCTCAGCTGCATAGTTGGACTTGTTACTCCAATACTAATGGTGTGGTGAAGGAGATCAATCACATCTTTGTGAGCAGACACTGGAGACTCTTACAAAACTGCAGAGTCTACAGAAGTGCCCAGTTTGTGAATTCTGACTACAGACTTCTTGTTGCTACTCTGAAGATCCAGCTTAGGTCCAGTAGGCTACCACCTACTATAAGAATGAGGATGGACCTGGTCAGACTCAGAGATCAGGCTGTTTCTAATGAGTTTGCATGCAGTTTGTGTGAGGAATGTACAGACTTGAGTGTGACAGCTGATCCTAATGTGATGTGGAAGACCTTCCGTGACAAGACCCTGAAGGTTGCTGAGGGTTGTGTTGGTGTTGGTGTTACCAGTGTTCCAGAAGGTGTTTAATTTCTTAGGGCATTCTGGATATCATTGAGAGGAGTTGCAGCGCACGGTTTGATGGCAACTCTGGTCTGTACCGATAAGTGAGAAAGATGGCTGCAAGGGCTCTTAGGGCAGATAAGGAGGCGTTTGTTAGAGGAATCTGTGAGCAACAGACACGCCATCTATGGTCTGGTGACCAACGTCCTGCTTACAGAGGAATCAAAGCATTACACACATCTGAATCTGTTCTTCAGAAAGTCACAGTCAGGGTGAATGATGGAACGGTCCTTACTGATGACACTGCAATTTTGACCTGCTGGGCTGGCTGCTTTGAGCAGCTATTTAAAACTGATCCTCCGGCTAGGACATTGGCATCTCTGGGTCCATGGTTCTTGATGGTAATACTCCAATTAGATGTGAACCACCCAGTCTCACTGAAATTGCTCAGGTGATGAATGAGCTAAGGGTAGGGAAGGCTGCAGGGATTTGTAGTATCCGGGGTGAACTCCTCCAGGCCGGTGGTAAGGATGTCCTTCTTGCATTGCAAGCAATCTTTGCTTCTATTTGGGAGATGGGCGTCATCCCAACTAACTGGAAAACGGGACTTGTCGTCCCTATCTGGAAAGGGAAGAGTGATCGCCTGCACTGTGACAACTGCAGGGGGATAACACTGCTCTCGGTGCCAGGTAAGGTCTTTACTAGGGTCTTCTTCAGTAGGATCAGTGATGGCTTGCTCACTTACCAGCAACTGGAGCAGTCTAGTTTTAAGCCTAAGAAGTCTACGATCAACCGTTTCCTGGCATTGAGGGTTCTCATGGAGTGCAAATGAGAATATCGGCAGAGTTTCTTTGCAGCTTTAGTTAATTTTCATAAAGTGTTCGATCAGTTGATTGAGCTGCACTGTGGGAGATCCCAAGACTTCGCAGGATCCCCGCAAAGTTGCTGGATATCATGGTTGGCCTGTACACTGGTACTATGAGTGCCGTGCAGAGTGGAGGCAAAACCTCTGCGTTTTTCGCAGATGATTCTGGGATTTGTCAGGGGTGTGTTCTTGTCGTACTCAGTTCAATGCCTGCAAGGACTGGGTGTTGGGCAGGGTCGTGGGGTGCAGAGGCTTTGGGACATCTGTTGGTGAAGAGAGATTCACTGATCTTGACTTTGCCGACAATCCTATGAGCTATGCAGAGTCAATGGAGGCTCTGATCGGGGCTCTTGAGAGACTGAGCGAAGAGTCCGAGTGTCTGGGTTTATTATTGTCCTGGATAAAAACCAAGAAGCCCTTAATGACCTCTTGGGTACAGCCCTCAGCAGTGTGTCTGTCTGCAGAGAGAGTGTCAACCTTGTCAAGTGGTTTACTTACCTCAGCAGCGACATTCATGTCTCTGGTGACTCTTCCCATGAAGTCAGTAGACAGATTGGAAGAGCATGGGGATGGGTCATGATGTTGCTGGAAAAGGGTGTGTAGTGCTCTTGATTTCTTAGGTAAAGGACAAAACTTCAAGTCTTTAGAGTCCTGGTACTTCCTGTTTTGCTATATGGTTGCAAGACATGAACGCTATCCAGTGACCTGAGAAGACTGGAATTTTTCAGTACTGTACCTTTTCAGAGAATCCTTTGGTATTACTGGTTTGACTTGTGTCGAACGAGCGGTTGCTCATGGAGTCCCAAATGAGGCACACCACTTGCATTGTGAGGGAGCATCTGTTACGGCACTACAGCCATGTGGCATGTTTCCCCGAGGGTGATCTGGCTTACATTGTTGAGGACCCAAGTGGCTGGACCAGGCCATGCAGATGCCCACGTAACACCTAGCTACGGCAGATAGACGGTCATTTTTGGGGGGTGGTACTGGACTGCATGTCTGCCTGGGGGGTTGCCAACCTGTTTCGTCATGTGGTGGGCATGGCAATGTGCTGTACCAGTGCATGCTCCCCATCCTGACCTGACCTGATCAGGACTCACTTGTGCACATCAGCAATAAGGGAAACCCTTGATTTGACTTAAGTACAGCACCAGAATGCATAAAATGCAGCAGCTACAGCAGTGGCTGAAGTGAAAGCCCATGTTTTAGTAGAGTTTGTTCTGGTCACGGAGAATGACTTTTGATTGGCCTTGAAGGGATTGTATAAAACCATTTAAAGACTTAGGAAGTGTTTTTAGGATTTACCTATGGGAACTGGGGATATTGTCGAAAGATGAAAAAAGCATTTTGATGAACTTCTAAATCAAAAGCATTGTTTTAGTCTGAGGTCTCTGCAATGATTAAAAACCTTCCTAGTGACAAGGCTGTAAGGGTGGATGAGATCCAAACATCCATCCATCCTCTTCCGCTTATCCGAGGTCGGGTCGCGGGGGTAGCAGCTTAAGGAGAGAAGCCCAGACTTCCCTCTCCCCGGCCACTTCTTCCAGCTCTTCCGGGAGAATCCCAAGGCGTTCCCAGGCCAGCCGGGAGACATAGTCCCTCCAGCGTGTCCTGGGTCTTCCCCGGGGCCTCCTCCCGGTTGGACGTGCCCGGAACACCTCACCAGGGAGGCATCCAGGAGGCTTCCTGATCAGATGCCCGAGCCACCTCATCTGACTCCTCTCGATGCGGAGGAGCAGCGGCTCTACTCTGAGTCCCTCCCGGATGACTGAGCTCCTCACCCTATCTTTAAGGGAAAGCCCAGACACTCTGCGGAGGAAACTCATTTCAGCCGCTTGTATTCGCGATCTCGTTCTTTCGGTCACTACCCATAGCTCATGACCATAGCTGAGGGTAGAAACGTAGATCGACTGGTAAATTGAGAGCTTTGCCTTACGGCTCAGCTCTTTTTTCACCACGACAGACCGATGCAGAGCCCGCATCACTGCGGATGCCGCACCGATCCGCCTGTCGATCTCACGATCCATTCTCCCCTCACTCGTGAACAAGACCCCGAGATACTTAAACTCCTCCACTTGGGGCAGGATCTCGCCCCCAACCCTGAGAGGGCACTCCACCCTTTTCCGGCTGGAGGGGAGATCCAAACAGAAATGCTGAAATCAGTGGACATTTCTTGGGGTGTTTTGGCTAACGTTCTTCTTCAATGTTAATAGGAAGAGATAAACAGTTCCTCAACATTACCAGATTTTAGGATTTTAGTTGCAGTCCTCTTTTTTAAAAAGGGAGATAAGTGGCTGTGGTACAGTTACCAAGGGATCACACTCCTTAGCCTCCCTAGGAAAGCCTATGTCTGGGTATTGGAACAGAGCCTACATTTGATTTTTGAGCCTTATATCCAGGAGGAACACTGGCACACATTTTTAAGAGGTAATTAGAACTTTCCAATCCTATCTTTATTTGCATTTTTTGATTTGGAAAGGCTTGTAGTCTTGTCCTGTATGATCTGTAGTATCTTGTAGGAGGTGCTTCAACAGAATTAGTGCTACTTGCATATATTTATGGAGCAATAGTTGTACTTGCTGTTAAAATGAGTCTGTTCAGTGCTGCCACATAACACCATCAAGGATGCATTTTGATTTTTATGGATGTGGATATCAAGGCACAGCCAAGGATTTAAGAACGTAAGGATTCTGAAAACTTAAGGATTGTGCATCTGTTTGTAGATGATGTTGTCCTCTTACCTACATCAGACTGGAATGGTTCACTGCTGAGAATGCTGTAATTAGGATGAGAATCAGACCCTCAAAATTTGCAGGTCCTCCCTTGGAAACAAGAAGTTTATTTTCTTAAGGTAAGGGGTGAGTGGCTGCCCCAGGTGAAGGTGTTCAATTACTTCTGAGTCTTGTTATTGAGCAAGGGAAAAAGTTATGAGATTGATTGATAACAGGGAAAGTGGCATTGTATATATTGTACTAGAACTGCAGGCACTGAATTCTTAAATGAAGATTTTGACTTACCACACATTTTACATTCCCATTACTACTTATGGTCATAACCTCTGTCTAATAACTGGAAGAATAAGATCTTGAACATACAGTAAGTAGCTAAAATGAGGTTGATAGACCCACTTTCTGTGACAGAGGGAGGAACTTGGAGAAGAACATGACTTCTGTGAATTGAGTCAAGAAGGCTGGTTGGGCATGCAGTAAGAATGTCTCTTTAGTACCTCCCAAGGCAGGTGCACAACGCACAGCTCACTGGGAAAAGACTGAGAGGTTCACCCAGGACATAAGGGATTTTTCTCACAGCTGGCATGGAAATATTTCCTAGGAGTCAGAATGATGATGATGATAATGTCATACATGTGTAGAATTCAGTTTTTAAAGCTTTCAGATTTTAAAATGTACAGTGACAGTATATAAAAATATGTCGCCACTGAAAGTCTTCTACTCATGGAGGACTTCTAGCACTCCTATAGGAACATGGACTAATGTTCCTTAAAAAAGATTACTGAACCCATGTCACAACTCTTAAACACATGAGTTGAACTTCTGATATAGTTTCCATATGCTTTATCTTTGGGAAGAAAACATGCATGTTATATTGACTGGAGACCCTCAGTCCAGGAACAAAGTGTTGTAATCCCTTATTTAGGGTTTTTTTTGTGCCTTCATCATGATGCTGCTAGGACAGGCTTTGGTTACGTGTACCCCTCGTTACAAACTCTACACAGAGACATAGCAAGGTTTGGGGCAGCCACCCGTATAATTGGTATCCTGGCTGCAATGTTGTAAAAATGAATACAGCACTGATGTGCCCAAAACTGAGCCCAAAATAGAACTGAGGGAATAGGGAACAGGGAAAAGGTGGAGGCTTTTAAAGGAGAAGACAGGAAGTGATGTCAAAGGGGTTGGGCTCGTGAGGGTCTTCAACCATAGGCTCAAGCCCGGACGTGACATCACAGGGGCTGGAGCTGGCAAGGTCTTCTTCCATAGGCCCGGTCCCGGAAGTGACGACAAGAGGACCAGGTGGAATCTCCCATGACTGGTCTGCAGGAAAGGGAGAAAAAGATTCAGTGCACTTTGTCACATCCTGGTCTGAATTGGAATTGCCCTTACTCAAGCCCTTTAACTGCCTCCCATTACACGTGTTTGACACCCTATAATGGAAAATATAAGTTTTGAGGAGCAATAGATAAAATGGATTACATCCATCCATTTCCAAACCAAATCGAATAGTATTTGATGGGTAATTGAATAGTGGTAATAGCAGCAGTCACACTGTGGGGCACACTTAATTTTGAGTTGTCAGTTAACCTAATATGCATATTAGTTGGATGTGAAATGTTAAACTGGAGTACAAGAAGAAAAACCACCTTGGACAAAAGGCAGTTGAACAATTTCCACATTTCCCAGGAGTCAAACCCAGTCTCCAGGATCTATGAGGCAGCAAAGCTAAATAATGCATCATTTTTCCAAACAAAACAGATAAACTAAATATATATATATATATTTATTCTAAATGTTTAATCTCAAAATTAAATTAAATTTTATTTGAATATTTAAAAGGTTCTTCTTTTCAAAATGTAACAATTTTTTACAAATATTTTCAAATTGCTTCCTGGTCTACCCAGTACATTATGCAGCAATTAAATTTAATTGTTAAGAAATAACTTTATTTTAAAATTATCATTGTTAAAAATCTTTGCTTCTTGTATTAAGTCTTCCCTTTGATAAATATGATGAAATTCCATGTAAAGGAAGGTGAATTATTTACAGATATCTCAAAATGCTTTTTAAGATAACTGAAAATGCATTTCAGGATATTTGATATGAATTATAGATACCGGGAAATACAACTGTTTCAAGATATCTGGAATGTAATTTGAGATATCTGAGATGAACTTTAAGGTATCTTAAAATTACATCCTCGTAACTTTCAGATATCTGAAATGTATTTAAGATAGCTCTAAAACAATTCAAAATATCGTGAAATAAGTTCCATGCGATTCCTTTACTGATAGGTAAAAGATAGCTATCTTAAAACGACTCTTTGCACGTTTGGAGACCTCTTAAATGCAATTCATTATATCTCAAAAGGACTTCCTGTAAAATGACCTGTTTTAAATGGGACTTCATTTAACAGTAAACCATCTTGAAAGTAACTTCAGATACATTGAATTGCATGTAGTTATGTTACGATGTATCGAAATGTATTTAAGCTATATCCAAATGCACAGGAAGCTATTTTAAAAAATAGAAGTACTGTACCCACTGTACTTTTCAAGATATCTGAAAATAACCTCTAGACTATTCTCTGTCTCAGATATATAAAATGTATTTTAGATACTTTAAAACGCACTGAAGATTTCTCAAAATGTACTCTACATATCTTAAAATGTAAAGGAAGTTATTTGAAGATATCTTCAGTTCTGCTTCAGATATCATAAAAGGTGAACTACACTTTAAAATAACTAAAAATCATTGCACGAGGTCGCTAAATGTTAATTTGACTCGACTCATCACATTCAGGCGCAAGCCCTTTTTCTCAATGTCCCTTCTTCCTTTGAGCAAATGGCCCGTTTTCTTAATTGGCTTCTCCTGGTGATTGCTGGTGTAGTCGCACCGTTACCAGCAGGATTGGTCAGATCTACAGTGTTTCGCTAAAAGAACGCGACTTACCTTGTAGCTCCCACGTTTATATTACATCCTATTTGATTGAAGTCGGAAGGCCAGACCAGTTGACCAACTAGTAGTGAACTTTAACCACAGCCAGACCGGTATGTTGTTACCACGTTACATGTCAGTGGCAGAATTACAATATCAAGCAAACACGGAATAAACAAGTGAACGTCAGAATTCACCGAGATAAGCCGTTAAGTGAGGATTTTAACGACGCGCAGCTATCGAACTCCTTTTCTCTACTTTGGGGCTCAAGGTTGGTGTTCTTCACTGACGTTCTAAGAACTATTTTTTACAGCACGAGGATAGCCAAATAGAAATCTGGTGTTATATTTAATATGACTCTAATTTTATTTAGAAGCCAACGTGATTAAAATGTTGACTACAACTAACAGCCCTCAAACTGAGTGGGGCTGCCAGACCGATCATTTAAGACGCATTTCACACATTAGCGCACTTTAAATAACTGACAAAGCGGAGACCAGTTCCGAAAAAATTTTAAGAGGTGCTGACTGAAACGAATACTGAATACTGCCTTTTCAGTATTTAACTTACCGCTTTTATACCAAACAGTTTGAAAGATTGGTCTGTAGAGAAAATCATTTAAAACCAAACTCACCCATATGTTGTAATTGAATGTTTGGCGTGTCTCTATGAGAACTTGATTTTCTTAGTTCTCTCTTTTTTTTCTCTTAGGTTATCTGTGAACCTTTCAGTTGTACCGGACTATGCCTGTGAAAACAAATGAAGTTTGACATTGGATGGTTTACAAAAAACGTGTAAGAGGATCCTGGATCTGTTTAGAATACTAAAAAGAAAATTGCAACGTGACAGACTTACCTTTATATTTTAAACTAGCGAGTTTTTGTGCTGTGCTAGTGCAACCTATTGTCTTCACAATGAAATCGGAATGGGATTATTCCAAAAATCTGGATTTGAGTTTCTTGTCATCTGAGGAAGAAAATAAGATTTTGCAAGTGTTGGAGCGGGATGCACGCCTGAAGAACAGGGAGAAAAGCCGAGTAAGGTGAGTACGAAAGCGCGCTGTTATGTTTAAACGATATTACATTGCTGTGTATTGTCGTATTCATTAATTTGCGATTCGCAGCGTTAGTAAAACAGTCTCTTTTAATGCGAGGGGCCACTTGGGCCATAAATCATATATTTGTGTGTGATCTTTTGGTTTAGTACTTACTATCGGTTTGCCTGCGTACAATACTGGTTTCATTCCTACGAACTGCATTGTTTCGCGTCCGTTTGTTCTCGGTTTGTGTTATACAGAGCGATATAGTTTATTTTTAGTGCTGATTTGCACTTGT
Source organism: Polypterus bichir lapradei (assembly GCA_026402145.1). Classification (NCBI taxonomy): domain Eukaryota; kingdom Metazoa; phylum Chordata; class Cladistia; order Polypteriformes; family Polypteridae; genus Polypterus; species Polypterus bichir. The sequence continues at coordinate 89,169,917 of JANRMT010062791.1, read as the reverse complement.
ACAATGCTGGTTCGGGCGCGTTTGTTATTGGTTTGTGAGCGAACTGCATCGGTTTGCGTACGAACTATACTGGCTTGCGTTTATGTACCACTGGTCTGCTTGCAGAGCATTGGTTTTGGAGGAATTAAGTGCATAGGACTGGTGAGCTTTATTGGGCAGAATGACCCCTTTTTGTCTAAATCTTTACAATGTTCTAATATCTATTGAATGTATACCTAATTTGACTCGTTTAGCAGGTTGTAGCAGATGTGACGGTTTAACATTGTTTCTTACGGTGTGGAAAGAGTGAACATATTAGCAAGATGAAAACGAGGTGTCAAGCAAAAATTGGCAGAAATTTGGATATGCGGCCCAAGTCTAGATCATACAGAGCTCTCTTTATCAAAAAGAACCAGGAGTTATGTGACCGATGGTGTGGCTTCCATAGAGCCCTTACTATTTTATTTAATTTTCCCCCACAATTTTGTATCTGCACAGCTCCTGCATTTTTTTTTTTTTTTTGTTGATTAGTAATGAGAATAGCACACAGTTCACCAGATAGTCTACTTGCTGTATTGTCCATTCTGAGCATAATATGCTTTGATTTTTATTCAACTTTTTTTTGCTGCATGTCAATGTCATTAATATAATAGAAACAGTCCAAGCACAGATCCTGGGGCACTCTACTCTTCTTCTCCAGCCAATGAATGAACCTGAAATCCTTTTTTATATTGCGTCAGATGCCATTGGTTTCAGAATTTAATCATTCTATCAAAGACTTTTTCAAAGTTTAAGTAAATGTTTTATGTTACATGCCTTGATTTTTAACTGGTAACCTATTAGCTTGTCTGATTTTTATTTATTAATTAAAATAAAGGTCTAACAGATTTGATGAGAGGAAGGCTTCTACCAACCAGTTGTTTAGTGCTGTATTTTATATTTGTACAAGTAGTCCTCATATCTATCTATCTATCTATATATAATTTGCTTTATCTAACTCAGGGTTGTAGGGAATTGGAGGTTGTTCTGGAAGCACTGGATGCAAGGCACACTTGCAACAGGGTACAAGTCCATTGCAGTGCCTGCTCACTCACATGCAGTCCTTTTTGCATGGAACTAAGCTTCCGTTGCTAATTATCTGGCCTATTTCCTTGGGAGAAAACCTAGATAGATATAGAGAATGTGCAGATTCTGTATGGATGATTAGAGCCCGGGATGCTGAAGCAGCAGTGTTAACCACTGTGTTGTCATGTAGCCCCTGTTTTGTGTTACAGTTTTCATAGTTTTACACAGTACAGATATAAGACTTTTTGTTGGTTTATTTTGTTTCCCTTTTAATAAAGTATACAGTGTCTTGAGTCTAGCTTGCATATGCTTTAAATGTTTAATACAAAGCAGAGTTTTCGTTTCACATTATTGCTGGGTGATTACTACAAATGACAAAATGATTGGTAGCTGATTTGCTCGGTTGTCTACCAGAAGTTAGAACAGTCAGATTTTTTTTTTGGTTAGTTTTTTTTCAGTTCATCAGGTGTTCTGTTCATTGTGTGTATAACCTGGATAATTTGCATTTCTTAGCATTTCATTAATCTAACCTCCAGATATCATGCTTGTTCTCTATCTTATGCTATGTTGTGCTGGTTTCTTAAATAAAATAATTGTATAAGCATTTCTCTGACAAACAAGCAAAGCCCTTTTAGTCCATAAAGATCTTTTGCTTAGTTATTAGCAAAGCTGTTCCACTATATCATATAGGTTTTGTAAAATGTATTAAGGTTTCCACAACTTTCTGGCTTTAGTTTCAAATTCACCTCATCATTGTTTGTCCTAGAGTATGTGATTCACCGTTTTATTTTGACAGATCAATTTTTAAGACTGTGGTACACTTTTGTATGCAATCATCACTTCTTCTTTTGGCTGCTCCCATTAGGGGTTGCCACAGTGGATCATCTTTTTCCATATCTCCCTGTCCTCTACATCTTGCTCTGTCACACCCATCACCTGCATGTTCTCTCTCCCCACATCCATAAACCTCCTCTTAGGTCTTCCTCTTACCTGGCAGCTCCATCCCTAACATCCATCATCACTCCTCTGAACATGTCCAAACCAATACCAATCTTGCCTCTCTGACTTTGTCTCCTAACCGTCCAACCTGAGCCGACCCTCTAATGTACTCATTTCTAATCCTGTCCATCCTTGTCTTTAACTCTGCCACTTGTAGCTGTGTCTTCTGCTTTCTGGTCAATGCCACCGTCCACAACCCACATAACAAAGCTGCTGTCAGCACCGTCCTGTAGATCTTCCCTTTCACTCTTGCTGATACCGTCTGTCACAAATTACTTCTGACACTCTTCTCCACCCATTCCACCCTTCTGCACTCTTTTTCATCTCTCTTCCACAATCCCTGTTACTCTGTACTCTTGATCCCAAGTATTTAAAATCCTCCACCTTTGCCATCTCTACTCTCTGCATCCTCACTGTTCCACTGACCTTCCTCTCATTCACACACATGTATTCTGTCTTGTTCCTTCTGACCTTCATTCCTCTACTAAGTGTTAATTTCCCCTTGTTAATAAGTGTTAATAATCCCCTTGGGATTAATAAAGTATCTATCTATCTAAAGCATATCTCCACCTCTCCAGGGTCTCCTCAACCTGTTCCCTACTCTCGCTACAGATCACCATGTCATCGGCAAACATGATAGTCCAAGGCGACTCCTGTCTAATCTCATCTGTTGACCTGTCCGTCACCATTGCAAATAAGAAAGGGCTCGGAGCCAATCCCTGATGTAATCACCTCCATGCTGAATTCATCTGTCACTCGTACTGCAGACCTAACCACTGTCACCCTTCCCTCGTACATATCCCTTACAACTCTTAATACTTCTCTGCCATTCCCGACTTCCTCAAACATATACTTTCTCCAGTTTCACAAACACACACATTGCACAATGCAACTCCTTCTGGCCTTCTCTATACTTCTCCATCAACACCCTCAGAGCAAACATCACATCTGTGGTTCTTGGCATGAAACGATACTGCTGCTCTCTAATCATCACCTCCCTTCTTAACCTAGCTTCCACTACTCTTTCTCATAACGTCATGCTGTGGCTCATCAATTTTTATTCCCCTGTAATTGCTACAGCTCTGCACACCCCCCTTATTCTTAAAAATTGGTACCAGTACACTTCTTCTCCGCTCCTCGGGCATCCTTTCACTTTCCAAGATTCCATTAAACAATCAGGTTAAAAACTCCATTGCCATCTCTCCTAAGCACCTCCATGCTTCCACAGGAATGTCATCTGGACTAACAGCCTTTCCATTCTTCATCCGCATCATACACCTTTTCTTTAGCGTTTGCCACCTCTATCTTCACATTGTGCCTTATGTCCTTGAACTCTTGTCCACTTTTCTGCATCTCTCTGACTATCCCACTTTCTTCTTTGTCATCCTCTTCCTCTGTATACTCTTCAGTACTTCCCATTTCACCACCAGGTTTCCTTTTCCTCCTTCCTCTGACCAGATGTCAATGCAAAGCACCCTTCTTGCTCTCACCCTTACTACTTCTGCTGTAGTTGCCCAGCTGTCAGGAAACTGTTCATTGCCACCCAGTTCCTGCCTTACCTCCTCCCTGAACTCAACCTTGCAGTCTTCCTTTTTCAACTTCTACAATTTGATCCTTGGCTCTGCCCTCACTCCCCTCCTCTTCTTGGTCTCCAGTGTCATCCTACAGACCACCATCCTATACTGTCTAATTATACTTTCCCCTGCCACCACTTTGCAGTCTTCAATCTCCTTCAGATTGACTCCCTTCTGAATTGGATATAATCTACCTTTGTGCATCTTCCTTCACTCTTGTACATCACCCTATGTTCCTCCCTCTTCTTAAAATATGTATTAATTACAGCCATGACCATCCTTTTGCAAAATTCACTATCATCTGACCTTCATTCCTCTCTCTGACACCATAACTACTCCTCTCCTCCTCATCTCTGTTCCCTTCACCAACATGTTAATTGAAATCTGCTCCAATCACCACTTTCGGTCCCTTTGGTACACTGTCCATCACTTCATCCAACTCACTCCAGAAATCTTCTTTCTCATCCATCACACACCCATTTTGAGAGCCATATGCACTAACAACATCACACCTCCAGTTTTCAGCTTCATAATCATTACTCAGTCTGACACTCTTTTCACTTCCAAAAAACTCTTGACATACTGTTTCTTCAGAATAACCCCTACCCCATTCCTCCTCCCATCCGCACCATGATAGAACAATTTGATCCCACCTCTGATCCATCTGGTCTTACTCCATTCCCATTTAGTCTCTTGCACGCACAATATATCAACCTTCCTTCGCGCCATCATATCAGCTAAATTTCTCGCCTTACGAGTCATACTGCCAACATTCAAAGTTCCTACCCTCAGTTCCACTCATTTTGCCTTTCCTCCGGATATGTTAACCCGTCTCCTTTTTCGGCCAACAGTAGCCCAATTTCCACCAGCACCCTGTTAGCTAACGGTACTGGTGGCACCCATTGTTAACTCGGGGATTGATCGATCAGGTATGGAAATCTGTATTGTCCACATATCGATCTGGAAATATTTTACACCAGATCTTCACTGCTCAGACCTAAAGAGGTTTAATTCTCAAAGCCTCTCCAAGTAGAACATAGACAATTAAGTGTGCTCTGGAAATATCTGTCCATTTTACATTAATTGGCAGCTTAGACTTGGTGCAGAGCATTTGTGAATGTATGCACGAGTGTTAAGTGGAGCCACTCAATTAAAGTAATGACTAGAAATTTTCTAACAGTTTTTCATTAACTAAATAAGAGTGATGATGCCCAATTTCCTTGATTTTATAACGTTTCTCTGAATGCTGTCCTGAAAAAGCTTGGCTTGACATGCAAGTTATCTTATTGTGACCAATTCTAAAATTAGGTCTAGAGATGATGATCCAAACAACAAACGGGAATTATGTTTGTGGTTTTTATCAGTCAACATTGAAATCTTTCCACCGTTTTTTGAATATTTGTACTCATTTTACTCTAAATTCAAAGGGGAGAAATGCATAAAGGAGATAATTTTTTGTTAATTCTATTAGTGTTGGCTCAAAACAACACTCTGCATTTGTTCGTTCATATTTCCTATTTATAAATACTGCAGTGTGTCAGGGCTTCAGTAATTTTGCACAATTTTGTACATGTGCAGTGTGTTGCATTTTGAAACTGTAGTGAGTGCAGTTATGGTGTGTGTGTGTGTGTAT
>JANRMT010062791.1:89119309-89164267 GCA_026402145.1 Polypterus bichir lapradei | reverse complement strand
ATATATATATATAATATTATGTATGTTTCACACATGGCAGAAACAAAAATACAGTGACTTGATTTGCTACTAAAAGAGTACAGTTAAGCCAAGTGGAAAATGCTTTAAATGAACAAATGCTGCTGACACATCTAATACTGATCATGCAGTTTCAGGTTAAAGGCAAGGTGGCTGACAGCCATAGCAGTCAGTATAGGTGATGTTGGGATGTCAGGATTCAGAAGATAGAAGAAGAAGAAAAAAAAAAAAAAAACCTACCACTTCAGACTTTTTCCCAGTGCTTGTGCTTTTGCTTTTATTTTTAAAGTAGATAAAATCAATAATTCTAAATGTGATGGGAAAGCTATTCCAGTCCTACAGGGCTATAGTTGAGAGATGGTAAACAGTAGATTTGCAGCCCTCCAACTATGCATCATCAGACGGTGAAGGCTTGGCTCTGTGAGGTTGATCCTGGATGAAGCATTGTTTATCTTATTTGTTCCTAATTCACTGTTGGTTTTTGTTCATTTGTGTTTATATTCTGCACTCAAGGGTTATTTCTTCTGGCTTGGATGAGAATTTCTTTGCCAGGAAAATGTAATGCCAAACAAAAGAATTGATCTGGGGAAATCTTGGGTCCCAATTTTTCTTAAAAATAGAATAAACCAGATTTGGTGGCCATTGGTGACTAAAAACTAAATGGATTATCCAAAGAAAACATTGCATGAGTCAACTCCACTTAAAGATGTTTCCAGAGGAATTCAATCAGAACACTTGAATATTTATTTAGTAAATTTGTATTAAGAGAGAGAAAATTTGGTTTACCAGTAATGTGAAATTTCTAGTTAACTATACGGAGTACCTAGCATAATACACCTGAAACAATCCAATATTTAATGTTATGTAGTTTTGTTTATTTTTTTTATCTTTTTGTTGGTGGTGTTTTAATTGTGATGATAGTAAGACTTCAGCATTTATAAGGATCCATTTTAAGAGGGGGAGAGCAATTTGTCTTACCAGTGTGGGACATAGTAAACCTTGTCCTTCATGGATTCCAGAAAGTTTAAATATCTAGGGTTATCAATTCGAGATATATGAAGTATAAGACTCCCTGGAAGGAAGGAAAAGCAAATACCCAAAGCTGTATAACACTAAGGCCAAGGAGGACTGGCAGAAGTGAGCAAGCATATGGTTTTTGACTTTGGGTATTTGAATTGCTTTCCACATTTAGTGGGATATCAGGGAGCAGTTGGCGAGTCTCAACACTTTAACAGCTTAACTTCCTAAGTTAAAATTTAGTAAACTAAAGAATGTTGTAATAGATTTTTTTTTTTTCTTTTTTCATTGCGCTATATTAATACAGACACAGTTGCTGGAAAATCAGACTTTAATTCAAGGTGCAATTTGGACTCGTTAAGACTCCAGTTTTGGAAACCTCGTGTATTCATGCAATATGCCCAAGAGTGCACCATTAGCTTGCATAAAACCTAAAGTATGCCCTCAGATATGACTATTGTGCTTTTAAAGTCATTTTATTAATGGATCAGAGTGTAAAATGCAGCAGGAGTATCTTGGATGTGTAAATGGTGCTATGTTTTTAAGATGCTGCTATAATCGTATTGGACCACATAACCCTCTTTAATCTTGTACTGTACATGACTGGCAACATATATGCATTTAAACCATAGACTTGTCACTCATATCTTAGCCCTCAGTACAGGACGCCTGTTTTAAGGAATTGCATAACTGTGTTTTAAATTAAAGTATGTTACCATGAGAAAAGTGAATCTCTCTCTCTCTCTAATAACACATTTTATTTATTCGTAGGTGCCTTTCTAAACACTCAAGGACATCAAACAGTAGATAAAAACACATTATAAACAAAACTAAAAAAATATGAAAATCAAAATCAGGCAGAGCAATTATAATCAAAGAGAAAAAGCAGTCTTAAACAGATGAGTTTTAGATTTGAAAAGTGAGAATGAATCAATATTTCTAAGCTTGGATGGTAATGAGTTCCAAAGCTGGGGACAGTCAGGTGGATGGAGGAAGAGGATCTAAAGGTGTGGGAGGGAATGGCAACATGGAGGAGGTCAGACAGATATGGAGGGATGTGGATAGCCTTAAATGTTAACAGAAGAATTTTTAAAGTCAATACGGAACTTAACTGGAAGCCAATGAAGCTGCTGCAAGACCGGAGTGATATGGTGAGTAGAGGGGGTTCTAGTAATGATGCGGGCATCTGAATTCTGGACCAGTTGAAGCTTATAAAGAGATTCTCGAAAGACCAAGGAAAAGGGAATTGCAATAATCCAAACGAGAGGTGACTAGGCTATGAACAAGGATAGCAGTTGTATGGGGATTGAGGGAGGGGTGAATGCAATTAATGTTATGCAGATGGAAATATGTAGACCGGGAGATGTTATTGATGTGGGTCTGAAAAGATAGAGTGCTATCAAGGATGACACCCAGATTCTTAATCTGTGGGGAAGGGGAAATGGAGGATCTCGCTTTTGCTCTCTCATCTAATTTTAAGAAATATTACCAGGTATAATTGGTCTATACCCATTTTTTGAGTATGTTTATGATTTGCACAGTCTTTTTGACAAACTTCTCAGCCTCCCAAGTGGATAAAAAATGCTCTTGTTCATAAAATGATGTGCTGATCATTGGATTAGATGTCCAGTATAAAATTAGAAACAATTGTTAATATTCGTATAATAACTTGACTGTCTCTTATCATGATATGTCTAACATCAACTATAAAAACTGACAACTAATTAAAGGTAAATTTTGGCTATTTGCAAACAGCAGCTAAAAGTGACTGAACTCTGATTGGCATATATTTAATGATTTGTTCATTAAATTACTTTTTGCAACCCAGCTGTATGATTGTGCACAGATATCTATTCCTGAATATGGCCCACATATTAAATTAATAAAAAAAATGCATTAGATATTTGCAACCCTTTTTTTGCCATTGTGAATGTCCACAGCATAGTTGCTACACCACTCCATAAACTTACTACTGGAAATTACCTGCAAAATTGTCATCTTGTAATTGCAACCTTAAGAAATTGAAAACTAAAGCTGTCAGCTGTCACTTTTGAGACTAGAAACGTATGGACATGACAAGAACCAGGGCCAGTGGGAGAAGGATGTGGGTTTTATTGAATCCGATTTATTTCATCAACTGTTCATGTGGAATCAAATGTTTGATGCACCCTCTCCATCAGAAAGTGTGTGGCTAAAGGCTATTCTGAATTTTGGCAGGCCCAAAGTATTGTACACCGTCCAGTCATCTTGCCCTGTAGGACTTTTGAGTATACTGAACTTCCACACTTCCCATCATTGCCTTCCAAATAATCATACTAATTAATTTTTTCAGAAGGGATGATATTTGGAACTTGTACAAATCAGTTCTATCAAGCATATTTGGATGATAATTCATCTGTTATTTTAAACAGTTAAGGCATATAAACTACCAGAAACAGGTTGCTTTTAATTTTTTGCGCATTTTGTATTGGAAAAGGCTCCACATGTTAAGTTCTAAATTTGATCTTAAGTTTAGGTTCCATGTAGATTTTTGTTGTTCATACTTCTTTAAAAGATGTGTGTTCTATTGGGGGTGGGGGGAATACAATTGATTCCCAATTTCTTGCAGTGTTAATGTAGCCAAAGTTATTGTATTTTTATTTGAAAGTAATCTGAATTAAATCACTTAAAAATGAAGAAAGCTTGAATATATAGAGCAGGGGTGTCAAACTCCAGTCCTGGAGGGCCGCAGTGGCTGCAGGTTTTCAGTCTAACCATCTTCTTAATTAGTGACCAGTTTTTGATGCTAATTAACTTCTTTAGCCTCAGTTGTAATTAGCTTGACTCAGGCCCCTTAGTTGTTTTTTCCTTAATTAGCAGCCGGACAGTAATGAGACATAAAACAAGCAGGACATGACCAGCTCACCTAAACCCATCAAACTAAATCTGAAAATAAAGATGAAGGTCTCAGTAAGGTTGATCCCTCAGGTTACCGAAACATTTTAGGAGTTCTTAGAAAAAAACAGAATATCAACAGTTTTGGAAATGTCTGCTGTGGCAAAAAGAGAGCAGCAACACGCCATGAAATTGAATAACGGGTTTAATTAACAGCAAGAATCAGCTTCTTATTAAGGAACCGGTTGGAGTTTGAAGCCCCAATTTAGCTGGTCATCTGTTGGCTCGTTTCATGTCTCATCTCTGTTTGGCTGTCATTTAATGAAGAAAAGAATCAATTCAGAAGACTTAATCCTTAAAAGCAGGGCTATTAAAACAGAGGGAAAAGAAGTTAATTAGCAGTGAAAACTGGAGACTGATTAGGAAAAGGGTTAGAATGAAAACCTGCACCCACTGCGGCCCTCCAGGCCTGGAGTTTGACACCCGTGATATAGAGAACCAACTGTTTGTTTAAAGTCTCTTTACTGTTATTGTTTTGGAGTTTTCCTTTAAAAACCTGGGAATCAATGTACAATTGGTTACTGTATTTCCTGACTGATACTGTTCAGTCAGGGCTAAAATGTTGGTAGTTGTACCATACTAACAGAAGACATTCTAGTTCTCCATTCATTTTTAAAACTGCCCAGATTTAATATTATCCTGCTGAAAAGGCATAAACATTAAATTTACCTTTTTTTTCATTTTTAAAAATGGAAAATAAACACTGCCATGTCAAATGTTAGGTTGCTTAGCATATACAGTGGTGTGAAAAACTATTTTCCCCCTTCCTGATTTCTTATTCTTTTGCATGTTTGTCACACAAAATGTTTCTGATCATCAAACACATGTAACCATTAGTCAATTATAACACAAGTAAACACAAAATGCAGTTTTTAAATGATGGTTTTTATTATTTAGGGAGAAAAAAATCCAAACCTACATGGCCCTGTGTGAAAAAGTAATTGCCCCCTTGTTAAAAAATAACCTAACTGTGGTGTATCACACCTGAGTTCAATTTCCGTAGCCACCCCCAGGCCTGATTACTGCCACACCTGTTTCAATCAAGAAATCACTTAAATAGGAGCTGCCTGACACAGAGAAGTAGACCAAAAGCACCTCAAAAGCGAGACATCATGCCAAGATCCAAAGAAATTCAGGAACAAATGAGAACAGAAGTAATTGAGATCTATCAGTCTGGTAAAGGTTATAAAGCCATTTCTAAAGCTTTGGGACTCCAGCGAACCACAGTGAGAGCCATTATCCACAAATGGCAAAAACATGGAACAGTGGTGAACCTTCCCAGGAGTGGCCGGCCGACCAAAATTACCCCAAGAGCGCAGAGACGACTCATCCGAGAGGTCACAAAAGACCCCAGGACAACGTCTAAAGAACTGCAGGCCTCACTTGCCTCAATTAAGGTCAGTGTTCACGACTCCACCATAAGAAAGAGACTGGGCAAAAACGGCCTGCATGGCAGATTTCCAAGGCGCAAACCACTGTTAAGCAAAAAGAACATTAGGGCTCGTTGTACCTTGTGGACTGATGAGACAAAAGTTGAACTTTTTGGAAGGCAAATGTCCCGTTACATCTTGCGTAAAAGGAACACAGCATTTCAGAAAAAGAACATCATACCAACAGTAAAATATGGTGGGGGTAGTGTGATGGTCTGGGGTTGTTTTGCTGCTTCAGGACCTGGAAGGCTTGCTGTGATAGATGGAACCATGAATTCTACCGTCTACCAAAAAATCCTGAAGGAGAATGTCTGGCCATCTGTTCGTCAAATACAAGATGAAGCGATCTTGGGTGCTGCAACAGGACAATGACCCAAAACACACCAGAAAAACCACCTCTGAATGGCTGAAGAAAAACAAAATGAAGACTTTGGAGTGGCCTAGTCAAAGACCTGACCTGAATCCAATTGAGATGCTATGGCATGACCTTAAAAAGGCGGTTCATGCTAGAAAACCCTCAAATAAAGCTGAATTACAACAATTCTGCAAAGATGAGTGGGCCAAAATTCCTCCAGAGCGCTGTAAAAGACTCATTGCAAGTTCTCGCAAACGCTTGATTGCAGTTATTGCTGCTAAGGGTGGCCCAACCAGTTATTAGGTTCAGGGGGCAATTACTTTTTCACACAGGGCCATGTAGGTTTGGATTTTTTTTTCTCCCTAAATAATAAAAACCATCATTTAAAAACTGCATTTTGTGTTTACTTGTGTTATATTTGACTAATGGTTAAATGTGTTTAATGATCAGAAACATTTTGTGTGACAAACATGCAAAAGAATAAGAAATCAGGAAGGGGGCAAATAGTTTTTCACACCACTGTACAATTTACTAAAATGCCTGAAGATTTTTTTTATTTTTTTTTTTATTTAGTATGTCTAACAAATCTTTGTGTGTGTACATATGTATGCATTTTAAACCATTTATTCCTTCACCACTTTGATAAATACAGTGAGGGATCTTTACTGTATGATGATATATGAGGAAATGTTTTGTAACATTTTCTAATTCTATTTTTCTATTATTCAGCATAAAAAGTTGACAGTGGGGGAAAAATGTGATTCTTACAAAAATTGATTTTTGTTATCAAAGGGATGATGAAAAATCAATTTTGGAGCGCAATCCATTACAGGCCACAGCTCTCTTTAGTGCTAGCTGTCAGCATTTATCTGGCTTTATGATGTTACTGCCATTTTTTTGTTAATGTGTTGAATTTATTTAAACAAAATATTACAGTATTACAATCTGTCCTACTTTTTTTGTTTTTTACCTTCGAGCAAGACATTTTTCCCCCTCATTTTTTTTAGGCTTGCATATGAAGCATGTGTATGGCCATATTCCATTTTTTTTAATTTGTCATTCTTTTACCCTTTTTGGTATATAATTATGATTTTTTTTTGTGTCCTTCTTAAGAGGGGCTGGGCTTTGAGTTTGACTGTGACTTTATCTGTTATGAATGTAGTTGTTTTACTTGGTTATGAGTTAACATGATTATTAGCTTTCTGTGCTCAACAAGCTTCACAGCTGATTTTGCATCTCTTTACCAGTGATAGAATAGGTGTGTGAACTATTACTCTGACCACAAAGTATTGCTTTTGGTCAAAGACCAATTTTATTTTTTGGAATGTAGTTATGTTACTATAATCTTTTGATACTGTGACCTGCTGTAATTCAGAAATGCTTAATATTCTATACCCTAGAAAACAATCCAACTATTCTAGAGACTAAGCACCATTTGCTTATTGCATACTTTAAAGCCAATTCTTAGAGATTAAGAAGCTAACTTAACGTGGTCATGTATGATCTAACAGTTAAAAAAAAAAAAACAAAACAAAAAAAAAAAAAAAACCTCTCCATATATAAATATTAAATTGTGAACCTTAGAGACCTTAGTTTCAGCTTGTGTCCTCCGAGAAGGGATATAATTTTCCAGCATAAATTGTAAAGATAGTAAGCAAGTGATCAGTTGGAACTTACAATAATGAACAAGTTATTCATGCAAAACAGAACCATGTACAGTAACATAGTAAATTTATAAAAACAGTACAATAAATAGAACAGAAGCTGGGATGTGAATGAAAAAAAATTATTTAAACATTTAGTAGTTTGAAAACTGTTTAGGAAATAAAAAAAAAGGGTTAACAACTAAACCCCATCACCTCTTACCCTCAATCACTTTATGCTTTACAAAGAAAGCAAGATTTCACCATAGCCTCCCTTAAAAACTGCAGGTCAATAAATGTCATATTTGCACAACTGAAGTGTGTTATAAAATGCAAGCACTGATTTGTCCCAGGTAAAACGGGTTTTGGAGCCCAACCTTCATTTTTGTGTCATCCAATGATACGCATGATCAGAACTTATCACCTTTTATAACACAAGTGCAGAAGAAACTGTGAGGTTACAGTCAAGTAGCAAGTAGAGACAAAATGTAGTTTAGTGAAACTTTTTTTTTTTTTTTTTTATACTGGAGTGTATAGTATGGGCACACTACGAAAATAAGGGTCAAACCTTTCTTAGATTTTGGTTTATTTTACTCGCCATACTGTAATCATATATAACACCTGTGAAAGTCAAAGAGCTCTTGCAACTTTAATTCTTAAGTATAGATGTTGTTACTTGCATTTGGGCTACTATGTCTACTTTCAGGTATGTTTAGCGTTTTGTTGTTGAATATTTTAGTTTTTTTTAAATATTGTGTTTTAAAACTGAAGTGTTTTGTGTTCTTGGTTTTTCCTCAGACTTTCCACATTTAAATGTCCAGGAGCTCATGAGTGTTAAATTTATTTGTTTTTTGCTTGTTGCGGTTCGTCAAAAAAAAAAAAAAAAAAAAAAATTATATTCTAGTGAGTTAATGTAACTGTGGTCCGTGCTGTTTTAAATGTGACTTATTAATACACTGAAATTAAGGGATACTCCTATGTATTTAAAATTCAAAGCGAGAAAACGAATAATCAAAATTTCAAAGCATAGTAATTTCTGCTATGTTCTGGTTACTTTCAATTTGCTGTACACTATTTGAGCACACATGCAATTTAGTTACTGCATTGTGTGAATAGGTCTTGTAAAGTTTACTCCATCCACCATTCAGATTCCCCTTTTTCCTTTTTTCCCTTTTTCACATATTGACATGAAATAGTTAACTAAATCAAACAAGCAGAATTGACTACTTTGCAACTCCTTTAGTATTTGCTATAACACCAAGGAAAGTGCGAGAGCACGTAGCTGGAGTCCAAGAATGGGGAAAGACATCCTAGTAGCAAACAGACTGCATGCTGCACATCTGAAATCCCACCTCTTAATGTCTTCAGCATTATGCCTCTGGCTTTATCAAGTAAGGCCGGTCTATTCAAATAGTGACCCAGAAGCAGCCTCCGAGTGGCCCAGCCAGTTTTCTCGCCAGAAACAAAGAAGAAAAAAACGAGAAAAATGCAGTTTGCAAGACTTCAGAAATTTCTTGGTAGTACAGACCATGAATGCAACACTCAGTGTAGTATAGTATTCAACCCACAATGCAGTGTGTTGTGAGTCTTGAAGTGGTGGTAGTAGTCTATGATATTGTGACAACCTGTCAAAAGAACCACTTCTCTGGGGGAATCTCTTCCTCCTCTCACCCTGATCCTGTTCCTCAGCTCTCTTTAGGGAAGTGCCCTCAAAGTGCTTTACCCCAAGACTCCTTTCCTTACAGCCCAGGCAGTAGCAAGATACATCATAATACCAACACACGTTTTGATTTAAAACAAACCTATGTTCCCTGACTGTGCCGTAAAAATTGTGTTTGTGTTTTTAGTTACTGTTCTCACTTGTAATGGGTTTGTGCACTTACACCTTTGATAGCTCTGCTAGTGTGTCTTGTATTTTCTTATTCTATTAAGTACATATTGTGACTAACTGGGTCATATTTCCAGTGATGTAATCATAGCACTACTGCCTCATATTAAAAAGATCCTGGGTTTGCATCCAGCATGAGATGCAAAGTGTTAAGTAGAGAGAAAGATGCCATGTAAATACAGGTAAAATTCTGTTACAACAAACTGCCAGGGACCTAAAAAATATTTTGTTGTAATGAAAATTTCGTTGTAATGAGATTCTGTATTTGTCACTATAGTGCTTTTTTTAACTTGCGTCCAGACGTTTGCAATCATTTCAATAGCTTCTTTCACTTTAATTTCAATCTTCTCATGTCTAAAAGCACGATTGCCGTGTCGGTGGAAGATTGTTTGTTTGTTTGTCCGTTGCTGGGGCTGGGCAACAGCAGGCTCACAGTGCTGCAGTGAAGCGCCACAGAAGTGAATCCTTAAAGGTCGTGGTCGTGCTATAAGTCCCTGTCTTACAATCCAAAACACTAGGCTGAGTCTCAGTACTTTAGCAAAACCAGCTTTATTCAGCTGAAACAGGAACAGCACGGTTATTTATTGTAGCATGATCTTCTACTCTCCTATACACAGACACAGCAGTCAGACAGGGAATAGTGACCAGGTTAGTGGCTAAGTAATACTGTTCCCTGCATCTACATTGTTCCTTGCATTACCCGTCAAGATCTTCTCTGTTTGCTTCAGTGCCAAGCCGCAGCAGAGCTGTGAGCCTGCTGTTGCCCTGGCAAAAGATAAACAGTCTTCCACAGACGTGGCGATCGCACTTCAGGGTGCTCTTCAGCGTGTTTTCCAGTTGGGGGAGGTCCCAACCTCACTTTTTTTTTTTTTGAATGAGTGCTGCATTAATAGGAATGTTTCTTGAACGAGCATCACTGAACCACATAAAAACTGCTTTTTCTGCGTCTTGTCAGTGTCGATTGCGAAATTCCGAATTCACTGGCAATGTTTTTTTTTTTTTTTTCCCCCCCCTTTCTCATATGAACTGTTATTGTTTTTTCATGTCTGCCGTTTCTATAGGAGGGTGACAATGAGTTAAATTCCAATGGATGTTTTTCAAATGTTTACGAACAATAAGCAAAACCACCGAAAACAAAAACGGCAAAAAAAAAAAAAAGGTACAAGGAACGTCCGAAGAAAGAAATTTTTTTTTTTTTTTTTTTACAATGTTTCTGTTTGGGGATTATTGTGCACAACTGAGCTGTGACCACAGAACTAAATACTCTGTGGATAATTCATTCAAGTATTTCAAGGTCACTTTGTTGTAATGAAAGTATCTGCTGAATGTACTTCATAACGAGATTTCTATATACTCGTGTCATATGGGGAAACTGTCAGGACCATAAAAATACTTTGTTGTAAAGATATTTGTTGTAACGGAGTGTTTACCTCTATAAAGAACTGTTATATGATCAAAATTATTTATTTCAAAAGGGAAACCAATGTTATTGCTAATACTGTACACTCTTGATCTTATGTACTTTGAGATGTACCTAGGTCAGATATGATCAAAATGTTTAGTTTGTTTTGTTTGCCACTACCTCAGATTGTATTTTATAGCTTTTGTGTGTGTGTGTGTGTGTTTTGTGTGTGTCTGTGTGTATAAATAAAAATAATCTGGCCCAACTGAATTTGTATTTGAATAGCCCTGGTGTAAGGTTTTATGGTGACCCTATTTCACCTTTTATGCTTTTTATTGTGTAGACTTTTAATTAAATGTATAAAATCCTATACACTTAGCACTGATTGACCAGGTACTTCAGCACTTCCTCCACCCTTATGCATTTGCAACCTCAGGAAATTTAAAATGAGTCTGGGTACAAAACCGCAAGATTCAACTTCAGCCCTACTCTTTAGTCCTGATACCTGTACTCCTACACCAGGCAGCATCGGTTAGAGGTGGTAGGCAAACTCCAACCCCCTCTTTAAACTTTAATACACTCCTGTTGCTAAAAGCTATAACCCAACATTAAATGCAAGAATTGTTTGAAATCTAACCAAATTAATCATAATTAATATTTTAATTTTAGTCGCTGTGCTGTAGAGCCTCCTGGGACATCCTTGCCGTCCGTCGCTACAATATATTTACACTATTAGCTGTTACACCTCTTGGGGTAGGTCTTTTGGCTGAAAGTAAAGGAATTAAAAGGAGAAAAGCATCAGTCTTTATTCATCGGACTCCAAGGTTCAACAAGGAAAAATGAGTAATGGAAAAAAAAAACCAGAAGATTATCATAGGGCTGATGCAAAGTTTATTGTGATGGCTTTAGAGTTCTTCACCAATGTGGAATCAAGATGGTTTAGGTATGCATAGCATAGCACGGTTGTTCTAACCAACTTCTGTTCTTAATTGGGCTCCTAGCCTAATTAAGTGATCTGTATTTCCCAGTTTCTGTATTCTGGAGGGAATAATAAGTAAACAACAAAAGGAGTAAAGCATTTTAAAGTGGCAGCAATACACTGTACATAGAAATATTTCTTAATGTCATATAATGTGAAAATCTTACTGCTCTGGTTTTCTAAATGCAGAATTAGAGAAAAGACCAGCCAACTAAATGAGATCAATTATTATTTATTTTGAGTCATGTTGGTTCAAAAACCTCCAGCCACATAAGGTTCCACAGGGCCAAGTCTGAGAACCACTGACCTAGGATAAAGCTAATTACTAGGTAGTTACCTTAAGGTTAAATTAACTTACAATCATAATGAGCAATGCAAAAACAAAATTAGTTCGAAAATTTTTAGAATTGTTAGTTAGAAATTTATTTTTGTTTTCCCCCAACTTTAGGGAGATGACAGTTCTTAACCCCAGGTACCACCCCCTTCAAGAGATACATGATCTAACATCCTCATACTTGCTGATAAGAGAAATATTGGTGAGCTTTCCAGTGTGTCAAAAGTAGCTATTAGCACATCATGTTATGTCTTTTATTTTTTGCACCACATTATGGAGAGTAGTATTGGTAAGAGTATCAATAAGTATCCATAGTGATATCTGTATCAATAAAATCCTAATGATACCCATCCCTACTCTTCAGTGTTCATTTTAATATGCCCAAAAGGGGAAAATCTGCCAATTTTCTGTTGCTCTAATTTGTTACTAAGTTCACATTTATGTGTTAAGATTTACATGTTTGATTCATTACACAAAACATTTATAAAATCTCTAACATACAAAAGCCATCCAATTGACCAAAATGTGTCAACTGTACACTTTAAAAGTATTAATACTAGCAGGGCATGGTGTTGGGGAAACCTTCAAACAGTATGTCAAATTCTAGTCTTACCCCTGAGAACACACACCTCTAGGGTCTACTTCATTAATATGAATATATTTAGACAAACTTTTAGAGCAGGGGTGCCCACACTTTTTTGGCCTGCGAGCTACTGTTAAAATGACCAGGTCAAAATATATATACTGAGTATCAGAGGTGGGTAGTAACGAGTTACATTTACTCTCTTACATTTACTTGAGTAACTTTTTAAAATTGCACTTCTAAGAGTAGTTTTCCTGCACCAAACTTTTTACTTTTTACTTGAGTACATTTGTGAAGAAGAAAAGCTACTCTTACTCCGCTACATTGGGCAACACTCGAATCGTTAATTTTTTTCTATTAGATAAAGTCTGACAGACAATTTTCAATCTGCTCTGCAGCATATGCTGTCAAGTTGCGCACACGCCTTCCATTGCGTATCCAGCCCTGACGCGAGGTTTTGGCTGTTCCCCCAAATCAAGGCGCTGCAGCTTTGAGGACAGATGTTGCATTTTTTGTTTGAAAGCATTAACTGAGCTAATCATATTGACCATGGTTTTCTCTTTTCCGTGAAGCTGTAAATTAAGCTCATTCAACATGTTGGTCAGATCGGAAAAAAAATGCCAAGTCTAGTGGCCATTGATCTATATTAAGTTGCTTGTATTCTGTATGTTTAATGACAAGGAGAAACTTCTTTTTCTCCGGCCAGGGGTCTTGAAATCTCAGCAGGAATTTCTCCCTGGCCATCTGCCTCAACGAAGGCATCTTTTATCATCTCTCAATCTTGGAAGGACTTCTTATGCTTAATGATTGAGTGACTCGCTCGGAACGATGCTTCGGTGTTTAGATTGACAGATCAGACAAACGCACTTCGATTGTGAGAGAAAAAAATCCTCTTCCAATTCCACATCCAGCCCATAAACAACATTTTTTTTTGAATCCCTTCTTTAGTCGATTATAAATTGGAAGGCAAACTAGATCATTTAGATAGCTGGAGTTTTGCAGTAGCTCGCATGTTTGATCGTGTGTGGGGGATGACCAGTGTGTTGGAAGAAAAGAGATCCCAGACTGGCTGCCTTGTATGTCAATCAAGTGGCAAATGCCATAGGGTGGATATATGATAGACCAACATTTAAAAAAAATTTTTTTTGAATGCAACGCAATCTACTTGTCCGATCTACCGGTGGATCACGATCGACGTATTGGACACCCCTGTTTTTAGAGTGTGTTAGTAGTATATGCCTTCAGAAAATAAAACCAAAAGATTCACAATAACATTATCAATTTAAAAGCAAACATGCCTCTGAAAATATTTTGCATCATAGAAGTTCTCAAACCCATTTTAATTATATTTATAGCTTAAAGCTTTAGAAGCCTTATCAAAAGAAATTAATTTTTCAACTTCTTTGAGTAAACAGGGTTATCACTCGTGCAACTGTATTTTGTTGCATCCCATACCTCAATTTCCTATAAATTTGGGGATAATCCAGATGTTTCATTTCTCCAGCAATGCTGTTTTTGCTCTGTAATGAACTGGCTGTATTTCTGTTTATTACATTAATGGATTTGAAATTTTTATGATGATTTTGTTGAGACTATCCTTTTGCTACATATTTAACTAAGTTTGTTTGGTCATGTATATGGCTTCTACCACCCACAGGTGAATTGTGCTTCCAAATATTTTGGTTGTTACAAGCAACCAATCTTATTTAGGAATGAGCCTCATGGTCATGGGAGATGAGTTGGGTGGTATTTGGTCTGTTGCAGTATGTTTAAAATGCAATTGACTTGTGTGCTTAAAGGTAAAATGTAAAGCTAGTGTTGATGAAAGTCCGAGAGGTTATTGGGTTTTATTTCATTTGTCCAATTTTGTGTTGTAGTGTAAATACGAGTACAGTTAAAGTCTTTATACTGTTGCTAACTCACATGTGTGCAAGTCTCTTTCATCTGTACCAAATCATATTATTTGATATCATCTACTGTTAAATTCTGGTCCGTACTTGTAAATTTTTTATTTTTATACTGTATTGAGGATTTGTTCTGATCTGTGTATTGTATTGTATTGTATTGACCCCATTCTTTTTGACACCTACTGCATGCCCAACCTACCTGGAAAGGGGTCTCTTTTTGAACTGCCCTTCCCAAGGTTTCTTCCATTTTTTTCCCTACAAGGGTGTTTGTTTGTTAATTTATTTATTTATTTATTTTTTTGGGGGGAGTTTTTTCTTTGTCCTCTTGAAGAGTCAAGGCTGGGGGGGGGTGGGGGTCTGTCAAGAGGCAGGGCCTGTTAAAGCCCATTGCGGCACTTCTTGTGTGTTTTTTGGGCTATACAAAATAAATTGTATTGTACCTCTGCTGTAGGATTGTACCTCTGCTGTAGGATGTGTTGGTGCCCTTGTCCTGGCAAGGCTCAGGTTTTGAAGTAAGTAAGGTACACTGAATATGCCTCTGGAGAGTTGTAACATGTTAATTAACACATGCAAGAAACATGTACAGAGTATATGTGACATTATTGACCCTATGAATCTATGCTGTGTGGTTTATCAGTTTACTATTCATTTACTGTTGTGGATTGATTCATGGACTCTAAGTTAGTATTCTCGGAAGACCATTGTACAAAAATAAATAAATAAATAATAATAATAAAAAAAAAAGCTGAACAGAGATCCCCTTTTCCCTTTGGCATACATTAGAAAACTGTGTAGTATTAAAATGGCTCCCTGTTTGGAAGAATATTAATTTGAATTGGAGTTAACTAGAGCTAATGAGAAAAGAAGGAATGCACAGGCAAGATCATTTGGCCAGCTTGATATACGCAGCTCAACTTCCATATCTTGCAATACTTTTGCCCCTAAAAAAAAAAAAGGAGGGCAAGTCTGCCACATCACATGATCTCCTCCCAAGAATAATTCACTCTAATACCAATTATTGTAATGATGAATCATTCAGAATGCTGGTGACTACAAGGAAGGAAATGTCTATTCATGCACAGTGTGTTGGACCTGCTCTTTTGAAAATGTTACATGACTTTAAATATAAACCTATGGGACAATCTGAGCAGGTCTGACCTCAACTTACTGCCACTTGCAACCATTTCGTTAGCAGAAGCAGCTTTTTATTATTCAAGCCAGAAGTTTTATGTGTTTGGGATGGGGGTGCATTGTTTGGTGCTGTTATGATTTTATGTGCTTTTGTTTTAAACTTCTGCAAAATTTAAAATTTTTTTCTAACATGTATCTAGTGTGGCTAAAGCAAACCTTCTTGCTAAGGACAGCAGTTTACATAAAAGCAATTTATAAACATCAAGAATCCATTGAGCTGAGAATAGGTTCAGTAGCTGTATATGAATCTAAAACCTTTTCAGTATGGACACTAAATAGATATTACTGCTTAGATGGATAAATTGCACCTGAGGTCGCTGGAAGAGGCTTTGCCTTTCTGAAACTATGTAATAAAATAAGCAATGTAAGAAATTGATAGAAGGTAGTTGTGATGGTGGTCATCGTGCTTTTTCCCCCATAAGCATTTCTTTAAAAGGCAAATGGTGTTGATTTTGTTTTAATTGAAAACAAACATTGTTGGTGCCTTTTTAAAGTGCACTGGGTGTTTTGTAGTATGTAGCTTGACTCTTAAGCCAATCCTTCATGGGATGAGCAAGTGCCTTGCTTTATGACTGTTTGTTGGCCACCTTTCTTTTTTTATATATAAAATGCTTTTTTACATTTATAAAGCAAAAACCTGCTCTGTAATTTTAATTCCATGAAGCGTTCACACAAAGGAAACAACATTGCAAACCTATAATAAAAGGATGGCAGTAACCATTATTTCTCTAAGAGGAAGGTTGTCAAATTCCAGGCCTGCAAGCCACTTAGGTCCCTTGAACCTTTTGAATAGGCCTTCATCAATATTCAGAGTTTGTTACATAAGGCCTGTGATGACCATTAGTTTTCTGAAAAAGTCTTTAGTATGTGTTTCATATACTGTATCTAGATTCTAATTGATATTTACTGTACACTCGCCATTCAAACCCCTGTCTGGTGGTCATCTCATTCATGCACAACACACCATAGCCACTGACTTAGAATGAAAATGGACTGTTCATAATGACACAACATGAAAAAACATTGCGTTAAAAGTTGTGTTTTAACAAGATGCAAAAGAATGTGGCAATCTCACAAAGGAAATCCTAGGTCAATTTCACACATGATGCTGCATTTACTTTTTATAGCTGCAAAGGAGTCCATTCAGACTGCTGGTTCTTCCTTTGCTTACCTGACTACTGCAGCTGCCCTACACCATTCTTTTGTCTTTTCTTTCACATGATTGTTAAATCCGGATAGAAAATACATTTCCATTCAAACTCATGTTAAATGTGATCAGTCTGTTTCAGACCAATTTCAAATGTGCTCTGTGTACTCCAAGCACATTTACAAAACATCCAGTTTTTTTACAAAGACAAGGTGCCATTGATTTTTGGTTTACAGAATAATGCCAGTGTAAATGGAAATAATTTTGCTTTAGCAACAAATTCTTGCCCATATCTGGTTAACACTCTCTCTCGATTGTATGTGCTGACCAGGTATTCTTCACAGGTGATCTTCCATATTCCAGAGGCCTGAACATCCTTTCATTTCTTTTCTCCAGGTGCAAGTTAATGGTTTTATTTTGTGTTTTGCTAATGTGTCCTTATTAGCAAGTGTGTCCTTTTATCTTTTCTTCCACCTTTTATTTTGTAATTGGCTTAATGAAGATTTTGGATACATACAGTACAAAGAATTTTCTTTTAGCTTCTCCATTTCTTTTTTTAAGCACAGAGAACTTCAGGTTATGGTTAAATGTTCACTTCTATTATGTGCTGTAAAAAAAAAAAAAAGTTATTTACTGTAAAGTTATATTGTAGACCTAAAAGTATTGTCACTTTACTGTTTTATAAAAAAAAAAAAAAAGTTTTGGAAACCACAGCTGCCAGTTTTTTACTGCAAATTTCACTTATTTTATTTTTTTTTTTGAGTGCAGACTGTTTAATGCAGGTATATTAAATTATTGTTTACATTGTGGCCTAGAATATGTGCCCCCAATCTTTAGTTATGGATGCTGACTTCTCGTCCATATTTGACCATTGCTACAGGTTTAATTTTTGCCAGTATATCAATAATATGCTTGGTTTATTAATAGGCTTTTTCTCATGAGATGATACAATTCAAATGTTTAGCACTTCTTATTTCAATTAATTTGCTAAGACTAGCAAATAAAATCAATGATACTGTTTAGGTGCATTTCCAGCTCAGATAACATGTTTTGTAGAAATTAAGAAAAAAATATTGTAAACTGTCTTTTTTTTTTTCCTCCTTGAGAATTTGTTTAATAGTTTATCATGTAGTTCTTAATGGGACTTCTTTCTTTTGTTCCTGTTCACTTGCTGTGCCAAGATTGATCAAACTATTTATAGGCAATTAAATGAAGAAAATACAGCCGCAGATGTAAATATTTACATCTCTGGCTTGTTTTGTGGAGAATGCCTGCATACATAACTGGATACTCGGATTTCATTTTTCAGTTGTTCAAAACATTTCATAGTTTACATTTTCCAAAGCAATTCTGGTAGATTTTGAGCGCAACTTGACATAAGTTAAAATTGGTACTATTAAAGGAGTGGATTTATTTATTTATTTCTAAAATGCATTTTATTGAATTTATTTAATGCAAATAACATTTCATACAAACAAGTCAAATTTTACAAAACTAAGTTCACATCAGAACAACCACCGAGAGAGAGAGAGACGAACAGAGTAAGGCTTTAATAGTAGGAAAAATAAGTAAAGAAATACATAAATAAACGAAGAGAATCCACTTCCTCAATTTAAATGCTTATTCTAAAATGTTACTGATCTTGCCCAGTTTTATAAGTTTTGCACAAATCCTGTGAGAATTGGATTTTTTCTTGTTTTAAATAATATAATATATAACATCAGTTACCCACTGATTTAAAACAGGTGGGTTAGAATTTTTCCAGTTGAGCAAGACAAGTCTACGTGCCAACAGTGACGTAAAGGCAACCACAGTTTCTTTGTCCTTCTCCATTTTAAGCCCATCTGGAAGTACACCAAGCACAGCTGTTAGTGGATTAGGAGAGATTGTGGCTTCAAGGCTGTCTGACAGGCATTTAAAGATTTTGGTCCAGAATGATGTTAATTTGGTGCAGGCCCAAAACATGTGGCCCAGTGAGGCTGGAACTTGATAGCAATGTTTGCAGGTTGGATCTTGCCCTGGAAACATTTTGGACAATTTTTAAATGAGAGAGATGTGCTCGATTATATAATTTTGAGTTGAATATTATATGCTTTTCACATAGGGAGCTCGGGTGAATTCTGTGTATTGCTACCTTCCATTCCTTTTCTGAGATGTTGAGTGAGAGATCCTTTTCCCAATGTCCTCTGGGATCTTTGAAAGGGAGGGACTTTAAAATGTTTTTGTATGTTCTAGAAATGCTGTCTGAGTCCTCAAGACTGATCAATATTTTTTCTGGACTAGCAATAGGTGCAAGGTGAGGAAAAAATTGGGCAGGTTCTGTTTAGCAAAGTTTCTGATTTGGAGGTTGTGAAAGAAATGTGTAGCTGGAAAGTTAAATTTGGAGTGCAATTGTTCGTAGGATGCAAAGACGTTGTCTATGTACAGATCTCTAAGTGATTTTAATCCCTAATGTTTTCCAGACATTAAAAACTGTTTACGATTTGAGGGGGTGGAAAAAGGTGGTTATTTTGTGGAGGTGCCACAGACGAAACCTCCTCTATCTTGAATTACTTCCTAAATTGGTTCCATATTCTGAGTGAATGAAACACTAACAAATTAGTTTGTTAGTATATTGGCAATGACTTGTATTTATTGGGGTACAAAGCAAAGAATATAAAGGAGTACTGCAGGATTTTATTTCTATTGCAGACTAAGCCTGTGTATGTTCATCTATTTGTGTCAATGTTCAGATTTTTATAGCTTGTATTTAAGTTAGGTAGAGCCATGCCACCTTCTTCCTTAGGCCTTTTTAGGGTTGCCCTTTGGATATATGGATGTTTTGAATTCCAAATAAATGATGTTATGATTGAATATAAGTTCTTAAATTATTGATTGATGTGTATTGGAATGTTTTGAAATGAAAAAAAGAATCTTATGAAGGCTTTTCATCTTGACAGTGTTAATTCTTCCAGCTAAAGTGAGATGAAGGGTTGACCATTGTGCACTTGAACCCGGACACACACAGACGGACATCGTTCTTGCACCCAACACTGTTTATTTATAATATATTTACAATTAGTTACGTGCACTCCCCAGTGCCTCTTGCACCGTTTCCCCAAAGTCCAGGGCACACAGTCCAGCTGCCTTTCTGGTCGCCTCCAGTCCCCTTTCTCCAGCTCCATCTCTCTTCCACCCGACTTCCGCTCTCGACTGAAGGGAGGCGGCCCCTTAAATAGGAACCTGGATGGGCTCCAGCTGCTTCCCAGCACTCCTCCATAGACACGCCCCAGTGTGGCGGAAGTGCCGGCTGCGCACCCGGAAGCTGTCTGGGTGTCCCCTGTCGTCTTCCCCCCAGCACTTCCTGGTGTGGCGGAAGTGCTGGGCTCCAGGGAGATTCAGGCACTGGGGCGCCGCCTGGCGGTGGCCACGGGTCCCTACAGGGCTGGGCTTCCAAGCCCTTTACCCGTGGCCCCCAACATAACTAGGGCGGACGCCCCCTCGCGGTCTGGTGGAGGTACAAGCCCTCCTCCTGTCCTCCTGGGCGTCCCGGCTGGGCTCCAGCCCCGGCCGGATGCCACACCATCTATGCGATTCTTGCTTAATTTTTTCTACGCAGACAGCAAAATTTTGTCGATAGGTGGGAAGCTCATTCCTTTTTTTTTTTTTTTTTTTTATATAAAGAGCTTTGTTTACTTGTGATGTTTACCTTTTAGGTATTTAAAGTAATCTGCGATGATAAAAGGGAAGGTGTCCGATCTAATATTGTGTGCTTGAGAGTTCACTGGAAAGGGCACACTTTTATTCAAATTAATTATGAGACCAGAAATCTCTTGAAATTCTGTTAGGGCTGTTAGGACAGCAGGCACAGTATTTTGTGGCTATTATATATACAGTACCATAACCATCTGCATATAGTGAAATTTTCTGTTCAAGTCCTTCTCTGATGATCCCATTTATCTTGTAAGCATTTTCAAAGTGAATTGCTAAAAGCAATGGTGACAAGGGACATCCTTGTCTAGTACCATGTTCTAGTTTGAAGTAGTCTGAATTAATGTTAATACAAACTGAAGTTTATGGACAGGTATACAGTAGTTTGATCCATGTACATATGCTCGGGTCAAACCCAAATTTCTCCAATGTAGTAAAGAGGTAGTTCCATTCAACCATATCAAATGCTTTTTATGCATCCAAGGGTGTTAGACTTTTTGGGTGAATATATATTACATTAAACAGGCATCAAAAATTGGAAGCCAACTGTCTGCCTTTAATAAATCCAGTTTGGTCTTGTAATATTACCGAAGGAAGCACTTTCTCAATCTTACTAGCCATTAATGATTGGCAAAAAGTTTGAGGTAGAATTTTATTGTCTCTAGCTTCTGTAAATGTTGCTAATAAAAGGAAAGCAAACTTTTTTTTTTTAATAAAATTCGGCAAGGTAGCAATCGGGGCCTGCCGCTTTCCCACTGTGAAGTGAGATTATAGCGTCTAGTATTCCGAGAGTGTCAGAGGTTTACCAATTTCTCTGCATTGAGGGTAGTCATGGTATCTGTAATGCATCCAGAAACGCATTAGGTTGTGTGTTGTCTTCTTTAAACTGAGTAGAATATAAGGTCTAATTTGTCTTAAATATATGTATTATAAACACTTTGAAAACACATCAGATCTCAATAGGGGAAAAAAAAAATTATTTGATGGAAATGAAAATTCTCCACCTACAGAGGGCTGAATTCAAAGACATCCCGGAATTGAAAGTGGGGGGAAAAAAAACGATGCGGCAGGCTAGTCCATATTGCCAAAATTTCATTGCAGCAACTCAAAATTGTATTTGGTAGCTTGCATGGCCCCCATGTTGTTGTTTACATGCCTGACAATGTCCATGCATTCTCCTAATGAGACTATTGATGATGTCCTGGGGAATCTCCTCGCAGATCTGGACCAGGGCATCACTGAGCTCTTGGACATTCTGAAGTGCAACCTGGTGGCGTTGGATGGAACGAAACAATGTCCTAGAGGTGTTAGGTCAGGTGAGCGTGGGGGCCAGCCAATGGGTTTTGAATCCTTCATCCTCCAGGAACTGCCTGCCTACTCTCGCCACATGAGGCTGGGCATTGTTGTGCACCAGGAGAAACCCAGGACCCACTGCACCAGAATAGGGTCTGACAATGGGTCCAAGGATTTCATCCTGATTCCTAATGGCAGTCAAGGTGCTGTTGTCTAGCCTGTAAAGGTCTGCGTGTCAACCCCCCCCATGGATATGCTTCCCCAGATCATCACTGTCCCACCATCAAACCGGTCATGCTGAACGATGTTACAGGCAGCATAACCTTCTGCACGACTTCTCCAGACCCTTTCACGTCTGTCACGTGTGCTCAGGGTGAACCTGCTCTCATCTGTGAAAAGCACAGGGTGCCAGTGGTGGACCTGCCAAGGCTAGTATTCTATGGTAAATGCCAATTGAGCTCCATGGTGCCAGGCAGTGAGCACAAGGCCCAGTAGACTATGTCGGGCCCTCAGGCTACCCTCATGAAGTCTGTTTCTTTCTGATTGTTTGGTCAGAGACATTCACACCAGTGGCACGGTTTGCATGGTTTAATAATAATACGTGTGGTTTTTTGCTTGACACCTACGGTGCTCAGTAAAGTACCAAGATGTCCTCAAAGTTTTATTAGGAAATGCATCACTTAATTAAGTTTAATGACTTTTTTACGTAAATTTCAAACATATGTGCACCTTTTTATTTTTATATAATACACATAAAGGCCTGATGGTGTGCCAGCGGTGTTTGTTTATGAGAGTTGCCTTAACATAGGACTACTTTGGGGGGGAAAAAAAAAAAATCTGAACACAATACACATCATACATTGTAAACACTTAGATAATCAATGCAAACTTAATAATACAATTTTTATACATTGTGTTATTGCGTTTGACCATGATCAGATTAACAGGCACTGAATTAGGAAGAATATAGAGACAATGGTAGTAAATACACAAACAAAGTCCATTAGACCTTACTGAATAAGCAATAATGTAGGACACACTGGAGCATAAACAGAATAGAGAAATTTAGATACAACTACATTCTTGGGATGAAGATAATAAAACAACAAAGAAAAAATACAAAATACTCTCTAAAAGTCAACAAACAAAACCCTGATTAATTCAGTGTTGTCTGCTTGAGTGATGAGATCCTGTGAGAAGGGTCACCTGCCAAAGGGGTATTAGAAGGATCAGTCCATGAAACGATGAAAGCATGGATAGGGCATCTAGAAGAGAGAGAGAGAGTGGGTGAATTACAATGTTTTTAAGTAAAGGAAGATTCCAAAATAATGCAGTGCTTTCTTTCTGGAAGTGGAGTTCATTTTTTAAATATGATCTTTAATGGAAAATTTAAACAAGCTTTGTATTATGTACATGTATCCTTATCATGCCACTTGTTCTTCGCTCATGCTCACCAGGAAAAGTCCAATAGGACTGACCAGGCAATTTCTTTCTGGTAAATTTTTCAAATGCTCCAGTCTCAGTCCAAATAGATAATCACTCCACTGGTTGCTAGGTCTTCCCCCTTACCAGCCTTTGCCCAGTCTACCGCACCTGGCACTCCTACTTTCAGAAATGCCCAAGAGGTACTATTCGAACTACAAGATCAAAGCATCTCAACTGACTTTTCCCCTTAGGAAAAACAGTGATCCTAATCCAAAGTCCATCTATATTGTGGCTTTCCACTCTTATAGATCAATAGTTTGACCAGAAGCCTTATAGAAGGTAACATTGGCCACTTGTACTCACAAGCCGGTGGTCATGGCCATAGGAAAGGATGGGGATATTAATTTGACCAGCAAACTAAGTTGTATCTGATTTCTGAAGTTCAGAATAATTTTAAACGTCAAAGATGCAACCGTTAGGTTGCCAAATTTTAATACTAGCCTTGTTTTGCCTTATTACCCAGTCAAAGAAATGCCTAAACAGGAGAGGAAATGAGACGCGTCTTGGGTGGAGTCCATCTGCCACGTTGAATGAACTCCACATAATTTCAAACATGCAAACACAGCTCTTGCCTGGCAGACACAAGGAATGTGTGGTACTTGCCAACAGCCCAGAAATCCATATATTCTTATAACTTCTCTAAGAAACCCTGGAGTCTAAAATCTAGTCTGCCCGTCCCAAGGTACTCTTAATTTCTTCCAGTTGGCACTAAAAAGGCTTATTAGCCAAAATACCCCCACACTATCTTTTAGAATGTCTTTTTACATCTTATTCACCACCTGTGGTATTGCCTTTACCAGTTTTTTAAATCCTAGTGCAACCTTGGCCGAAGATTAGAACACAACCCCATTAAATACTTCATGCACAGAGTTATTTATTTATTAGTAACTGCTGGAGGCTGTCAAAGTCACTCTTCATGGTCAAACACACAAACCTTCTAACATGGGGCCCCTCTAACCACTATTGCATTAAAAAGCCTCTTTCTTCAGTTTACAACACTCAACCACCTTTTGGCCACAGTACCTTGCAGCTACCTCCGTTCTTTATGTCTTCGACGGGGCCCTTTGAGACTCTGTCCCCAACCTCCTCCACAATGATAGCAGAAGCTCTTTTCGGTGGTGAAAGTGGAACTCCTTCAGAACAGAGACAGCTCTTGTTTGTTCCTAGCGTACCTTCACTAATCGTTTTTGTCTCTTCCCGATCTGTCCAGAAGGCACTCCATCAGTCTGAGCCAGCTTAAGATAAAGTGGTAATCAGTTCCCCGCTCAGCACCTCTGTTTAACAGGATGTCCAGAACATAGGCCTCAGATCACCAGTTACAAAGTCATTGTTACTTTTTGTCCATGATACTCTGGTACCAAGTATAATTATGAGCAACCATTTGTTCCAATATAAATTAACTGCTCAGCTACACATCAGACAGGCCAATCCTACCAATTACACCCCACTAACTACATCTGCTTTCTCCCCACAAGAATTGAAATCTCCCAGCAGGGCTATAGAATTAGTAGTACTATTCTATGCTCCAAATCAAATGTCTCTAAAAAGACTGAATATTCTGATTAGTTTTTCTTCATTATGCAAAAGCAGTGCTCAGTTTCATCTCTGCAGCTTCAATACATTCAGAAGAGAATCTTGTCCTCGCCAAAAAAACCTCTAACACCTAAGCAGTAACTTGTGAGTATCCCCACACCATCCCAGGTGACAGAGTCCACTCTAAATAGGTAAATCTAATGCCAGACCCAGTGTTGTGTGTAAATATTAGACCACCTGTGTCTATCCTGTATTTTTCAGCCTCACTCAAACATTTAGGCTCCTCTCTTACCCGAGAAGTCACAGTATGAGGAATGTCCTAGCAACATCTGAGTTTTTCCTTGGCTTCTCAGAGAGTCAAGGCTGGGGGGCTGTCGAGAGGCAGGGCCTGTTAAAGCCCATTGCGGCACTTCTTGTGTGATTTTGGGCTATACAAAAATAAACTATTGTATTGTATAACCCATTGTCACTGCTAATGTTTGGAATACATAGATCTGTCCTGGTCTTATGACTTGCATTGCCCCTGACCTTCATGATTTTCCTTGTAACTGGTAACACCATATAGTGATTCCATCCAGCTTTCCTGGGCCAGCACTGACTGAGCTCTGTACCTCCTCTCAACATGTTGAACATTAATTGCAGGCCTGTTGTGCATTAAGCCGTCTTGGACTTAACTGAAGCTTGAATAATATTCATTTACAGATTCTTCTTTGGCACCTTCCCTTGGACACATTTAACATAAGTAGTCCTGTTAAGAGCAAATATCTCCAAACATTAGAACCACAGTGACAATTGAGTCACACAAGTCTTCCTGCCATGCCAAGCTCACAGTAATGTTCGTGGCATACATACAATATTAATACAGATACCTTGGCAATCTTTCTACAGTATTGTTGATGATATGCAATATCCAACAAAGGTCAGATGAATTGCAATAGTAGGAATTTAATAATATATTGATTAATGTGAAATCCATCCTTACCTGGATGGATTATTTCCTGGTATGGCACTGATTCTGTTCAGTAGTGCAAAGCTGCACAGAGGGTGGTGAAGTCTGCACAGATTACCTGTACCAGTCTCTCTTCTGTCCAGGATATTAATCTTTGTATCAGATCACTCAACATAAAAGGTACCAAATCAACCTCTTGGGTTCTTTTCTCAATAGGGAATAGGAAGAAATGTCAAAACCAACTATACCACTGTTACCTGTACCCCTTCTGACTGTCCATATTTAACACTAGGCTGCTCTACTAATTGGGGCCATCTTTACTTTCACTTCTTTCCTTCAAACCAGTTTACCACCAGTAGAAGGTTTCACCATGTATAGCTACAGTCTCTTTATAATAAACACACAAGGAATGAACAATCTAAACTTTGTGGTAGTGGTGTTAACATTCCAACAAAGCTTTAAGCCTTTAAATATGTATTTACATCAAAACCATTAACAGTAAATATTTGGTGATGCAAAGAATCGTATAACCTGGGTGTGTCAAGTCTCCCTTCAGTCCAAGTAGCAGTAGCGAGATGCTGATGAGCAGATCGTATGTTCTCAAGCAAAACAAAGTAGCAACAGATTGACAATGACCGGACATGTTGGCTGTTTTTAAAAATAATGGAAGGGGCTTTGTTATTGTTTTTGTTATTGTTTACATCCCTCCTCCGGCAGACGTGGAGATGGCGGGTGACATCATCCATTCCATTGTGGCTAAACTATAAACGCAGCGCTCTGAGGCGCTTGTGCTAATCGCTGGAGACTTTAACCATGTGACGCTGGAAAAACATTACCTGCCTTCTCCCAGTATGTGGATTGTAACACCCAGGGAAATAGGACTATTGACCTACTGTATGCAAATATTAAAGAGGTGGTGCCACCCCACTGCCTGCGCTTGGGAAAGCAGATCATAACCTGGTTCTGCTTCAGTCTCACTACAAACCAAGAGTGAGGGAACTACCACCAACCACACCACTTGAAACATGACATTGCCGCTTTTACACGGGGAGGCCGGTCTTTCCCAACAAAACTCGGAATGCTTCTCTCCCTCAGCCAATAAAAGTTTACAAAATACTCGGCACAAGAGCGCCTCGACCAATCACTGCACGCTGTTGCACGCTGCTGCTTGTCAATCATCCCACAACTCGGCACAAACTCGGCACAGAGTAGCCGAGAAGATCGGAATTCTTTAGGCCTGCTGTTCTGCAGAGCCGGGTCCGTAAGTGGTGAAAGGGGCGGACACATAACCGATAAGCCACGTGGTCGCGGGAAGGTAAACGGAGAGCTCTTAAAGCAGCAGCAGCAGCGGCGGCAGGACAGAAACAAGGCAGACACAACAATTCAATCAACAAGGTTTATAAAATGAAATATATACATATAATAAATAGAAATCAAAAAATCTAAGAAAAAACATGAAATAACTATATACAATAAATATAACATGAAATAACTATAGAATACAATAAATAGAAATCAAGCAATCATTTTATGAAAAAAGAATATGAAAAAACTATATACATACAATAAAAATTAATGCCATAACCTGCAGATGAATCCCAAAATTAAAAAAGAAAATTAGAGGGAGGCCTGCCAACATATAAAGTGCCAGTCATTTGCAATGATTGCAAAAAAAAAAAAACCACCAAAAAGTAAAAACAGCTTGAAAAAGGAAGGAGGCCTCCTTGACAACATATAAAGTGCCAGTCATTTGCAAAGATTGCAAAAAAAAAAAAAATGTAAAAACAGCTTGAAAAATGAAGTAGGCTTCCCTTTCTGCCAACATATAAAGTGCCAGGCAGTTATAAAGAAAAAAAAAACCAATGTATGGGCCCCATTTACAGATTAACAAAACAAAAATTGCTTAGTGGCTACAGGCACGATTTTGCTTTTCTCATCTCTTTTCCACCAGCCACTCCAATAGTTTTGCCAGCTGAGGTGGAGCAAAAGAATTCCCCCGCAAATTGGCTGTGGCCGAACTCTTTTGTTTTAGGACGGCCACAGCACTTGCAAATATACGTCTCAATCTTTTTCCTTTGTTTGGGGGGGATTCCTTGCTGTCGTGCCAGCTCGTCCGCCTCCTGCTTTTTCTTACGCCGCCAGGCAGTGGTGCGGGGTACTGATGGTCCTGCCAGCGGCGGTGGAAGCTGAGGACTGGCAGTGTCAGCCGGCGGGGAGAGTGGCAGGTGCTTCATGTGGCACGGGGGGTACCCAATGATGGCTGGTGCCACATCCATGGGGCCCTGACGTCGCTGCGTCGCCTGACCGGATAGGTCAGGCGGGTTATGGAACTCCAGTGGTTGTACAGTGGACTGCTCGGGGCCTGTGGGTTGTGGGTGTATGGAAGGGGTGGACTCTGGAGCAAGAGCCAAGGTGGTTGGTAGTGGCACGGCCATCTCCAGAGCCCGTCATACCAGCTCCCTGGTGCGAGCGTAGTGCCTATAGGGACAGAAAGCAAAGTAAGTCAGGGTGGGAGGGAGGAGAGGGGCATGGTGGATGGTATTTGTCCAGTGTGTACTTCCATTGTGCCAGGGTGCGCTGATTGAGGGGGAATAACTGGATTCTAGTCTGGGCCATGAGTCCCGGGTTTGTGAGGATATTTTCCTGGATGCAGATATAATCACACATCACAGCTGCCCAGCGGTTCACACTCACGCCGCTGATGGTGGTTCCTTCGGGGTGAATCCTGGACAGCTCTACACAAACGGCCTCCACAAGGCGGCTGATGTTTGGCATCTGTGCGGCTTGTCCAGCCTTGGCTGACCATACATCTACAAAATTCGGGGGGTGAGTGAGAGAGAGAGAGAGACACGGACAGAGAGTGAGTCAGTCAGTCATGCCATCGATATCCAATCAAAAGGAAAGAGGCCATACCAAAGAGGTTGATCACCTACATTTTCAAGCTCTCCACTCCCGGTATGACACTGGTCTGCGAGTGCTTGCGTCGGAACCTCCCCTGCACCAGTCTTTCCTGGTGGCGTGGCGGAAAGCGAACTGGGGCCTTGTCGCCCTCCGGCAATCGTTCCACAGAGGGTGACGATCTCCGCCACTTCCTGCTGCGTCACGTAGGCATGGTGACACAGCTTCACGAGACTGGAGGCCAGGTTGACCACGTGCTGGTAACCTGGGCCAGTGTCAGGTCCAAGGCTTTTTTGTTGGGGGAAGAAAGTGAGAAAGGGGAGCACTCATCAGATATTCCACAGGTATAGCACGACTCGTTGGGAGAGACTTACCAGCTCATGGGACACGCTTTCAGTGGCCTCGTCTCCAGGGGAGGTCTCTGGTCGGCTGGCCCAGACTGTGAGGCGCTGATGGCAGGGCACGATTGGGACTTGTCAGACGACAACGGTTGTCGGATGAAGTCCTCTTCAAGGCTGAAGTGGGTGTTGTCCAGAGGTTCCTCTACCAGGCCCTCGTCCTCTTGGAAGCCCTCGTCGACACTGTCATAGTCGTCGTCTGTATCAGTCCCATCCGGAGCGTCGGGATCCCTGCCCATCACTTCCTCCAGCACTCGACCGGTCTGCGAAAATAGGTACTGGATACCAATGAGCTCACCTGTGAAAAGGAGGGAACTGTTTTAAAATGAAAAGGAGAGAGAGAGACAGACAGACAGACAGACAGACAGAGGGCTCAACGCCCGCCTCACCAGTGTACTTCGCAGGCCGGGTGTAATCGTCAACCAGCTTCTTGTCATAGAGAATGTCGCTCAGCTTGCTGACGGAGTGCTGGAGTTGGCCACTGTAGCAGACCATATCACAGTCTGCTGCCTCCACTGCTTGTGCCGCACGGTCCTCGCTCCACTGCGGCAGGCCTGAAGTGGGCAGCTCTGGCTGAAGTGCCTGAAAGACAGTGTGAGAGAGAGAGAGAGAGAGAGAAATGCAATGCCACCCACTCTCTCGCACAACACAGGTCAAAAGTACAGGTTTCTGGGCACCCTTGCCAGGTATGAAGCGGTCCAGATGCAGGTGAAACGACTCCAAGGAAGTTGAACCTGGCGCACACCTGAACACCGGCAGCATGATTTCCACCCCCCCTTTGACCAGCTGCCTGGTCTGCATGTACAGGTGCATGCCGGATGGGTCCTGGATGCAGTGGAGGTGGTGCCTCTGTGTCTTCCAGATTTCCCGGATCTTGTCGCGGTCCAAAAGCGGGATACCCATGGTGTCAGTGGCGTCCCCGAAGGTCTCCAGCATCTCGTTGATGAGCCGGCCGGTCTCCTCCACCCCATGTGTGTGGCAGCGGCAGTGGTGGGCCAGCTCCTTCAACGGGATCTTTCCGTAGCCGGAGCCTTGGGGATCGTTCCCCGCCTCGCCAGCCTTGGCCTGTCGCAGCCGGGCGACGTCTCCCTGGTCCCACTTGAAGATGCAGAACGAGAGACGTGCCATGAAGAGGCTGTATAGTGGGTGGCTCTCCGTGGTGACAGCCGCTGCAAAGCGTTGCATCAGGTGCTACACATCGAGCTGCACCACTAGCTGATCCCACTGGTTGAATAAGAGGGACACCTTGCAGGGTCCCCCGTGGGAACAGCAGTCTCGGTCCACATAGAGGACCAGAGGCGGGGACACACTGGCATCATGGTATTGCCGCATCAGCCCGGTGGCCATGGGTTGCAGGCCAGCGCCCTTGGCTGCAGTGAGGACGCTGATCAAGATCTGGCCGTGCTCATTCCCCACATTGGTCACCCAGGCTGCCGTTCCTGCCACGGCACCAGTGAGTTTCTTGGTCACCTGAACGATGAAAGGGAGAGCGATGGTAAGCTAGAAGGAAAGAAAGAAGGAAGGAAGGAGGGAGAGAGAGACGGAGGGGATGGCGATATCGCTCACCTTCTTCATCGAGTCCATCTTCAAGATTGAGCCAAAGATGGAGGTGATCCGGGCTTTGGTCTCTTCTAGCCTCGAAGCCACCTCCCTGGCATAGATGGACAGCAACCACTTTGTACCGGGCACCAGGGTCATCCGCGGTGGTAGAGGCAGTCTTGCAGGTGGCTCGGCACCTGGTGTGATGAACATGGTGACCATGAACATGAACTTTTTGGACCGTGTCAACCAGGACCTGGTGTGCTCCTCGAGCAGATATCTGCGCAGCCGGCTGGCCCTGTTGCCCAGCGTGCGCTCATGCTTCTGCCCGATGAGCTTTCTGGCGCAGGATAACCTGTGTTAGACAGAACAGAGACGTTAGTACTACCCGTGTGTGCCCGTCTACCTCTGGAGAGCTGACCCAGCCATCGGAGACTCCTTGCCTGACCTGTAAGTGAGGATAGCTGGAAAGTCATCCCGGTGGGTGTGGTTCAGCTGATCCAAGATATCCTGCGACCAACCCGCCACCTTCTTCCTGCAGCGCCGGCACTCTAGGTACTCCATGACCATAAAGTACCATTCGTCTGTGTCCAGGACCCTCCGGATGGTCCTGTAGAGTCCGGCTTCTGACAGCCTGTGGCTGCACGCCGTGCAGGACAGCTTGTAGCCCCACATGCGGTATGGCATCCACAGGAAGAACGGGCGCTGAAAAAAGGTGTCGGGCGATGTCGGGGGCTGGAGGTGCACGTTGTGGGGGCCAGGAGGGTGCCACCAAAGGCGAAGTTGGAGGTCAGCACAGGGTTTCCGTCCTTGCCCCTGGTGAAAAGGACCCGACTTAACCACATGTGCTGTTCCTTTGGTAGTGAAGTCCTCCAGCCCTCGGGCAAAAGCAGCTGTGTGTGTGTGAGAGAGAGAGACACACAGACAGAGAGCATGAGCAACAGAAAAACAAACAAGAATCAGACAGGGCTTGTTCCTTTCCCGGCAATGGTATTCAAAGAAACACATCCTTTTTACTCCCCTCTCTCCTGGCTACGGACAGCGTTTGTGAAGGCTGCTTTCCCAGATCAGCCGTCGGTTGGGAGTGCTGGGATGGCACTGGTCCTCTACTGGTTGCAGACTGGGAGGTAGATGCTGGGGAAGGTTGTTTACAAATTCAAACAAATAACAGGTTAAACAGAAAAAGTGAAGGAGCCACCACCAGTTCCATGGATGGTTGTCACTTACCAGCCTCCAGCTCCATGCTGGCCGACAGCAGCACGTCATCCGTAATCTCGACGACAGAGGCTGCTGCAGAGAGAGAGGCAGTGGGGGCAACAGTGGTGGTTTTGGGAAGGGATGAGGTTGCTGCTACTTTCGCCTCATCTCTCCGCCGCACATACAGCTGGAGCGCATGCATCTTGGTCCCGACTTTGGTGGTCTGGCGCCGGAGCCATTTGATGTAGCTGCATTGGGGTACAACAGCGGAAACGGTAACAGGTGAACAAATGGAAGCAGGGTCCCACTACCTTGCTGGGACCTTCCCCTCAGACCCCACCCAAAAGTCTTTTTCTCACCTCTTGGCCTCATGATCTTCTGTATCGTAAAGGACCTCAAACATCAGGTGTCCGTGTTGGCTAAAACCGACGAGCCTCTTGCCCTCGTCCGGGGGCCTAGCCGACCCGTCTCTCTCCCGTCGACGGTGGATGGCCGTCTTCATGTCGGGAAAGAGCCAGGCGTAGGACTCCAGGGCGTTCTTATTGCTCGCTAGCGGGCTATCCAACACCTGGCCATCTTCGCGCTCCCTCAGTTGGGTTGCCAACACCATGACGGCATAGACCCTTGACGGCGTGGGTCAGCAACCATTTAAAAGTCTGACCCCGGTACTGTCCAAACTGGAGCTCACTGGCGCTGCACACCAGCTTGGAGTCCCCGGGGCCACCACCTGTGGCCCGCACGCGTCTCCTGGCCTGCTCCCTGACCGTCTCTGCCGACTTGACCTTAAACAGCACAGAGCCGCTCAGGCGGTTTGTCTTGGTGACCTGGACCGCCTCGGCGGAGGCCTTGAGGGTCAGTTCGCCGGAGGTCTCGCGGCGGAACTGTGGCACAGGGTTCAAGCTGGATAAATTAGATAAACCAAGAGAAAGTTACAGTTCCACTCCAAAGTTTTACAACACCTCTTTTTCTTCAAATTTAACCAGCCGGAATGCAACGAGCGACCTGAAACAGATCCGCAGGAAACTGGCAGACATTTGACATTTAAAGTTTAGGTTACCAAAAACTGAAATTAAAAGAAATTTCAGAATATTACAAATTGGCCTTCAGGGAACAACTAATAGGTTAAAACCTCCATATAGTCTGCACCAAGTGACGTTGCCTCCAACAGAGATAAAATAAAGAGTAACTGAGCATGCAAAAAATGAACAAGGGAACAACAGGATGATAAACCGCCACCTTTGAACAAATTCTATAGGCACCAAGCCCAATGTCCCAAAAAGTGTTTGTTTTTTTTTTTTTTTTCTCAAATTAACCTTTGTCTTATTTAACCTATGTATACTTACTTGTCAACACCACAGGTGATGTTGGGTCTATTAAAACAACGCAATCAACCAGTGCGTTAATTTAAAGAAAAAAAACCTTTGTTTTGAGAGGAACATTGCTACTACAAACAGACTCCCGTAGGAACACTAGTGGCAGCCGTGGTAACAGATACCAGAAACAGTTAATTCTGAATTCTGAAAGAGTAAAGGGACACACAAAAAAAATAAATATAATGGTTAGTAATACTAATACAGACTTTTTTTAAGGCCTTTAATAATATTACAACTACCTTGGTTACACTGCATTTTCCTATTGTTAGCATTATTATTATTATTATTTATTATTATTATTATTATTAACAAACATAATTATAACGCAATTCTGTCCAGACTATTTACAGATATTTATATTACTGAAACCAGTTTACTAAAATGAAAAGAATACTTTTATTAATATGCACAAAACAAATAAATTCTCATTAGATGAAACTACATCTGTTTTTATTTCACTTCACTATAATCCTTGTGCACTAACAGTAACATCAATAGCACCATTTTAATAGTATCAGCGGGCACCACTTTAAGATGAAACTTGAAACATGACCTCGCCGCTTTTAGACGGGGAGGCGGATCTTTCGCAACAGAACTCGGAATGCATCTCTTTCCCAGCCACTCAGTTTACAGAATACTTGGCACAAGAGCGCCTTGACCAATCGCTGCACGCTGCTGCTTGTCAATCATCCAACAACTCGGCACAAACTCGGCACAGAGTAGCCACGAAGATCGGAACTCTTTAGGCCTGCACTACTGACTACATCATCTTTTGTATGGACATTGTAGTTCCAGTAAGAACAGTATGCTGCTATGCTAACAACAAGCCATGGATTACAAGTGACATCAAGGGCCCTTTGTACCCATGAGCATGAGCTCAAGCGTGTACGGAAGGAACTCCGAGTCCAGCTCAGGGTGGTGAAGGAGCAGTACAGGAGAAAGACGGAGCAGAAGTTGCAGAATAACAGCATGAAGGAAGTGTGGGATGGGACGAAGATCATCGCTGGCTGCAGCTCGAAGCGGGGTACCACCATCAAGAGAGACATGGACAGAGCAAGCCAGATGAACAATTTCTTTAACAGGTTTGACCACCCTAACCCACTCTCACCTCGGAGTACTGCACCCTCCTCCCATCCTTCTGCTGATACCAGCATAGGAGAGACATCCCCACCCACAATTGCAGCAGCCCAGGTAAGCAGAGAGCTGAGGAGACTTCATGCCAGCAGAACAGTGGGTCCAGATGGAGTATCGCCACGACTGCTGAAGGCCTGTGCATTGGAGCTGGGGAATCCTCTACAGCGCATCTTCAACCTGAGCCTGGAACAGGGGAGAGTCCCGAGGCTTTGGAAAACCTCTTGCATCACCCCAGTCCCAAAGGTATCATGTCCTAATGAACTGAATGATTTCCGGCCTGTCGCTCTGACATCACATGTGATGAAGACCATGGAGCGGCTGCTGCTTCACCACCTGAGGCCACAGGTCCGCCACACCCTCGACCCTCTGCAGTTCGCATACCAGGAGAAGGTGGGAGCGGAGGATGCCATCATCTATATGCTACACCGATCCCTCTCCCACTTGGACAGAGGCAGTGGTGCTGTAAGAATTGTTTCAGGACTTCTGTAGCGCCTTCAACACCATCCAACCTCTGCTCTTTAGGGACAAGCTGACAGAGATGGGAGTAGATTCATACCTGGTGACATGGATCTTAGACTATCTTACGGACAGACCTCAGTATGTGCGTCTTGGGAACTGCAGGTCTGACATTGTGGTCAGCAACACAGGAGCGCTGCAGGGGACTGTACTTTCTCCGGTCCTATTCAGCCTATAGATAGATTGATAGATACTTTATTAATCCCAAGGGGAAATTCACATGCTCCAGCAGCAGCAATATACTGATAAAGAACAATATTAAATTAAAGAGTGATAACAATGAAGGTATAACAGACTGACAATTTTGTATAATAACGTTTATCCCCCGGGTGGAATTGAAGAGTCGCATAGTGTGGGGGAGAAACAATCTCCTCAGTTTAAAGCAGTCTGTCGCTGGAGATGATCCTGTTCAGTGGATGCAGTGGATTTTCCATTATTGACAGGAGCCTGCTCCGTGCCCGTCACTCTGTTACGGATGTCAAACTGTCCAGCTCTGTGTCTACAATAGAGCCTGCCTTCCTCACCAGTTTGTCCAGGCGTGAGGCATCCCTCTTCTTTATGCTGCCTTCCCAGCACACCACCGCGTTGAAGAGGGCGCTCGCCACAACCGTCTGGTCTTATTGCAGATGTTGAAGGACGCCAGCCTTCTAAGGATGTATATATACATCAGACTTCCAATACAACTCTTGAGTCCTGCCACATGCAAATGTTCGCTGACAACACTGCTATCGTGGGCTGCATCAGGGGTGGGCAGGAGGAGGAGTATAGGAACCTAATCAATGACTTTGTTAAATGGTGTGACTCAAACCACCTACAACTGAACACCAGCAAAACCAAGGAGCTGGTGGTGGATTTCAGGCCCCTCATGGACTCTGTGATCATCAGAGGTGACTGTGTGCAGTGGGTGCAGACCTATAAATATCTGGGAGTGCAGCTGGATGATAAATTGGACTAGACTGCCAATACTAATGCTGTGTGCAAGAGAGGACAGAGCCAACTATACTTCCTTAGAAGGCTGGCGTCTTTCAACATCTGCAATACGATGCTGCAGATGTTCTATCAGATGGTTGTGGCGAGCGCCCTCTTCTTTGCGGTGATGTGCCGGAGAGGCAGCATAAAGAAGAGGGACGCCTCACGCCTGGACAAGCTGGTGAGGAAGGCAGACTCTATTGTAGGCACGGAGCTGGACAGTTTGATATCCGTGGCAAAGCGACGGGTGCTGAGCAGACTCCTGTCAGTCATGGAGAATCCACTGCATCTACTGAATAGTATCATCTCCAGACAGAG
This sequence comes from Polypterus bichir lapradei, assembly GCA_026402145.1. NCBI lineage: Eukaryota > Metazoa > Chordata > Cladistia > Polypteriformes > Polypteridae > Polypterus > Polypterus bichir. The sequence goes on along the minus strand of JANRMT010062791.1, from coordinate 89,128,147 downwards.
GAGCAGCTTCAGTGACAGACTGCTGTCACTGTCCTGCTCCACTGACAGACTGAGGAGATCGTTCCTCCCCCACACTATGTGACTCTTCAATTCCACCCGGCAGGGGCAAACATTAACATCATACAAAGTTATTGTCTGTTATACCTGCATTTTTATCACTCTTTAATATTGTTTTTTTATCAGTATGCTGCTGCTGGAGAATGTGAATTTCCCCTTGGGATTAATAAAGTATGAATCTCTCTATCTCTATCTCCTCCGAAAAGTGTCTTTTCAAAACTGTATCAGTCCCTACTTCTTGCCCGAAAATGAGCAAACACATAGAACAACTGGTGAAACAAACAAGCTTGATGGACTGAATGGTCTCTTCTTGTTTGTTAAAAATTCTTAGTGTACTACTTTTTAATAAGAAAATGTTCCAAATGTTCTCAAAAGCTAACAGTGAATTCACTGCAATTAAAAACCAAGTAAGCAAAAGTATAAACCAAAAAATGAAAGCCTAGATTCTTGCTTTGTGTTTTAATATTGTCGGCATACACTGCACACGTTCAGCTTGACAAGATGTTCGAGTAGAGGCAAAAGGTCTATTACCTGAACAGTTTAAAGTAACTTCTGTACAGTACTTTTTTTTTATTTCCTTCATTTCAAGGGCAAGTTTTATCCAAAGGTTAAAAAACTACTCTGTATCTACTCATAATGATAACTACATTATTGTCTCCTGCGTTTGTCTCCTTATGCTGAAAAGGATTGGAGTTTTAGAGAGACCTATTTTGGCTATACAGCATTTATTAGGTAGAAAAAGCTGTTATTTTGTATTTTTCCCTTTGCAGTTAAATGATGACCACTGGCATAGAGAATATGTGATTTATTTTTTCAAATCCAGAATAATCAAAATTATAGTCGTCCTACTAATTGATTAGCAAAACTGTATTATAGAAGGCTTCTTCATTATTGTGTCAGAAATGGCCAGTGACTATCCCATTCCCAGATTCTAATCAAGTGGCTGCATCTGAATGAGCTGCTTTGTTGTTCATTCCAAAATAAACTTTGAGTTAGTGAAGTAGAGCACACATGATAATGATGCTTTGAAGTACAAGGCAAACTGTTAGAATGATAAGACAGATAATGAGTTAGACACTGTGCATCTTGGAGACCAGCAATTAGTAAGGCTTTTTTTTAAAAAAAAAAAGGTGAAAAATGAATTGGGAAAATCTTAAATTCATGCTGCTTGTTTTGCAGCTAAAGTAATGTCTTATTAGTATAACAAGTAATACGTAGTGAAGCACAGGTGGCACATTTTTGAATGGCACGACAGTGACAGGGGTACAGTTTCCAGTTAGGAGTATGTTAGTATAATTAATACTAACATACATCTATATCTATATCTATCTCTTTCTCTCAATTTCAGGAATTTTGGAATGGAAAGTTTGATTTCACAAAGGTACCCTTCATTTGGAGAAAATTTTAGAAGGATGAAAAGATTTGGAAAGTTTAAACATCAGTAGTCTGATATTTTTAGGTTTAGTCAATTTGATTATTCACATCTTAGCTAAAAAATAACATTTAGTTAACCACCTAAGGTTTCCTGTATGTACTTATGAAAACAGCAAATGTCTAAAACCTGATTTGAAAAGTGGTGTTACAAAAACATCTTTTAAAGAGTTTTTTTAATGAGATTATGTAAATTTATTTACCATTTTATATTGCACTGATGTAATATTTTAGGTTTTGACTGTTAGCATTTATAATCAGTATTTATTTTTTATTTAACTAACAGAAAATGTTCATGAATAAATTTACTAGTATGTGTACATTGTCCAGAATAATAGCATTCTTTATAAAACTAACTTTGAAATTTACACCCCAAGCCTATAAAATCCCTCATTTTTCACATCGGAAGAAAATCTTCTTGCAGGCAGAAAATTTTGGATCATGTAATTTATTCCTGCAGGATATTTGTATTTCTGGGTAATGCACGCACGTGCACACACACATTTACTTGAAGGTGTACATTGATGTTTCTTTTTAAAATTTTAACATGTAATCATGGAATTTGACTTGATTTTATAGTGAATATGTTGTTTTGAGATTTTGCTTAATGAAATCTTTTTGCTCGAGCACTAGATTTTAAGTTTGGGGTTCTAACATGTGCTCTAGTAAGTGTTAGAAGCCAATATAGACCATAAAAATCTCTAAGTAGTTTTGCTTGTTACAATAATGAGTAGCTAAGCTCCATTTCAAATGTGATTACTAGTTATCTTGTGATGAGTTTTTTTTTTTTTTCTTTTCAAGTTTTATTCCAAGTCGGAACTTGGTTTCTTCACAGAATATTTTATTTAAACACAATACTATTTCAGCAACATTGGTTCAGCTTGAAGGTGAATCACTTACTTGAGGACATTACTTTTAAATGAAGATGAAGTGCATTTAGAACTGAAACCAGGAATGTTTGCTGTGGGAATCTGGAACAAACTTCTGAGACAGTAGTTGAAGCAGAAACCTTGACAACCTTCATGAAAAATCTGAATGAAATATTAGGACAGCTTAGCTATTAGCTGAACAAACTTGCTTGATGGTCTGAATGGTCTCCTCTTGTTTGTCAAATGTCTGTTCTTGTAATACTATTTTAAACAAATATTTAAAAAAGTATAGATGTATTTTTGAATTCATTTTGACACAGCTCTGGTATTTAATGGTTTTAAATTGATTTTTTTTTTATCTGTGAACCCCATTTACTGTGTTTTAGTAATATGTAAAATTGTTTTTGAAACATATTTGAAGCAAACAAACTTAAAACACCGAATTTATATGGAGGTTTACTCCCTTCCTACTATTTTTAGAGTTGACTATTTTTTACATGTTGTAGTTTCTGGTGGGTAGGGCAGGATTTGTTTTATTTACTTATGTCTTATACTGTGTATATTAAATATGGTTGGAAACCTTATATACTGTTTACTGTATTATGTTGTGTTATGATTAATATCGTTTACAAGAAAACTTCAATGCCTTCCTGTCTGGTGTCTTTTAGTTTGTAATAAATCTATTTTTCACTCAGTTAGCTTTATGTAATTTTCTGTGGCACTGGCAGAATTATGACTTGGCTTGTGAAATCTAATTTCTGCAATCCTGAAAAGAATGGTTAGTGCTTCAGGGGCTGGTCCCATTCAGCAATGCACATCACGGTACGGAAAGTAGTTAACTGGATGGATGTTTTTATTACAGAGTGATATGTCTAGAGAGAGAAGCAGCTAAACATTAACTTGGTTTAATTATAAGAAACAACCTTGATGAAATTTGGGCAGTTAGGTCAGGCTGTCCATGTACAAAGAAAGTTTGTAACTGGAAGAGGAGCATGCTGGCAATGTTTCTCCAGTTTAGTGTATGCAACAATTGACTAATGCAGGGCATTGCCTTATTTGGTTGTGTCTAATGTATGCAATTTTATTTATTTACTTATTAATTGCCATTAATTGTGGTGTTTCCTGCAGAGAGACCTTTTTAAATCTATTTAAGTTTTTTACCCCTGACTCTAGTCTTTATTTTTGCAGCAAAAGTATTTTAGATGACCTAGATGAATAAGTCTTTATTTGCAAATTATAATTTAGGGATACAGTATATACTGCAAGCCCTATTGGATTACATACTGTTGGTATTTGTATTTTGAAGGACAGGAAATTTTTAAAGAATCATCAGGCTTCATCTGGGAGTTCCCATTTAATTTATTTAAAGTTAGGGAAAATAATGCTGGAATAATTGCCTATGAGCTGATGTAGAGTTTCATGCTCTACATCAAACCAATAGATACATGAAAAGCGCTGCTACAGGATGGTTGTCTATCTTAAGTCTGATCAGCTGGCAATTGTTACAGTGCGCTGTAAAGGTGGATTATTATACTTCCTGACTGGAAATGGCAGAGCTTGAACTTTGAACTTTATTGCCAGGCAACATAGTTGCTAGGAATTTCTCTTGGTGTTACATCCATTTGTGTAACAAGGTACGTAGAAAAAGACAATACATGACACCATCATAACAATATACAGTAAACGCAGACACGTAAAATAGTAAAGTAGAATTGCACTCCTGCCCAGTAATGTATTAGGTACCTCATATAAAATAAACAATTTAAATGTAACAATTTAACCAGTGTAATCAGAATATAAGTTTAATATGTCACTGTGCTCTGTGCAAATATTTTAAATCCGCTTTTCTTCTCAAATGTACAGCTAACACAAAGCCAGATTTAGCACACAGGTGTCATCATTTAGAATTGCTAGGCAAGCATTTTAAGACAAGACAAGTTAAGAACAACTGCAACTGGGCAACATGCACTATTTCTGTGTGCTAGAGTCAGCATGAAATTGTATTCTCTCTTTGCCTTGTTTTGAATTGTATTATTCACCTAAGCGGGGGCCTGCACATGGAGAAAGAGTATAAAGCCTTGGAACATTGCCCGGCACACCTTTGAAGCCGACAGACAGATGGGAGATAACGTCATCCGATCCAGAAAATCCTACCAGCGCAGCAACGAAAATGGCAGACTGTATACATCGAGCTCCCACTTTGGTAATAGTCTTGCCATGGCTTTATTTGTCTGTTATGCTGCGTAAACCATCATTAAAGAAAGCTATTTCTCCTATGTGATTTCTTACAGTCATATCACTAAGGGAGGGGTATTGCCTTTAAATATTATATCTATATATATATATATATATATATAGTTTCTGGTTCTGCAACATGCTGCAATTAAAGAACTACTTCCAACCAGGGAGCTATCGCCCCCTGCTGGATAGACCTAGCGACTGCAGAAGTAGCAGTTTCTGCATCTAGTAGTTCTTGCCTTTAGTAACCAGTAGAGGCAGAGTGGAAGTTACACCAGTCCTCTCCCTGGTGGTGTTACTTTATTCTAGAGAGGAAAAATGGAAGCTGAAAGAATAACTGTTCCACTCCATGGCTTCTTTCTCTGTGTAACTTTGAATTCGGCTCCATTAGAGACTTGCCAATCTTTCATATTTGATATATGGAAGTAATACTTTTGTATATATTTCTACAAATCAAAGTTTAAATTGGGAAATGAAAGCATTTGGAATATGAGATTGTACCAATTGGTTGCTTGACACAGCTGGAATCCATATTTAGATAATGTTAAACTTTTTAACAAGACCACTGATTAGGTGATGCCTGCAGTTTGCTATCAAATTAGCTTAAAAAAACAAATATTGAAAATATTACATGTGACATGTTCTGTCATTTGTGAAAATCACAAGTAACAAGTGTAAGGTATTATGCATGTTCTACTCTTTTTTTTTTTTTTTAAAAAGTGCAAACTTGTTTAAAATACTATGTAGCTCATAATGGAGCTATAAAGCAAGGTTGTCAAACTCTAATCCTGGAGGAACTCTGTGGCTATAGGTTTCCATTCCAGCCACTTTATTAATTGGCAACATGGACTGTGGAGCTTTTTCTTGTACAATGAGTTGTACTGTTGCTGGAATACATTTCTGGTAACTGCATTAGCAGTACTTGGAAAACCTCGACAAATACAGTTACAATCATGCAGTAAAAAAACTTGAACATATACTTTCTGCCAGTTTATGGTAATTAATTAATATTCAACCACAAACACTAGTTGCAGACATGATCTTTAGAGCCAGTTTTTAGATCAAACTGAACCATTGCTGGAATCGAGCGATAGTAATGACAATGTGAATTAGTCATCAGATGTTGACATGGACAGTGAAACTGACACGTGTTCAGCAGATTCTCACACGTTTCAGTGATGTTCGTGTTTGGTGCGGACAATCCTGGACTCGTTCCCTAGGTACAGGTAACCCAGATCTAAAGGTACCTATTGATCATGAATTATCTGAATTATTTACAGTTTGAGTTGAAATTAACTGCAATGCTGAGCAGTATTAGAAAAGTCACCGTAAACCATTTTCTTGTTGGTGAAGCCAACATGTGGGTGTTTTTTAGTCTACTGCAAGGCATAGTGGGTAGACCGGTCCAGATATAGTACCAGTTTCTGTATCGACCTGTTGGTGCACATTTTTTTGATAAGTTGAGTGTCTATTTCCTCAGATGTTCAGTTTCCAGAATGATTGATGTAGCTAAAGGTGTGTGTGTGTGTGCATGTTCAGTCTGTGATGGACTGGTGCCCTTTCCTGGGACTTTTCTGCCATGCATCCTGTTCTCGCTATGATAGGCTCTAGATGCCCCACAATTCTGCTCTCAAAAAGCAGGTTTGAAAGATGGATTGATTGATGAAAGAATGGATGCCTGTCTGTTCAGTTTTTGCATCCTGATTAATCCTGCTAAATATTCTTTCTTACTGAAATACATGCATGCATTTCAATCTAGCAACGGTAGGCAATCCTTGTGGCAAAGAAATAACCTTTTCGTATAGTGAGAGAATGAAAGGGATTGTAAATGTGCCTTTTTCAGTTATTTGGTAATTGTCTACAGAACAGATACAGCAATTCACATTTGTACATTAACATTGAATAGTGTCAATAATGGTCCTTGGTGTTCGCCTTCTGTGGAGAATCTTTGTTGCTAACTGGCCCATTTTATTTCCCCTGCAAAGTGCCCAGCTGGTCTTTTGAAATGGTTAAATCTGACAGCAATGGTTTGTGTTGTGTTTTGTTTATGTTCTTTAAACAAGATGGATACGCTGCTTTGTAATTTGTAATCTCAAGATGCAAAGCAATACTAGATTACATTTTTGGCCTTTTAAACTATTGACTTATGTAGCCTTTAGCCCTATAGCAAGCTGAAAAAAACAGAAGGCATTTTAAAATTTTTTTAATATGCCACCTAATATTGCATTGTAATGTGCCATGATTTTGAAAAAATGTCATGAAAAATACCTTTTTTTTTTTTTTTTTTAATTTGTTTTATCATTAACCAAAAAGCAAGCAATAATGAGAGGCAAAGAGTCTTATAGGTCCACCATTTTATCTCCAACCAGTCTCCTATTCAGCTGATAATGAAACCCATCATTATTTTATTCTGTGGCTTAGTGTTCTCATTCAGTTATTTTTAAAACTGATTTTTTTTTTCCTGAGGTCATCCTAATACTATGTGGAACAGCGCAGATCAATATTTGTCATACTTTTTTTTTTTTAAATCCCATGAAATATTTTATTGAAGCAGATATTTTATATGAAGGACACAGGTGCAAATGGGATCAAAATTAGCTTGGCAATTTTCACCTTGCATCTCATTTTTTGACTGCCCTTCACAGAATAAATTTAATGATTAAATTCATTGTATGGTTTCATTAGAATTAATAATTAGTTAACAATAAACAAAGTGACTGGAAGGAAAACCTGCTGGTGTTGGGGGCCCTCTATGAATGGAGTACGACATTCTTTGTATAAATAATAAATATTGTGAGCTTAGACTTTCCCTCCAAGTCGCTGTAGCTTTCACTTTTGTCACTTCTGTGTTGGTTCATATGTTTAAGGCACCCTCCGCAATGCAAATGAAGTCTGCTCTGTTAGGTAATTCAAATGCCTGCATGTGACAGAAGAGCTGTGTCCATCAGTCAAATGTACACAAGGGGCCTAGATCAGGTATGTCAAACTCGCTACCATTGGTGGGCCACTTCGACTGCCATACGTGTGTCAGAGGAACGCACTGTAACAAATACTATTATACAAAGTTACTGTAGCTTTCTTTCCAATACTGAAAAAAATGTAACATTTAAAGTTTTTAAAGAAAAGCAATTTATTTCCATACAATCTCTGTAGAACAGCATACAACTAGAGTCTTCGCTTCTTAGCTGGGTCCTTGTATAGGAGTCTTATAGTCTGAGATCTATTTCTTTTGTCCCGACACTTGGCATCTCTTGTTAGTAACGAGTTAGTCAATATCAGGCTTGAAATCTTGTGCAGCAGCAACTTTTATGAGGGATGAAAGGTGCTCGACAGTAAGTCTTGAGTGATGTGGGGTTTTGGTAACGAAAACAATTGTTCACAAAGGTAAGTTCTTCCGAACGTATACAGTACTCTCGATGCCAACTTACGGATCTGCACATACGAGGATGGCAGGTAAGCATACAAGCCTGGCACACCAACTTCATTGTATTTTGCCTTCAGAATAGAATCTGACTGCAGTTCAATCAATTCCATTTGGATATTCTCAGGCGCATTCTCAACATTGTAAGAATATGGTGATGCAAACGACACAAAGTCCTGTTCGTGTGAACTGAAATTATGAAAACGCTCACTGAATTCATTGCTCAGTAATTCAAGTTGTAAAACAAGTCCTCCAAAAATCTAATTTTACTTTACTAAGTTTACTTCAAAGATTATATTGTAAAATACAGTGGAACATCGGTTTCCGAGCATAATTCTTTCCGGAAACGTGCTCGCAATCCAAAGCATTCGTATATCGAAGTAAATTTCCTCATAAGAAATAATGGAAACTCAGATGATTCATTCCACAATCCAAAACTTCATATAAAATGATTAATCTATACTAATAAAAGGCAAAGGCCTCACTCACTCACTCACTGACTCATCACTAATTCTCCAATTTCCCGTGTGGGTGGAAGGCTGACATTTGGCAGTTTCATTCCTTACAGCTTCCTTACAAAAGTTGGGCAGGTTTCATTTCGAAATTCTACGCGTAATGGTCATAACTGGAAGCTGTTTTTCTCCATTTACTGTAATCGAGATTAGCTTGAAAGCCGTGGGGTCGGAGTTTCGTGTGACATCATCACGCCTCCTACGTAATCGCGCAGTACGTAGAAAACCAGGAAGAGCCCCAAAAAGCGCTGATGAAAACATGCATTATATAATTGAGAAGGCAGCGAAACAATAAGAAGCGAGCGAGTGA
>JANRMT010062791.1:89089689-89114309 GCA_026402145.1 Polypterus bichir lapradei | reverse complement strand
ATATGACAACACTCATATCAATGACAAAACAATTACATTAACAATCAAGTTACGTTATTTTTTAAATTTTTCCTTTTCTTTTTCATAACTTCTTTAACACAGTGCTTCTCCGCTGCGAAGCGCGGGTATTCTGCTAGTACAAAATATAAAGTAAAAATACATAAAACAAATTAGCCTGCACTTTACCTTTTGAAAAGAATCATGGCTGGTGTGAGTGAGTTTCTAAACTCCACCCAACGGGACGACATGCGGAAAAGCGTCCCGAAGCAATCGCAGTCTCCCAGTGCTGTAGCAGTTCACCGTAAAAGCGAATCTGAAAAGATCGTGGACATGCTATAAGCGCCTGCCTTCCATGCGTGATGCATGGAACAAAGAACACTATAAACGCGCAGGGCATAGCATTATTTGGCCACTAAGCTTGGCACGACCCTACCTGGCTGCTGTGTCTGTGTACAGGAGAGTGGCAGATCCCGCCATAATAAATAACTGTGCCGTTCCTGTTTCAAGCTGAATAAAGCTGCTGGTGTTAAAGTACTGAGACTCAGCTTCGTGTTTTGGGGTGCAAGACGGGAACTCGCACGTCATAGCACACACACACGTGGTCACAATACTGTAGTATAAACGGTATACACTCGTACGGATGTTGACTATATGAGTGAGGCACGCCGACTGACGATTAACCACAATCCCGCAGCGAGAGAGAGAAGAGCCATCAGTTGTGACCACGTGATGCTTGGCAGACATAGCGTTTACGTACTACTCATATTGCAAGATCTCGCTCATTTATCAAGTCAAAATTTATTAAAAATTTTAGCTCGTATTGCAAAACACTCGTAAATCAAGTTACTCGCAATCCAAGGTTCCACTGTAAGCCGATATGCAAAAAGCCCCCTGACCTACACTAATTTTACAAACTCAAAATCACAAAAATTTGTTAATAAACAACTCGCCAACTTCTCACGTCCACCTCAGGTCTTCAGCTGTAGTCTACACTAACTGTTGCACTAGCACAAAATTACATAAAACTAGAGCAAAAAAAGTGAAAATATGCAAGCTATTATTACTCGTGATGGATGGTTCTGCCCAGTGGCCAGTCTCAGCAGCCCAGCCAGTAGTATAGCCTGCACTTCAGTTGCAACATTGCGGCTCATTAACTTTGGTCAATGCTCGGGGTAGTGGGGGCTGTCAGTGCCATGCCTAGGGTATCAAGAAGCTGACGCTGCAACTATACTAGCAGATGATGTTCCTAGTACCGTAATGCCATGGGAAAACGCACTTTTGTCAGACGGCGAAAGTAAGAAAAGTCAAAAAGTAATGCTGAAGATGCAGAATAATTCAATCGCAAACAATAGTAATCATTTTGTACAAGTTTAGTGCTAACTAGGATCTGTCATGTGGGCCGCATAGATTTCTGTTGCGGGCCGCATGTTTGACATGCCTGGCCTAGAGTATAAAACTTGCTTTTTGTTTAAATGCAAAACTAGAGATTTATAAAACATGAACTTGTCATGAAAATTGACTTAATTGTCTGTTCAGATGGTTCAGATGTTCTTGAACTAATTAGATCACAGTTAACTGACATTCTCTAAATATGGTGCATACACTTAATGTTAATGTTGCCTATCAGTTTTGCCTATAAAAAGGCAGTGATGTGTGTTGCAGGCCATAACTGCCAATGGCAACGTTACATCTTTTGTAGAATATCAGCAATGGCAGGTTAATGGCAGGCTAATTTAGACTTCTTAGAATCATCCTCATGGAGTTTTGTGCTGAATTGGAGTCTACATTAGAGACTACTATGCAGAAATCACACAATTCCTGTTCCATTACAGGTTTTTAAAAAATCGTGGGGTATTTGGCAACAGGTGCTTAACGTGAACTGCTTCCCAGATACAATAAAGTATTCTTCTATTTGTGGGTAACCAGCCAAGATCACAAGTCAATTTGCAGCAATTGCTGAGTTTTCTAATAGTATTGGAACAAATAACTATGCACATGTTGCGATACAGGCATCATCACAGACCCAAATTGCTTTTGTGAACAGAAAGCACTTTCATTCACTTAATCTAAAACTAAAATGTGATGCTCAAATGTATCTGACTAACACTGTTGTGAGGCGGTGGGTTTATCAAATACAGTAATGCCTCCTCGATCGCGGGGGTTGCGTTCCAGACCCCCCCGCGATATGTGAAAATCCGCGAAGTAGAAACCATATGTTTGTATGGTTTATTTTTTATATATTTTAAGCCCTTATAAACTCTCCCACACTGTTTATAAATTATTCCCTGCACAGTTACAGTATACAGCATAATCCCTTTGTATTCTCTTAGATATTAGGTAAGATTCATTGAAATTATGTATGTAAACACGCTGTTTATATACAGTAAAACCTAAATATTATTTTAAAGATATCGAGTGTCTCCAATATCACATACGTTACAGCCATTACGATAGACAGGCCACCAGCAATAAATACGTACAATGCAAGAAAAATTGTATACAGTAAATGTGTGTACAGTGATACTAAACGTATGTACATGTACTAAGTACTGTAAGTAGAAAATTAATTATGGTTACTCACCAACAATGACACAATGACTTGTCTGATAACGATGAGTTTAATTTTACTGCACAACAAAGGAGAGCGTTACAGCCCTTCTAAAGGAGCCATTTCAGGCGACTGTGTAGCACCACCGTTGTTGTTCATCCGGCAGTCTTCAATCCAAATCCCTAAAGCAGATTCCATCCAGACTACTGCCTTATTACATCCACTTACAACTCGTTTTGCACCCTGGTTAAAAGGACACTGCGGTCGTAGATCTTATATTCCTTTCCTACTTTTTAAATGAAAAGAATCTTAGCCTCATTGATGCTGTAATGGCGTCCTACAGCGGGGTAGCTTTTCTCTTCCTTCAACAAATCCAAAGCGTTTACCTTTTCGGCAATCGTTAACATCTTCCATTGGCGCTTGGGCACGGCCCCTGAAGCAGTAGCAGGAGCAGATCGTTTTGGAGCCATAATGAAGGGCTTGACTATGCACAAAGATAAACACAAAAGAGCACAAAAGTTAACACTTTACACAGCGAAACACGTTGATGCTGAATGAGAGAGACATCGCATTCAGCACACAGGAACTTAACTGCGTGCTCTGATTGGTTAGCTCCTCAGTCATCCGCCAATAGCGTCCCTTGTATGATATCAACTGGGCAAACCAACTGAGGAAGCATGTACAGGAAGTAAAAAGACCCATTGTCCGCAGAACCCGCGAAGCAGTGAAAAATCTGCATTATATATTTAGTTATGCTTACATATAAAATCCGCGATAGAGTGAAGCCGCGAAAGTCGAAGCACGATATAGCGAGGGATTACTGTAGTCATGTGGGAAGCAGACCTCTAGGTCATGTTCAATGTGATAGCTGGCATCTTGGTAAGTATACCTAATTGATAGGATTGCAATTAAGTTTACATTATAAACAACTTGTTCAATCTTTATTTCAGGTAATAGTGCGTATACCACAAGAGGAGATGTAGTGAAAGGCACTCCCTCATGCAATCAGTGATAGAACCAGTGTACAAGTGTGTTTGTATATGTAATATATAGTGTTTGCATGTATGCATGATATAACTTTCTTTGTAAGTTGCATTGGAAGAAGGTGTCTACTAAATATAATGAACCATTGGTTAATAAAAAGGTAGATGACAGTGTTTGGACTTCTCATGCAGCACACTGCTGCACATTCCCAGAAAGATTTACCACATTGTAATGGCTTATGCAGTACTGCACAACATAGTGCAGGAGCATAGACTGCCTTCAAGGATGCTATAGACCCTGTCCCTCAGAATGTAAGTGCAATGCAATTAAAGTATGTTTGAATGTTAAATGCAAAGAATCTTGAATGTATTACAGCATTGACTTTTTACTTGGCAGAATGACTTATAAGTTAATAATCTTCTTTAATATCTTGCAGTTTTGTGCATATAGTCAGTCATTTTCGAATAGGGTCACCGGGGGTGATTGAACCTATCCCAACTAGCATAGGGCACAAAGCAGGAACAAACCCTGGACAGGGTGCCAGTCCGTCGCAGGTTGAACATACACCCCAGCCACATACTAGAGCCAGTTTAGTATTGCCTATCCACCTAACCTGTATCTCTTTGGACCGTGGGTGTAAACAAGCGTACCCAGAGGAATCCAACGAGGAACATGCAAACTCCATGAGAACAGAATCGCCATCTTTCATAATCTGAGGTGATGGTTCTCTTTTTGGAAAGGATTAACCTGCTGTTGCAGGTGAGGTGCTGTCAAGGGCAAGGACTTTTGGGTATACCCAGAACATAATGAATGAAAAATATCTCTTGGTCTGATATGAGACCACTTGGAAACCTCCCAGAGGGAGCTTTAGCAGGTTTTCTAGGAATAGCATGTTCTGTTTTGGCCTACTGTGTCTTGCTACTGCTGCACAAGATAAGAGGTTGGATAACGGGTGATATTTTCCGTGTTTAGCCTTTTTTGACTTGTGTCTGTTATATCGTCTCACCCAGCATATGGCAAATGTTATGTTGCTGAAATTTATTGTATGTACTTTTCTAATATTTGATTTCAGTTTTATGCTACTTGATCAGAATAATGTAATTTGTGGCATGCTTGAAGCTATTTTTTTCTTTCTTATAATACCGCTACGTAGTACATCAAATGTATGTTTATTTATTTGGAAAGTACATTGTCTACAACATTTTTTCCCATGAGATTTTATATCAAATGCATTTTCTAGGCATAACATTGACAAAATTATGGCATCTCTAAGCACATAAATTGTGGTATATGTGTGTGTTTTTATTATTTGCAGATTTTATTAGCATGTAACAAGGAAGATTTACAGGATGGACAATGTTGTTCTAAAAGGACTTCTCTAATATGAGGCAATGTTTAGGGCTTTATACATTTCTTTACAGTAAGTGCACTATATGCAGAGAACCAAACACTGTGTACATGAATATACACAATATACCATGTAGTCAACGATATACTAGGGATGTGCCACTCAATCAGCTGTCGATCTAGATGAGCTGATTCTTTACTAAAAAAGACTCAATCAGTGATTGGTTAATTGGTCAGTCACAAAAGCTGATATTTTTCAATGCCTGCTTTCCCAACCTTTATGGTAACTTCATCTTTGTTGACATAAGAGCATTGCAATACCCTCTGACATTGTTATAACACACATAACAGGAATATACTGTAGATTTAAACATTAGCAAACCTGAAAGCCTCACAACCACCCACTGCACAGGAAAATATATTAGCTATGAACCAATTAAATTGAAACAAACCCATTAAGTGTAGAATCTAATGTCTTTGACATGAAACATCACATATCACAATAACATGAAAAAGCATGTTTGAGTCATGCAGTGTGTGTAGAATGCATGTTCTTAGTTTTAGAGTATTGGAACAACGTAGACAAGAACAGGCCTTTAGGCCCAATAAAGTTTGTCAGTCCTATCCACTTAATTCTTAAAAACCTCAACTCTAGTTTTGAAAGTCCCAAAAGTCCTACTGTCTATCACAGTACTTGGTAGCTTATTCCAAGTGTCTATGGTTCTCTGTGTAAAGAGAAAGTTTCTAATGTTTGTGTAAAATTTACCACTAAGTTTCCACTGTGTCCCTGTGTTCTTTATAAACTCATTTTAACATTAAGTCTCAATCCACTGTACATATTCTCTTCATAATTTTAAAAACTTCAATCACATCACCTCCTAATCTTTTGCCTAAACTGAAAAGGCTCAGCTCTTTTAATCTCTCCTCATTACTCATCCCCAGTAGCTCTGGAATGAGCTTAAAGGCTCCAGATAAAGGTCCAGAGACAGGTCAACTATGTCCTTTTTGGAGACCAAAACTGTACACAGTACCCTAGATGAGGCCTCATCAGTGTGTTATAAAGTTGAGCAAAATTTTATTGGTCTTTTACTCTACACATTGTGCTATATAACCTAACATTCTGTTAGCCACCTTAATGGTTTCTGAACATGGTTTGGCAGTTGATCAGTGTCAAATCCTCTATACTAAATCCTTCTCATAAGGAGTACTTTTGATTTTTCAGACCTCCCACTGTGTAATCAAACCTAACTTTTTTTACTTTCTAAATGTAATACTTTTACTAACATTACATTTCATCTGCCCAAGCCTGTATGCTGTCCAAGTTCCCTCTACTATAAATCAAAATATTCCAGATGATCTTCCAATTCCCCTATCTTGGTATCATCTGCAAACTTAGCCAGCTTCTTACTTGTATTACTAACTAAATCATTTATATACATATTAAAAGTAGCAGCGGCCCTAGCCCTGACCCCTGTAGAACTCCACTCTTAACATCAGCCAATTCTGCTAAGATTCCTAACACTATAAACCTAAGCTTCCTGAGTCTGAGCCAATTTTGCACCCATCTACAAGCACTCTGAACTGCCACCTCTATTGGTTTGACCCCCAACCTCTCATGTGACATCTTATCAAATGCTTTCTTCAAGTCGAGCTATATAATTATGTGGTTTTAATCATACCCTTTTGTTGCTTCCTCGTTGAATTCCAGCATGTTAGTAAAACATGCCCTCCCTCTTCTCAACCCATTCTGACTATTCAGTAAAACTTTTCTGTTTTTGTCATGTTACTCAATCTTATCCTTAATAATTCCATCCATCCATCCATTATCCCACCCGCTGTATCCTAACTACAGGGTTGTTGGAGCCAATCCCAGCCAACACAGGACACAAGGCAGGAAACAAACCCCGGGCAGGGCGCCAGCCCAATGCAGGGCACACACACAATTCCTTCTGTTAATTATCCTGTAATGCACATTAAGCTTACTG
Organism: Polypterus bichir lapradei; assembly: GCA_026402145.1. Lineage (NCBI taxonomy): Eukaryota > Metazoa > Chordata > Cladistia > Polypteriformes > Polypteridae > Polypterus > Polypterus bichir. The sequence goes on along the minus strand of JANRMT010062791.1, from coordinate 89,107,445 downwards.
TCCTATAATTGCTTGGATCTGTCCAAAAACCCTTTTTACACAATGGGATAATATTTTCAGACCTTCAGAATTTCTTTAGTGCACAGTGACTTTGTAAAAATATGTGTCATGGGTTTATATATGAACTTGCTAACCTCCTTAAGAACTCCAGGGTAAATATTATCTGATCCTGGAGACTTATTTGATTTCAGCCTATGTTATCTATTTCTCAATCAATCAGTACTTCCTTAATAGTTCTTTTTATTGCTGGGAGGTTATCTACTTTCTCACTTGTGAAGACCTCAAATGTGCTAGTTTAGAGCTGCCACGATTTCACTATCTAATTTATTTTATTTATTTATTTTTTTAATCTCCTTTACTAATCCTGATGTATTTCACATCCTCCTTGACTGTTCTTTTACTACTAAAATACTGAGAGGAATATAGCAGATGAGGCAAAAATGACCCAGAGAGATTCTTTCTGTCTTTTAGCCACTTTCTTATCCTGCTTAATGTTTGCTCTCATGTTCTCATATGTCCTGCACTTTCACGTTGGAGTTATTAGTCTTCTACGCATTATTAACCCACTATGGAGGAGAGTGTGGTGTGTGTCTATGTCTGTGACCTGAATCCAATTGAAAATCTCTGGGACATTATGTATCGGGACATTATGTATCGGTGCATCCAGCGCTGCCAAAGTAGCACCACAGATTCTCCAGGAGCCTCAATGATGACCTGATCCAGGTCTGGGCGGAGATGCCAAAGGACATAATCCGCCATCTCATCAGGAGCATGCCCAGACGTTGTATGGAGTGCACATGGGGGCCCATACACACTGAGTCACATTGAGTTGCTGTGATGAAATTCAAGCAAGCTGGATTAACATGCAATTTCAATTTATGACTTTGATTTTCGATGTGATGTTGAATCCAGCCCTCAATAGTGGTAGTGATTTTGGTTTCCACTGGTCAATGTTAAATGCTCTCGACAACTTTTACAGTTGTAATCAGTAAAGATTTTCCACTTGAATATTTCGTTTTGAGATCCAGTGTGTGATTTATGTGTTTCTTTAATTTTTTTGAGACGTGTATATTAAAGAACCATTACGGTTTTCTTGTTTTACTAATTTATTGGGTTATTCATCAAAATCTTTTCAGATGGAACTAATAAGCTTCTTTTTATCATTGGTCAAAGCCAAAAATAAGGGTTGTTGAATGGATATGTTGCTGAATTATCAAAATAAAAAGTAAACTTTGTCAGTAATAGCAGATTTTCAAAGGCATTACCCATGCTTTTTAGACCTCTGCTGATGCTAAAAGAAAGTCACCATCTCTTTATTTATATATACATACATACACATGATGGTTACTAAATGATTGAACAGATATCTTATAATCCATTAATAGTGAATTACATTTCTACAGCAAAACTTTTCTGTTAAAGAATACGTATGGTGAAAGTGACAAATTTCTTATTCCTATAAGTCATAAGTATCCTTTCCTAAATATTTGACCTTTTTAGGTCCAAATTAGTGACTGGTGTTGCTAAAACCTGAGATTTAGTTTATTGCTTCCCATTCAACAGACAATGCTGTGATAATTTAGTGTGGTAGATATAGTCCTCTTCACTTCAGATAGCTTTTAAACTCCACTGCCAAACTTAAAATTGCTAAATAGCTTCTCCCCAATGTCCTCTCCTTGAACATTGCAAAACCTTATGGAAAAATGTACAGAGAGCCCAGTTTTTATTGCTAAAGTGACTCTGATCCAGTTTCACATTGTATTTTTGGAAAGCAAATTGATCCAGCTATTATAACAGGAAGAACATCCTGTATGGGCTCCAGAACATATGCAACCAGTTTACTGCTATGTTATACTGACCATTTCTATTAACTGAGAACTTCCTCACGATAGATTAGTATATTAATGAAAATATACATTGCAATGTTCCAATTTCAATTTTAAAGAATATTTTGTTGTTAAAGCACTGTCAATTTCTTGAATAAATTCAACATTATTTAGATAAAGAAAGTTACAGCAATTTATATAATTAATATGATTGTGTAAATCCCTTAAATTCTCTAGGCTTTTAGGAGAAAAAACTGAGTATCTTTGCTTAACAAGAAATAAGACATAGTTATAAGTGCCTGTACAGTAATTTAGTAATAGCATATAGCTGGAAAATAAAACTAGCCTCAGTGAAGAAGTGGGGGTAGAAAAAAAAATGATGGGTGCTACACTTAGCAGGGTTAGGAAAAGTCACACAATAAAAGACTGAAATAGAGAAGACTTCAGAAACATGAGAACAACTTTCAGATCATATTTGATATTCCAACTCATTTTGTAAGGCAGCTAATTAAAAATGCTTGGTCAAATTCAATTCATTTCGAGTTTTGATCTTGCTCTGTAGCATATTTTAAAGATAAGAAAAGACAGAACCAATAAGTAAAGAGCTGTTAATGAATGATCAGCCTGGATTGCCTGTATAATACTTTTACTTTATTTTTTAAAGTAGGCTTACAAGTAAGTGGACTCATGTCTGTAAGCCAAAGTAATTTTGTACAGGATTACCATTTTTAATGGAGCTTGTTTTAATACGGGTTCAAGGTAGCTAAACGTAACTGCTGAGGAACATGTCTTGAGGGAGAAATTAAATTCTTCACGTTCATGATATTGACCACCTTAACATCAAAAGAACTGGATCCTTACCTATCCAGTAGTTAAAGTCAAAATGTAGTCTCATGCAGATTAAATATTCATTCAATTGTACTGGATTGAAAGTATGTGGTATTCTCCTCATTAACTGGAGAAAAATGTTGCTTATTCATCTCTAACTACTTTGCACTAAGTTCAGCTGTAAGGATTGTATTTTATTCATATTTTTTTTTTTTTACAGGTAAGGTGAATTATGTGATCACAATGTTCTTTGTACATTTGATTTTGTGTAAAGAGAAATGTATTATTAAAATAAAAGGATATTTAAAAGGATTTGTCTTATCCAAGGTTGGATTTTGAAAACAGGGTCTTATACACATTGCCCAGTATACCCCTTTTTTTGAGATGTGGAAACATTTGATTTTTAAATCCTAAGCCTACTGTAAATTCTCCAAGATCCAGTCAAGTAATTCAACATAACGTGAAGTAAAATCCCAGGCTTCCTAATTTGTGCCGTAATAATTCTACTGCAATAACTGGGTATGCACATTTTTGCATTTGCTTTGTATTTTGGGATTTTAAACCATCTATTTGCGTGTGTCTGTATGTTTGTCAAAATACTTGCTAATTATTTCTGCCTGAATTTGAGACCTGTGGATTTATTACATATGGAAACTGTTGCTCTAGTGAATGTAAAATTAATAGCATTTTCATTCATGCATTTCAGTAAGTGTGCAGCCTTGTAAATCAAATTAGTACATACCAGTAATGAGTTTTCACTGCAGGTTTTCGCCTGCTATTCACAGATTAAAAACCTTGCAAGAAATGGTGTTCTAGAAATTGCTGTTCACAAATCCCAAAAAGCTCTCTCATACAGTCTCACAGTCAATTTGTATGTAAAGCAAAACTGTACAAAAAAAAAAAAAACTAGCATAGTGAAAATGTATTTAATATGAGCAAAGAATAGCTAATCTGAAACTACTTATTAGATTGAAATCACATTATTTTACTAATCAAATTTCATCATCTGTTTGGGAAACCTCTGTTGGCATGAGCAGCTTATCCAGTAACGTCTTAAGTTGGTTAAGTGAATTGATAAGGCTAGTTTAAAGAATGAGAAGAAATGTATAAGCGTGGCATCTCACAGATGTATGACATACTGAGTAAATGTTTAAGTTGCTCATCAATGTAGAAATTCGATAGATGAATGGATATCCAGCTAGGAGTTGTGAGGAGCTGAGGCCCTTTCTGGCAGCTTTGGACGCAAGGGTGGAATTAATAGTTGAGCTATGGAGCACCAAAATACAGAGTTTAGAGTCCATACTTCACCTCACATGTGAGACACAGAATATTGCAGGGGTAGGAGTTGTGGACAGTCAGGACACCCCAAATTAGACTTAAGACTAGCTTAAAGCCTAAAATTCACAATTCTGTTGGGGTCCCTGAAAAATATTTTCAAGAAGTATTATTCTGGCGCTCCAAATCGCTCCATGCCCTACTTGGTTTGAGAGTGAATAAGCTGAAATACGAATTAAGAATATGGTCATTGTTGGGATGTTTTCTTTGTTTCCCCCAAGGTTTGGGGGGCTGTCCATGCTCTTAACAAACTTATACATGCTGCACAGGTCATGGGAGTAATACTGACATTAAGTTTTTAGCCTAATTCTGATCCAAAACAAAGTACTCTGTTCATAAATTTTGGATTTACAGTATAAAAAAAGAAAAGATTCAAACAGAACAGCAAAAATCTTTCAAACAAAGAAATTCCACCTGAAGGTTTAACTTTTAGTGAAACTAGCATCAGCACTGCTGTGGACAGTAAGTTGATGGCTTTTGCTCTCCTGCACAGAAGTGTGCATGTGTCAGGAAAGCGTCTGTTCTCTGTGATGTTAGTCAGTTTGATACAATTAGTCTGTTTAAGGTAATCACATTCTACATTAGGGCACCATGGTGTTGTAGTGGTAGCGCTGCTGCCTTGCAGTAAGGAGACCTGGGTTCACTTCCGGGGTCCTCCCTGTGTGGAGTTTGAATGTTCTCCCCGTGTCTGCATGGGTTTTCTCCTGGTGCTCCAGTTTCCTCCCACAGTCCAAAGAGACATGCAGGTTAGGTGCATTGGCGATCCTAAATTGTCCCTAGTGTGTGGTGTGTGTGTGTGTGTGTGTGTGTGTGTGTGCCCTGCCCGGAGTTTGTTCCTGCCTTGCGCCCTGTGTTGGCTGGGATTGGCTACAGCAGACCCCCCATGACCCTGTATTAGGATATAGCGGGTTTGGATAATGGTTGGGTGGATGGATATTATAGCTTCTTGTATAGCTAATTGAATATTCTATAGTACTAGAGTGGAAATTTTACTAACAGGACCACAGCGTCAACGCTGCAGTGGAGAGTGAGTTGGTGGCTTCTGCTCTCCTGCACAGAAGTGTACATGAGTCATGAAAAGCATTGTGTCAAAGTGACTAATATCACAAAGAACCAACTACTCTGGGACTGTAGAATATTCAATTAGCTATATAAAATGCTGTGATGTAGGATATGTTTATCTTAAATAGACTAAGATTTCCATGTTAAGCTAGCACTAACAGGACCACCTAATTACCACTGGGTATTTTGGACACTGCTCGCATGCATGTCTTTGGGATGTGGAAGAAAAGACAACTTGATAAAGCCCATGCAGACACAGGAATAGTAAGTAGCAAAAGCCACTTTGCCACCATGCTGCCCTCAGGGTAAACATCTAATACATCTAATTAAATTTTCCTTCAAAGCAGTTTTTTTTTTTTTTTTTTTTTTTTTTTTTTTTTTTGCATCTTATTGAAGCTGCAGTAGATTTTTGCTTTCAAGTTGAAATGTAAGTGTTTGTGTAATATACACATGACAATTGTTTATTGCCAAGTCTCTTTAGAAACATTAATTTTTCAATTGACTTTATTTTTTGGTTTGGTTGTGACAGATAACTGCACTTATGGCTAAAATACCAAGCAACCTATTTTTTGGTCTATGGAGCCTAAAGAGACTGATTCGTTCTCCAAGCTGCCATCTCCTCCTTGGGCAGTCATCTTGAGAGAACTGAAAATAATTTCCATATTGTGTCTTGAGGACGGCACTTGAATCACTTAAGCATTAAATTGATCTTACAAATGAAACGGCCAAAACTGGTATAAGAAGTATTGTACTGGATCAAAGCTGTCACAAAAATCGCACAGCTCCGAAGCCAACAGTAAAGACCAGCCAAATTACAAATTCAAAGAGGTCTAGGGCTCTTAAAGTTAGTTCTCCACTTGTGCACATATATAAGCTGCTCTACCACTGTCCTATCTAATTTGGTTTTGAATTTAATAAATGCAATCATTTCATCATCAATTATGCTATGTTCAGTACTCCATCAGATGAAAAATGGAGTGAAATTTTGAAGTTTGTGCACATATTGCTGGGTCCACATATTAAGTCTTGAGTGTAGTTTATAAGGGTTTACACACTGTGTTATAAAATGAATAATGTACAAAGCTTCATACTGTTTGATCTTTAACTTCAAACTTTGGTAACCCTCTTTAGCATCTTAGGCAAGCATCCATTTACAGTAATATATTCAGCTATACTTTTAATAGGTTCTTCAAAGGAACATTTAAAAAAAATAAAAATAAAACTTGAAAATTTTAAGCAGGAGTGAAATATCTTTTGAAGGTGAATAAAGATTATAGGAAACATCTGTATTTAATTTTGTGATATTACTCTTGTTTTAAATACAGGGGATGCTGAAAACCAGTGCATTAAATTCCATTTTCTGGTGTTGCTTCAAACCAAATATTGTCTTTTAAAATATACAACCATTCATAATTTTGTTTTGGCTTATGGCAGGCTATAAGCAGACACAGATAAGTGTCATGCTCTAGACACAAGAGACTTGTGTGGCGTGAAGATAAGTACTGATTTCTGTAGGGATAGTGCTGTACCATAACCGGCTGACATAACAAACAGTTACAAAATAGGTCTAAGTGTTTTAATCTGAAGTATTCTTGAAAGCAACTACAGAAACCTCAATTTCACTTACCCAAGCCATTTTCCTTTATAAATACAAGAACTTGCATGGTCAGGTAAATTACCTTTTGGCCTCAGTATGATATAATGCAAAGTTGACTGATTGACTTACTCAGTCGTCAACAAAAACATTTATTTCCTGTTGAGTTTAAGCTGGAATTTGGCAGGTTGGTACATCTAAGGAAGGACATCTCTGTTAATAATTAGGGGTAAACTCCACTGCAATAGGAAACTGAATACCTCAAAATCTCAAAAATGCTTTCACTGATTTGATAAAAATCTGGTGACATGCAAGGAAAAAAATCTGCCAACCCATGTTCTTTTTATTTGTCAATACTGTATGTATTATTCTCAGCACGGAGAAGAGGCTTTATGCAAATGAAGGATGGCGCAGAAGTGATTGATGGGCCACTCAAACGGCCTCAGTAACAAATATGGTGAAGAGAGAAAGAAAAAAAAAAAAGACGTGATCACATATGGTTCATGCAGTGAGGTGTAAACAAAGTTCAGCTAAGTTCAATGTATTGCAAATGTGCTATAAACCTCAAGCACTGGTACCATTCACTGTGGCTGAGAGTGTAGGTGCTGCTTCCCTACAAGCAAAAGGGGAGGAAGACGGAAGTGGAAGCAGAAGTGGTGTCCTCATTTCCATGACCAGCCAAAATCAACAGTACAAATTTAAATGTAATGGATCCTCCATGAGGTAGTCTGTTTATGTGAATATACAGTATATTAAAATAGAATATGAAATGGGAATCCCACTTTGTCTTTGAACGAAGATACTCCACCCTCTGCTCTCAAATTTTACATGTATACATGCACAGCTGCAGATTTTAAAGGGGGATTACTTAAAACTGACGAAACACAAAAAGAAATAAACATTTAATAATGATAATATACTCAAATTTAACATTATTCCTATTGATTACCTGTTTCAGTTGAAACAAATATTTTCCTGTAAAATTTGTTAATGCAACTACTTTTTTTTTGCGCAAGGAAAGCCAGAATTGATCTAATGCAGGGATATTTTATCAATGGACAATTGTGTATAGCATGTTCAAGAGTAAACTGATCCCCAGTGACTTAACATTATTTGACTGATGTCTTTTATCTAAGGCACCTTACAACATTCGAGATACAACTGGTAACATTTTCTTTTGTTTTTCCAGTTGGAGCCCAGGCTTTCTCATGGTCACACAGTGTCAGCCAAAGGATTTGAATCTGCAACATCAGGATTTAAAATCCAAAGCCTTAACCATCACACCACACTGCTTGCCAGTAATATTAGCTGTGGTTTTTTTAAAAAAAAAAAATAAAATATATATATATATTGTGTACAGTAAAGCACTTAGAACTTCTAATTAGTGATGAGCGAGCATGCTCGGCCGAACATGTGTTCAGCTCGAGCATCGCTATGCTCGGAACATGGCGCTACTCGACGAGCACCACATGTGCTGCCCTCACTGTAATGCCAGTAGCCATGTCAGGTGCTGGCATTACAGTGATTGGCTGGCCGGAAAACGTCATCGGGTGCTAAACGGCATGCACTCGCATATCATGTTTTAGAGCAGTGAAAGGCCAAAAATTCTTTCGCGGCACACCTGAGGGACTGCCCATAAATAAAGTTGTGACGACACACTCTATGGACAATCTCCAATAAAAACAGTTAATTTTACAAGTTTGAAAGACATTTTATTAATAAGGGAATTAAAGGATAAATCATAAATTTAATTAATGTGAACGTTGAGATTGTTTTTCAGCACATACAAGATTGATGCGAGGATCAATTTTCGAAAGACAGATGCGCATTTCCTTGTCGATCATTTGAAGTCTCTCGCGTTTGTTAGACTTCATTTCCGTAAGTGTTCCGTTATCTGTTTTTCCAACATACATTTTTTTTTAACTTTATCTTTTTAGTCAACCAAAAGTTCAAAAACACTAGCAATTTTAAATATTTTACAAAAGTTTTCGCGGCGCCCCTAGAAAATTCCACGGCGCACCGGTTGCCCGACAATGTTTTAGAGCGTCAGCACACCTGCAGGCACTGGCATATAATGTTTAGAGCATCATTTTTCCTGTAAAATTGATTTTTTTGGGGGGGTTTTGGGCGTGTTTTTTTTAGTCTGTAAAAGTGGCGTACAACTCGGACAAACTGGTTCCCAGCAGCGACTTGGGAGTCCAAGATGCATCCAGACATTGTCCCCATGCTGTTTCCAGTCCATTTGGGTGGTGTTTCTGTCACTTTCAGACCTTTTCCAATGGACCAGGCACCCTCCCCTCTTCAGAGCAGGGGGTGCCTGGTTGTCTCCCATTGACTTACATTGTACTCGAGTGCTCGGTAGAGCACACGAACATCGCGATGTGTTCGGACCAAACACCCGAACACTTTGGTGCTCGCACGTCACTACTTCTAATACTTCTAATTATCCAACAGCACTATAACTGCGACTCATTGTATTGCAACATTCCCTGTTTGATGCCAGGTAACACTGCTAGTATCTCAATAGCATGTAAAATTCTAAAAACTGGTGCATATGGAATAGAAGCTGCTGTACAAGATAGAGTGACTTTTTTAAAACAAAGTTAAATGTATATTTGGCCATTAGTCATTTAGCATATTAATATCAGTAGCAATACGTTTTCCACAACAAAGACCAATTAAATGACATCTAATTATGCTTTTAAGAATGGAAATATGGAAATAGCTAAGAGTTTATCACTACTTTCCTCACCAGTTATACAGAAATTTTATTTTTTGAAGCCCTTGCTTACTTTCTAGCATACCTTTTTGTATTCATTTGAATTCTTTTCAGTCCCATGCTTTTTAAAATATGTCTATCCTCTGTTCTGAGCATTAAAGTTCATTACTTCTAAAGGGTTTTTTTTTTGTTTGTTAAAAAAGCCCTAAGGCTAATGGGTCATTTTAAGGACATCTTGACATGTACAATGTTAAGTCTTGTAGAAACAAATATAAAGCATAATATAGGCTTGCTTTCATTACCACAAAGTGTATACTAGCTTTCCTGAAAGTTTGCACAGCACCTGGACCCAATGATTCTATTTAACTTTAAAATGTTAAGACCGGTAATTAAAATGTAACGTTTTATTCCTTTTAATTTTGTTTGGTCACTGCATATATAAAAATATGTTTAAATAGCACCTTTTTTTTAATTCATGCATACAAACATTTTAAGGATTACTCAAATAGAAGATTTCAAAATCAATGAAAATTTAAAATATGTTTGGTACTTTACTCTGTCTACTCTTGCACATTTTAGGCTGAAATAATATGTATATCTTTGCTAGTTCCAATTAGAACACCTTGAATATAAAGAAGAAGAAGAATATAAAACTTTTTTTTCTACAAGAAATACTGAATAAAAAAAAAAAAAACGCCTCAAAGTACCACACGTTTCATGGGATAGTTCAAATACTATACAGCTGCCTCAAAATGGCCTTGGGTCCTGGCTACCAGTGAGTGAGAGTCTTGCATGTTAACTACAGCTGATCACAGTAAAGCGCTGCTACGTTCAGTTACAGAAATTGTACAAAGAGAAACTTAAGATCACTGAGGTTCTGGAGTGTGTTAGAACTTTTTTTTTTTTTTTTTTTTTTTTAAACCCAGAATGTTCAAAGGCAAGTTTAATGGAAAAAGCTGTAAATGACTGTGAAGACCAGCATTTTTTAAATTGGAGATAAAGCACTGCAAGTCTCTGAAGGTCGCCATATATAGGAGTATCTTTCAGTTGTATCAGATCTTGACCATAAAATATTTTTTTTTTAGTATGGTCATCTCAACCAAGTAATTTTAAAAGTTTTTGAAAGAGATGAAAAACAGCTGCACAGCACAAAGAAGGTGAAGACTTTTGGATGGCCTGCCTTAAGGACTAAACTCTTTTTAGCATGTATCTTTATGAATAATTTATTAAAAGGACACAGAGAAGGCAAAGTCAAATCAGTCTAGTAAAACTTAAACAGAAAATGCAACAATTTTAACAATTCTATTATAAGACTGCTAAATCAAATTTATTTTATTTGTCTGTCCTTTTTATGACCTGGTTATCCAGTTCATTGTGACAGGGAGTATTCTGACGTAACTGAGCACAAATTGTGAACCGACTTTGAACAGAGGGTGAATAAATAACTCACATACACTTCATTCCAACCACTCTCTCTCTCTCTCTCTCTTACAGGGCCAGTTGACAGTTGCCAGTTAACCTAAAATGACCATAGTTGTGATATTAGAGGAAATTTGGAAAACCCAGAGAAAATTCCACACGGAGGACAATATGCACAAGTAGTGATTTATCCAAGATAGGACTGTGCAGCTGTGAGACTCTAGCATTAAACACTGCTCAAGAGGTCATTCAATTTAGGGTTACAGACATTAGTGCCTATCCAAGCAACCCTGTGCTTAAGATCAAAACAAACCCTGTATGAGGTGTCAGTCAATGGAGGAAAAATAGAATAGCTAAAAAATATATGGATATCCTGTACAGGAAGTGTCTTGTCCTAGGACACTGTAGCAGTGCCAAGCACTCTGCCACCTAAAGTTCATGTTTTAGGGTGTATAAAAATAAGAATATTGAAGTATAAAAAACAGTTGTGTACATAAAATTTTTGTTACCTGGATAATAGATCAGTAAGAAAAAGATGATCCGCTGTGGCAACCCCTAATGGGAGCAGCCGGAAGAAGAAGAATTCACTTTGTTTTATTTTGAACTTCCTGCTTTTTTAAAATGTCATTTTCTGTAAGTCATGCACAAGAATGAGACTTGCTTTTGCAGAGCCTGGGTCTCCTTTGGAGGAACAATGAGGTGGTGGGTGGCAAGAGGGGCTCAGGATATAACCGGATATAAATAAGATCTCATTAAATGTACCAGTATTTTCATCGTCACATTTCCATTATGCACAATCATAAAGTTACTTGGTTTTTAAGTTTTTTTAGCTATGCTTTAAGCCCTGATTTGAATCACTGTTGTTTCATCATAAATATCTATATCTTTTTTTTAATAATGAAACCTTTCATAATTTTTAAAATGTTTTAATCCTCTTGCAAAAGTTATCTATAATCTTTATATATAAAATAATCTTTCATGTCCTATTATAATTACTCATGAGTTGATTATTTTGTCAATGATAATAAATCAATGGGTCAAGGAGTTGGTTGTGTTCTAGACTGAGATTGTGAATGCATCATGTGAGGAGTTATAGACTATCCATCTCACATCATGTGACATCTCTTTGGCCCTTTCTTGTTTACTGGAAAAGGCCAGTTGCTCTATTTATATTGCATTAAAAGTAAGATGTTGAACCATTTCTGTGTTGGGCCACTATCAATGTTTATTAACGAATATGACAATACTTTATTAACCTGGACCTTATCCAGCCGTCTCTCAATTAGTGCTTGATCTGTGGCAGCTCTTAAATACACAGCAGACTTTCTAAGTATCTTGGTATTCTAAGGCTAAGTTTGTTGTTTAGTTTTATTCAATTCAATTCATTTTACTCCAGTTACAGGCACTTAAACTTAGAAGGCCCTCGAGGTATACAAAACTGGAAATATATTATCTAAAAGGAAATATAACACAAATCAAAAACATAAACAGAGAATCCACAGGGTAACTGACCTCTCTAAAAAAGCCCCATGTGTGAATATGTCAGTGCTCCATGTAATGGCCTGGCACCCAGCCTAGGCTTGATTCCTGTGTTGCTGCACATGCTGCTAGAATAGGGTTTGACACCTACAATTTTATACTAGATTACACAAGTTCAGCAAGTTACCAGAAAACTCAGCAACTACAGCAGAAGTAGTAAGGGTGACAGCAAAAAGAATGCTTGGCGGGGCATCTGGACAGAGGAAGGAGGAAAAGGAAACCTGGTGGTGGAATAGGGAAGTACAGGAGAGTATGCAGAGGAAGAGGATGGCAAAGAAGTGGGATAGTCAGAGAGATGCAGAAAGTAGACGAGTGCAACGAGATAAGGCGCAATGTGAAGACAGAGGTGGCGAAGGCAAAAGAAAATGCAAATGATGAGTTGTATGAGAGATTGGACACTAAGGAGGGAGAAAAGGACCTGTACCGATTGGTTAGACAGAGGGACCGAACTGGGAACGATGTGCAGCAGGTTAGGCTGATAAAGGATAAAGATGGAAACGTACTCACAAGTGAGGAAGGTGTGTTGAGAAGATGGAAAGATTACTTCAAGTGGCTAATGAATGAAGAGAAAGAGGGAAAAAAGGTTGGATGATAGTGAATCGGGAAGTGCAACAGATTAGCAAGGAGGAAGTAAGGACAGCTATGAAGAGGATGAAGGATGGAAAGGCCGTTGGTCTAGATGACATACCTGTGGAAGCATGGAGGTGCTTAGGAGAGAGAGCAGTGGAGTTTTTAACCAGATTGTTTAATGGAATCTTGGAAAGTGAGAGGATGCCTGAGGAGTGGAGAAGTGTACTGGTACCAATTTTTAAGAATAAGGGGGATGTGCACAGCTGTAGTAACTACAGGGATGTAAAATTGATAAGCCAAAGCATGAAGTTATGGGAAAGAAGTTGGGTGATGATTAGTGAGCAGCAGTATGGTTTCATGCTAAGAGCGAGCACAACAGATGCAATATTTGCTCTGAGGGTGTTGATGGAGAAGTATAGAGAAGGCCAGAAGGAGTTGTATTGTGTCTTTGTGGACCTGGAGAAAGCATATGACCGGATGCCTCGAGAGGAGCTGTGGTATTGTATGAGGAATTCGGGATAATTACAGAGAAGTATGTAAGTGTTTTACAGGATATGTACGGGGGAAGTGTGACAGTGGTGAGGTCTGTGGTAGGTGTGACGGATGCATTCAACGTGGAGGTTGGATTACATCAGGGATTGGCTCTGAGCCCTTTCTTATTTGCTATGGTGATGGACAGGTTGACAGACGAGATTAGACAGGAGTCCCCTTGGACTGTATTTGCTGATGACATTGTGATCTGTAACGAGAGTAGGGAGAAGGCTGAGGAGACACTGGAGCGGTGGAGAGATGCTCTAGAGAGGAGAGGAATAAAGGTCAGTAGGAACAAGACAGAATACATGTGTGTGAATGAGAGGAAGGTCAGTGGAATGGTGAGGATGCAGGGAGTAGAATTGGCGAAGGTGAATGAGTTTAAATACTTGAGATCAACAGTACAGAGTAATGGGGATTATTGAAGAGAGGTGAAAAAAAGTGCAGGCAGGATGGAATGGGTGGAGAAGAGTGTCAGGAGTAATTTGTGACAGATAGTTATCAACAAGAGTGAAAGGGAAGATCTACATGACGGTAGTGAGACCAGCTATGTTATTTGGGTTGGAGACAGTGGCACTGACTAGAAAGCAGGAGACGGAGCTGGAGGTGGCAGAGTTAAAGATGCTAAAATTTGCATTGGGTGTGACGAGGAAGGACAAGATTAGAAATGAGTTCATTATAGGGTCAGCTCAGGTTGGATAGTTGGGAGACAAAGTCAGAGAGGTGAGATTGCATTGGTTTGAACATGTGCAGAGGAGAGATGCTGGGTATACTGGGAAAATGAAGTTAAAGATAGATCTGCCATGCAAGAGGAAAAGAGGAAGGCCTAAGCGAAGGTTTATGGATGTGGTTTGAGAGGACATGCAGGTGATGGGTGTAACAGAGCAAGATGTAGAGGACAAAGATATGGAAGAAGATGATCCGCTGTGGCAACCCCTAACGGGAGCAGCCAAAAGAAGAAGGCACAAGTTCAGAAATGTTTACACAGTCAATGAGTTTGAATGTTTTCAGGGTGCAGCAGTTACCTTAATTTTACTGTTCAGTTCTAGAACTTACCTTAGTAATTATTACAATGAATCTAAATGTGAAAGGTTTTGAATTGATCATTCAAGTCCTCTGCTACACGCTTGCACACTTTTATATGTGGTACAGTACTGTATTTCAAAATTTGTTTAAACATCTTTGTAACAGTTACAGCTAACATGTTATGTGTTATTGTATGTGTTTTACAGTAAAAACATTTAAGTATAGTTTTTTTTTCCTTATATGGATTTACAGTGCATCCGGAAAGTATTCACAGCGCATCACTTTTTCCACATTTTATGTTACAGCCTGATTCCAAAATGGAATAAATTCATTTTTTTCCCTCAGAATTCTACACACAGCACCCCATAATGACAACGTGAAAAAAGTTTTACTTGAGATTTTTGCAAATTTATTAAAAATAAAAAATTGAGAAAGCACATGTACATAAGTATTCACAGCCTTTGCCATGAAGCTCAAAATTGAGCTCAGGTGCATCCTGTTTCCCCTGATCATCCTTGAGATGTTTCTGCAGTTTAATTGGAGTCCATCTGTGGTAAATTCAGTTGATTTGGACATGATTTGGAAAGGCACACACCTGTCTATATAAGGTCCCACAGTTTACAGTTCATGTCAGTGCACAAACCAAGCATGAAGTCAAAGGAATTGTCTTGAGGCACAAATCTGGGGAAGGTTACAGAAAAATTTCTGCTGCTTTGAAGGTCCCAATGAGCATAGTGGCCTCCATCATCCGTAAGTGGAAGAAGTTCGAAACTACCGGGACTCTTCCTAGAGCTGGCCGGCCATCTAAACTGAACGATCGGGGGAGAAGGGCCTTAGTCAGGGAGGTGACCAAGAACCCGATGGTCACTCTGTCAAAGCTCCAGAGGTCCTCTGTGGAGAGAGGAGAACCTTCCAGAAGGACAACCCTCTCTGCAGCAATCCTCCAATCAGGTCTGTATGGTAGAGTGGCCAGACGGAAGCCACTCCTTAGTAAAAGGCACATGGCAGCCCGCCTGGAGTTTGCCAAAAGGCACCTGAAGGACTCTCGGACCATGAGAAACAAAATTCTCTGGTCTGATAAGACAAAGATTGAACTCTTTGGTGTGAATGCCTGGCGTCACGTTTGGAGGAAACCAGGCACTGCTCATCACCAGGCCAATACCATCCCTACAGTGAAGCATGGTGGTGGCAGCATCACCTTACTGTTTTCACTTTACATGCTTCCACTGGGATCTCTCATTAGGAAACATAATGTTAATTTTCACTCGTATGAAGATGACACCCAGTTATACCTTTCATTTAAATCAAATGAAGTTTCTCCGATGTTGTCTTTAATTAGTTGTGTTAGTGAATTAAAGGAATGGATGAATGAGAACTACTTGTCTTTAAATACAGATAAAACAGAGATGTTAATTGTTGGAGGGAATGACGCTGATCACAGCAATATTTTGTCGACATTTAACTCAGTTGGAATCCCAATTAATTTTACTGAATCAGCCCGCAATCTAGGAGTTATCTTTGATTCTAGCATGTCATTTAAAGCACATATTACAAAGTTGTCCAAAACATGTTTCTTCCATCTTAAAAATGTTAGGAAATTAAGGCGCTTTCTAAATAAACAGGATTGTGAGAAATTAATTCATGCATTTATCTCTAGTAGGATTGACTACTGTAATGCGGTGTTCACTGGCTATTCAAACTGTTCTTTATACAGCCTCCAGTTAATCCAAAATGCGGCTGCAAGAATTATTACAAGAACAAGAAAATATGAACACATAACTCCAGTTCTTAAATCCTTACACTGGCTCCCGGTTAAGTTTAGGGCAGATTTCAAAATCCTCCTTTTAACATATAAAGCATTAAATGGCCAAGGTCCGGTTTACTTGTCTGAACTTATCATGACTTACGAACCTGAGCGCACATTAAGATCTCAAGATGCCGGTCTGCTTATGATTCCAAGGATTAATAAAATAACAGTGGGAGGTCGAGCTTTTAGTTACAGGGCCCCTAAACTGTGGAATGGTCTTCCTGCTTCTATAAGAGATGCCCCTTCGGTCCCAGCCTTTAAATCCCGGCTGAAGACTTACTACTTCAGTTTAGCATATCCTGACTAGAGCTGCTGATTAACTGTACATACTGCATCTCTGTTGCTAGTCATTAGCACTAAAACATAAGTAACATGATAAGTATAATTGAATACTAACCCTCACCTATTCCGTTTCTGTTCTCGGTACTCAAATGTGGCAATTGGTGCCACGGCCCACCTGCCAAGTTGTTTGCCTGCCTGTGGTAAAGTCATCCCTGGTGGAGGATCACAGGAATCATGGGAAAGAGGGGCCCTTTCATCGGATTGGCTGGCCGAGCAACGTTTCAGCCGTGGAATGGCCAAATGGGGAGGCAGCTTGACGGATGAGGTCTCCAGCACTCTAAAAATATCAAAATCTTATTATATGATATCATCTACTGTTAAATTCTGCTCTGTACTTCTAAAATTTTTATTATTATGCTGTATTAAGGGTTTGTTCTGTTCTGTGTATTGTATTGTATTGAACCCCTTCTTTTGACACCCACTGCACGCCCAACCTACCTGGAAAGGGGTCTCTCTTTGAACTGCCTTTCCCGAGGTTTCTTCCATTTTTCCCTACAAGGTTTTTTTGGGAGTTTTTCCTTGTCTTCTTAGAGAGTCAAGGCTGGGGGGCTGTCAAGAGGCAGGGCCTGTTAAAGCCCATTGTGGCACTTCCTGTGTGATTTTGGGCTATACAAAAATAAACTGTATTGTATTGTATTGTATGTTTTTCAGCAGCAGGAAATGGGAGACTAGTCAGGATAAAGGGAAAGATGACTGCAGCAATGTACAGTGACATCCTGTATGAAAACCTGCTCCAGAGCACTCTTGACCTCAGACTGGGGCGACGGTTCATCTTTCAGCAGGACACAACCAAGATATCAAAGGAGTGGCTTCAGGACAACTCTGTGAATGTCCTTGAGTGGCCCAGCCAGAGCCCAGACTTGAATCCAATTGAGCATCTCTGGAGAGATCTTAAAATGGCTGTGCACCAACGCTTCCCATCCAACCTGATGGAGCTTGAGTGGTGCTGCAAAGAGGAATGGGCGAAACCTGCCAAGGATAGGTGTGCCGAGCTTGTGGCATCATATTCAAAAAGACACTTGAGGCTGTAATTGCTGCCAAAGGTGCATCGACAAAGTATTGAGCAAAGGCTGTGAATACTTATGTACAGTGGTGTGAAAAACTATTTGCTCCCTTCCTGATTTCTTATTCTTTTGCATGTTTGTCACACAAAATGTT
>JANRMT010062791.1:89046245-89079689 GCA_026402145.1 Polypterus bichir lapradei | reverse complement strand
ATATTTTTTTTTTTTTTTTTTTGTTCAGCTGCCTTTTAAGTTTCAAAGCCCATAATATAGCGAAAAAATTAGGTGTGAGGATAGTAGAAATTTACTAAACACAAGACAAGTCAGAATGATGTACCTTTGTGTGTTCATCCAAATGTCCTATGTATCTTTTTAAAATGCACTGTAAAGCTTGCTGCATTTTTCAAACTTTAACAGTATTCTGTAGCAACAGAGAGAGAAGAAAAACCCTAACAAATATTTTTTCCAAGAATTAGCCTCTTCCTCTTCTGTGGCACTTCTCTCAACCTTCAGCTGACTGGGAATTGAACACCAAACCTCCCCTTTTATATAAGTAAAACACAACACCCCCTAAATTGCCCCACATGTTAAACTGGTACCAGGTTAAACCAACAACCTTGTGGTCTAGCTCCTCTATTTTAGCTTTCACAGCATAATATTTTCATTACATTTGTTCATATTTAAACATTTCAATTGACTGCCCCCCTACCCAGAATTTTTTTTTCACCTTGCACCCAATGCTTCTAGCATAGGAACAAAACCTTCTGACCTTAAACTGGATTAAGAGGGTAAGATGATGGATGGATGATTAAAGTTATTATGCCAAGCTTTGAATATAAAAACCATTAGGACAAATTTGTGAAACAAGTCTTATTCAGCATTCTGAAGGTAAACATATT
This sequence comes from Polypterus bichir lapradei, assembly GCA_026402145.1. Classification (NCBI taxonomy): domain Eukaryota; kingdom Metazoa; phylum Chordata; class Cladistia; order Polypteriformes; family Polypteridae; genus Polypterus; species Polypterus bichir. The sequence goes on along the minus strand of JANRMT010062791.1, from coordinate 89,079,003 downwards.
GTACTATATTTGTTTAAATCGTGAAAATGTTTGTGATATCATTTACTGTCATTTTACCCTACTTTCTAAGCAATCACAAGGCAATGTAGAAACCAGTCCAATTTGAAAAGAATGTGAAGTTTTTCAACAGCTTTTAGATTTGTATTAGTTGTATATATCATATACAGTATGATTTTTATCTTGCCTCTTGAAAATATCCATGATGAAGCTTCCCTTTTTCAGAATGTGCTTTTTAATAGCAGTTGGAAACGTACAATTGAATTTGTTTTTGTCATATGGGAATTAAATGAAGGCAGGTAACTGGATAAAAATTTAATTTTCTTTGTTTTAGTGAATAGGGTCCCAAGAAATGTCTGGAGGGGAAAAATAGCTTGCTAGCGAGGTAACTGGGTTAAAGCAGAAAATAATGTTTCTTCTCTGCCCAAAGTCCGCTTTGGCTTCTAATGCGAGAGATTTTTTGGATGTTATCCAAGCAAATTTTGCAGTGTATGTCCTTATGAGTTTGTTACCACTGATGTCAAGTCACTGTCTTTTAACATTTTTTTTGTCTTTTGTGTTTTTATTCAAGCATCTCTAGCCTCACGAGATCCTGAAGAAACAAAAGTGTATAAATACCTACCAAGAAAATTGACTGCTTTGAAAGAAAAGGCCTTACCTTTACAGAGGTAGAGATATTTTTAGTTTATTTTATTTTACCTTTTGCTTGCATTTTTTGAATGCATGTGTAATTTATCTACACTCTGTTTTAATTTGAAACTTAGTAAAATGTATCTATCCCTCAAAAAACTAATGATTAAACATGTTCAAAGCCCAATACATGATGAATGATAATGAAACTAATTTTACATTTAACTAAAAATTAAACAACTTTTTAGAGAATGCAAGGTTGTGAAATGCATTGTAATGTTAGCTGTAACAATAAGAGTGATAGCAGGATACACTGTAATGGTACACTGGTTTTTGTTTTGTGATGAAAGATGCACATGTTGTACTATGAAATAAACTGGTAAGGATTTCTCCTGAGTGTGTTATGATGTTCTTTTGTTTCATAAAATTTTGATGAACAAATAATGGATGACATTGTTCCAGCTGCCTACCCTCATGTCACCCTTATCTCAATTTAGTAAATGTTGCACCCTTCCTTACACATTATCTTCTGTAATTGTTAATGACAGTCTATCACTGTGCTCATAAGAGTGCCACAGTTTTTAGTTTTCGTGCCTTAGTTAATTTTGCCTGGTTTAAGGAAAATGCACTGTTCTGGCCAGCATTAAAGCCATTAAGGCAATGTGCCACATTAGCAATGTGACATTTAAACCATGCTACAAAGACCTTGTTTGGTGATCTAGCATTATCAGTAATGTAAAAGGTCTTATAACATGTTTAACAGGCAGACTGGACTTCACCTCCCCTCTAGACTCTTTTAGTGTGCACTGCTTGTCCATGGTAGTATATTTTGCCTTGCTATCTTTTCTTGATGGCAGCATATGACTTCCAATCCAAGATGACCTGAAGTAATCATGCTCCATGAGGTTGTTCACTTCAATGTAATTGGCTTTCTGGACACGTTTATTTCTCAATATTGCCTACAGCAGTGTTTGACAAAGGACAGGAGTCCATTGTTTGTCACCACTGCATTCATCTATTCTGGAAAAGTGCATTGAATCAACCATATTATAATTGGCTCCTAACATCCCAAGGCCAAAAGACAGGTTCCATATGTTGAAAAATGGTCTTAATGTTCACCTAGCTTAGGGGTATCTTTTTACTAAGGGTTTTGTTGTCTCTGTTACACTTCAGAGCAACTCATAATGTCACAACTGAAGCCTGTTAAATCAAACTGCTTCTTCGTCGCAAGCTGAACTTGACTTAAAATGTTCTATATCATCCTATAGGCCAGGCCAAAGGTCATGTAACATCAAGAATGTGTAAGAGACCTAAAATGTTCTCATTTTCAAAAAATTCATTTTGATTTTGTAATTTTACAAATGTTTATTTTGATCATTAGGCCTTATAAAGTGCTCAAAACAATTAAAGGAACACTTTGAAACACATCAGATCTCAATGGGAATAACAATCCTGCTGGATATCTGTACTGATATGGACTGGGTAATGTGTTAGGAATGAAAGGATGCCACATCGTTTGATAGAAATGAAAATTATTAACCTGCAGAGGGCTGAATTCAAAGATACCCAGAATTTCAAATTGAAAAAATTATGTGACAGGCTAGTCCATTTTGATGAAATTTCATTGCAGCAACTCAAAATCGTACTCAGTAGTTTATATAGCTCCCACATAATGGTATTATGCCTGACAATGTTGGGGCATGCTCCTAATGAGATGATGGATGGTGTTCTGGGGGATCTCCTCCCAGATCTGGACCAGGGCATCACTGAGCTCCTGGACATTTTGAGGTGCAATCTGGTGGCATCAGATGGACCAAAACATAATGTCCTAGAGGTGTTCTGTTGGATTTAGGTCAGGTGAGCATGGTGGCCAGTCAATGGTATCAATTCCTTCATCCTCCAGGAACTGCCTGCATACTCTTGCCACATGAGGCTGGGCATTGTAGTGCACCAGGAGGAACCCAGAACCCACTGCACCAGCGTAGGGTCTGACAATGGGTCCAAGGATTTCATCCCGATACCTAATGGCAGTCAAGGTGATGTTGTCTAGTCTGTAGAGGTCTGAGCGTACCTCCATAGATATGCCTCACCAGACCATCACTGACCTACCACCAAACCGGTCCTGTTGAACAATGTTACAGGCAGCATAACATTCTCCATGGCTTCTCCAGACCCTTTCATGTCTGTCACATGTATTTAGAGTGAATCTGCTCATCTGTGAAAAAACACAGGGCACCAGTCGTGGACCTGCCAATTTTGGTATTCAATGGCAAAGGTCAATCGCACTCCATGGTGCCGGGCAGTGAGCACAGGGCCCACTAGAGGACATGGGGCTCTTGGGCCACATTCACACCAGTGGCTTCCTGGAGGTCATTTTGTAGGGCTGTGGCAGTGCTCATCCTGTTCCTCCTTGCCCAAAGGTGCAGATACCAGTCCTGCTGATGGGTTAAGGACTTTCTACAGCCCTGTGCAGATCAACTAGTGTAACTGCCTGTCTCCTGGAATCTCTTCCATGCCCTTGAGACTGTGCTGGGAGGCACCGCAAACCTTCTAGCAATGACACGTATTGATGTGCCATCCTAGAGAAGTTGGACTACCGGTCCAGGTATCTCCTCATGCTACCAGTAGTGACACTGACTGTAGCCAAATGCAAAGCTAGTGAAAAAACAGTCAGAGAAGATGAGGGAAGGGGCGGGATGGAGAATGTCAGTGGGCTCTACCTGTTAAGCCATTCCTGTTTTGGGGTCATCTCATTGTTGCCCCTCTAGTGCACCTGTTGTTAATTTAATTAACACCAAAGCATCTGAAACTGATTAACAGACCCCTCTATTTAAGTGACCAGAACAATATCCTTTGAGTAGTGATGGGCGGAGAGAAGCCTCACGAAGCATCAAAACGTTTTAAGCAATTGTGTCGGAAATCATATTGAAGCTTCGAAGCATTTGACACTCATCTCTCTAGTGACACCTCCTGGCCATTTTCATTAATGTTACACAAACTCATGATCCACTTCAATGATGTCTGTTAAAACTCTTATTGCTTTTATTTTTTCGCTGCTACAGACGGACAGCGAAGAGAAGGGTTCGTCAGCATCTTCTAGCATCTGATGTCTAAAAAATATAAATATATATATAACTAACGCTGATAGGCAGAATGCACTATACGATAGCAAGAGTTAAAGAAAATAAGATGCCTCACTCATTGATTCCCGGCTCTTTCAATTAGTACTGTATTTACTTTTGCACTGTATCATTATAATTGCTCCTGTTATTAGTATTATAATTAACCCTCATCTTTTCTTGAGATCACATTTAATAGCCTTAAATGTTTTCTTTGGTCTGACTTTATTTTCCATCTACAGTACTCCATTTTAATTAAGGTTTATCCCTGTACTTTGCCATGATATAGGTATGCACATTTGAGAAAGAAAAGGTGAAATCCTTAAATCACAGATGTTATTATTCGATCAAGTATTGAAATATTAAATTTATTAATACTTTACAATATTATGTGGAGCACAAAAGTAACGAGTTTGCTACGAAGAAAAGATGCCGTCAGTGGCTCAACTAACTAAGGTGGTTGTGTTTCAAATTCTGAGCGTAGTGCTAGCCCGAGTTTGATCTGAATTAAAGACTCATCAAAATTAAGAATAATAAAAAAAATGATCTGGAGTGAAATCTTTATAACCAATTTGAATTAAATAATTTTGAGAGATATTGTGGAAGGATCGCATAAGAGCGATGACTAATTACGTAAGGCAGCTCACGTATTTACATTAATTCATCTTCTATTTATTGCCATTTGATGTCAATGAACCCCTACATTGAATAAGGTGATAACAAACCCACTTTGGTAGATCAGATTGAATTTGCTCTGCTGCACCAAACATTCAAAGGTGTCAATCCGGAGCACATCAGAGTGGCTGAGAGATGTGCAGATCAGGTAGGCAGATCAGTCACTGACACAGACACACATGGGGCAATCCAAGGTTGCACTTATCAAGGTCGGCATTAAAGATCCTCTTGAGTACGGAGGCAACAAAAAGCAGCGGGATAAACACATCTGGACCTGCTGTTGAAAACGCATTTGCTTTTAACAGCAGCATCACTCACTCGTGAACACATCTTCAAGGTCCGGACAGGCGATCAGTAAAAAGTTGTCTTAATCACATTGCAATAATAAAAATTTTCTAAAACACATAGTTGTCCAGTCTATATCATTCCTAAGCAATCTTCCAGTTATAGCGGCACAATCCCAGTTACTAACATATTTACCATGTAGTTTCCCCTCCCACCAACACTCAAAGTAGGAACACATTCCACCTGATTAATTTAATATTTAAAAATTTAAACCGGTAAACCCGCCATCAACAACTACAATAACAGTTGAAATCATCACTCAATTTTTTTTTTGTTATAGACCTAAAACAAGATGCCCATTTCCATTTGATATATCTTTACTAGTGTTCTCGCCTTGCTCGTTCTCGGTCCATGGTGGAATTTGCTGTTAAATGAAAAAAAAAAAAGAAAAACAGACTCTTGGGTGACAATTCACAGTGGGTGGACGTGGGAAACGAACCCACGCAAGCCTTATTATGGAGCGGCAACGCTACCGTTGCACCACTACTGTTTTCAGCAGGGTGGATGTATATAATGTATGTTTTTTTTATGTATGTAATGAAGACGAAAACAATTATATATAGATGTATACTATATGACATACGTTCAGTGTTGCATGAAAATGTTGCCTGAGGCGAAGAATGGATATTAATGTGAGTATTATAGTGAGAGATGTGTCATCACCCATATTAGTAAAGCTCTTCTTTGCAGCATTATGCATTCTACAAGTCGGCATTTGTATGATGTATAATTTATAATTTTATTTTTTGCCACAAAGGATTATTGGGCACAATCATTTAACATGTATTGATCATCCACAAACATTCATTTCAATGGGAATTCTGTTGAGTTTTTGAACTCTGTTGATGCCATATGTACTTCAGACGGGAGCTTGATGAATAATAATTCGAAGCACTAAGCAGACATGGGCACTGGAATCGTCAAGCTTGGTTAGAAGCACCGAGCAGACATGCGTACTGAGGTTGCATCATGACGGGCTTCGAAGCCTCAGACATGCGTAGTACTGAGATTGGATCGTGACAGGGCTTCGAAGCCTCGAGCAGACATGGTCACTGGTTACTGAATCTTTGTGAAGCCTCAACACACTCGAAGGGATTGACCTCTGTATTTTGAGAGTCTATCTGACTCTTAACTCTCTAGTTATACAGTATTGTGTAATTAGTATTGACATTACACACTTCAGTTGATATAGTTAAGCTGCAATAGGTAGTTGCTGAGAATTAATTATTATTGTTGTGGATTGCTGTGATTTCCTTTGTCTGATACATAGTGTCAAAGATATATTGTCATATATCAACTTATATATATATATATATAAAATTAGGTAAATCGTGCAACCTTTTTACGGAACGCTTAATTTTGTTCAAAACTGTACGTCATATAGTATACATCTGTAAATATTTTTTTGTCTTCATTAGGAGAATACAACAATGATACTCTCGTGTCATTTAAACCAATTTAACACGCATATGTCAAACAAACATATTTCTACATCTGCCGCAGTAAGAACAGTAGTAGTAGTTCAGTTGTGTGGAGCTCGTTAATTATCCCAATTAGGTGGCTCAATGGAATTGCAACTCTCTCTCAGTAAAAACACCAGGGTTTCGCGTCGTTGATCCTCGTCTTGTGAAAGGTTTTTTTTTTTTCTCCAATTCCTCCATTTAACAATATTTTCGAACTTGGACAGATAGCGAGCGGATTAAGCTATTGAGGGAAGGTTGCGTCGCCATAGTTGGGCAGGGGGCACACATCCCTAATTATATTGTGTATGTAAAGAGTTTCATTATAAAACATAATAAGCTCCATATTTGTGTGTTTGGAGACCCTGGTGTCGTACTGAATTTGTATTGTAGAAAAACAAACTACTGTCCAGTGTGCCTAAATGTGTCTTTTTCGTTTCTGATCGCTATACTGTACTTCCAACTTGGGACAGTTTGCTATAAACAGTTTCAGCCAATCGGCACCTTCCAAACATGCAGAATGACAGTGTGAACCTTTATTGTAGCGGAGCAGTATCTTCGTTTCAGTCAGTCATTGTCCTGTTAGACTATTTACTGTTAAGTGTTACTTGAGCTACTGTTTTTATAGTACAACAGGTGGCCGACCTAGTTCTTAAATCGATATTGAAATGCACACAAAAGTCTCCTAAATTATTTATTGAAATGCCTACATTTACAGTGTCCATTTTTAGGAAGTCGTAGTTTTTACTTGTTCCCGTTATTAGGAATTATAATTTCTCAGTGTGTCAGTATTATTCGTTACTACTCGCGAGTCCCGCATCAAGATTCTGTTTTATATTCTGTATAAGCAAACTTTTTAAAAGGAGCGTTAATTGAACTGACTATAGCAGACTTGTCATCTTATTAAAATTACTTTATTGATTTGATATTGACAATTAATCATAAGGTCAAAAATCAAGGAGGATTTGAGTTTGCATGGACTGTGCTGTTTCTTTTTTTTCGTGACATCGCGTCAGTAGAGAGTGCGTTATGTTAACAATGCATTCTGTCCTAAATGACAGTGCACACGGTTTTTTATATTATCTAAAGGCTAATAACAACAACAACAACAACATTTATTTATATAGCACATTTTCATACAACAAAATGTAGCTCAAAGTGCTTTACAAAATGAAGAACAGAAAAATAGAAGACACAATAAAAAATAAACATAAGTCAACATTAATTAACATAGAATAAGTAAGGTCCGATAGCCAGGGTTGACAGAAAAAACAAAAAAAAAACTCCAGAGGCTGGAGAAAAAAAAAAAAAATCTGTAGGGATTCCAGACCAAGAGACCGCCCAGTCCCCTCTGGGCAATCTACCTAACATAAATCAAAAAGTCCTCTTTGTATTTAGGGTTTTCATGGAAGGACTTGATGATGATGGTCACGTAGACTTCTGGCTTTCAGTCCATTAATGTTGGAGCATCATGATGCTTTGAGTAGGTGGTGGTGGCGCAGGCCGCCACCACAAAGAAACCGGAAAAAGAAACCGAAGAGAGAGTAGGGGTCAGTACGGATTTTGGAGCCACTATGAATAGTTATTATGATGAATTGAACATACAGAGTATCAGGATTAAGTTAAAGTGAAGTTATGAGAAGGCCATGTTAAAGTAATGTGTTTTCAGCAGTGTTTTAAAGTGCTCCACTGTATTTGCCTGGCGAATTCTTATTGGCAGGCTATTCCAGATTTTAGGTGCATAACAGCAGAAGGCCGCCTCACCACTTCTTTTAAGTTTAGCTTTTGGAATTATAAGGAGACACTCATTTGAGGATCTAAGGTTACGATTTGGAATATAACGTGTCAGACATTCCGATATATAAAATGGAGCGAGATTATTTAAGGCTTTATAAACCATAAGCAATATTTTAAAGTCAATCCTGAATGACACAAGCAACCAGTGTAGTGACATCAAAACTGGAGAAATGTGCTCGGATTTTCTTTTCCTAGTTAGGATTCTAGCAGCTGCATTCTGCACTCGTTGCAAGTGATTTATGTCTTTTTTGGGTAGTCCTGAGAGGAGTGCGTTACAGTAATCTAGTCTACTGAAAACAAAAGCATGAATTAATTTCTCAGCATCTTTCAATGATATAAGAGGTCTAACTTTCGCTATGTTTCTTAAGTGAAAAAATGCTGTCCTAGTGGTCTGATGAATATGCGATTTAAAATTCAGATTACAGTCAACAGTTACCCCTAAGTTTTTTACTTCCGTCTTAACTTTTAATCCTAATGCATCAAGTTTATTTCTGATAACCTCATTGAATCCATTATTGCCAATTACTAAAATTTCATTTTTTTTTTTTTATTTAGTTTGAGAAAATTACTATTCATCCATTCAGAAATACCAGTAAGACATTGTGTTAGTGAATCGAGAGAGTCGGAGTCATCAGGTGCTATTGATAAGTACAGCTGTGTGTCATCAGCATAGCTGTGGTAGCTCACGTTGTGCGCTGAGATAATCTGACCTAACGGAAGCATATAGATTGAGAACAGCAGCGGACCCAGGATAGAGCCTTGTGGAACACCATATCGGATATCATGTGTCTTTGAGTTGTAATTACCAAAACTAACAAAGAATTTTCTACCTGCCAGGTAGGATTCAAACCAATTTAAGACACTGCCAGAGAGGCCCACCCATTGACTAAGGCGATTTCTAAGAATATTGTGATCAATGGTGTCAAATGCGGCACTCAGATCTAAGAGGATGAGAACAGATAAATGGCCTCTGTCTGCATTTACCCGCAAGTCATTTACTACTTTAACGAGTGCAGTTTCTGTGCTGTGATTTGTTCTGAAAACTGACTGAAATTTATCAAGAGTAGCATGTTTATTGAGGTGGTCATTTAACTGCATAATGACTGCCTTCTCTAGAATTTTACTTAAGAAAGGCAGGTTAGAGATGGGTCTAAAATTTTCAAAGGCAGAGGGGTCAAGATTATTTTTCTTGAGCAGGGGTTTAACTACAGCAGTCTTAAGACAGTCTGGGAAGACCCCCGTATCTAATGACGAATTAACTATGTCAAGAATATTGTCAATTAGCACGCCTGATACTACTTTGAAAAACCTTGTTGGTATTGGGTCAAGGACGCAGGTGGAGGGTTTCAGTTGAGAGATTATACTATGTAATTCAGGTAAATCTATCCTGGTGAAAGCATTTAATTTGTTTATAATGGAGTACCGGGGCTTTGGAGGTTCTGCAGTGTTGGGGAGATATACTATGTTATCTCTAATATCATTAATTTTTTGATTGAAGAATACAGCAATGTTCTCACAGGTTTCACTGGAAGTATTCTGGGGGCATTCCTTTGTGTTACCTGGGTTTAACAGACGATCAATTGTAGAAAATAAGACTCTGGGATTACTAGCATTTTTATTTATAATATTAGAGAAATAGCAGCGCCTCTCAAGACGGACTGTGTTATTGTATTCTGTTATTTTAACCTTCAATATCTCATAATGGATAGTTAGTTTAGTTTTCCTCCATTTACGCTCAGCTCTATGGCATGTTCTTTTTAAATCAGACACTTTTTGGGTCTTCCATGGAATAACAGTACTAGAGGATTTTTTAACTGTCTTTTCAGGTGCAACTATGTCAACAGCAGCTCTTACTTTAGAATTAAAGTTTTCCACTTTACTATTTACATTATCCTCGCTATTATAGTTGGCACTATAAACGGACTGATTGCTTAGAATGTTTGTAAGTTTTAAAGCTGCTGATGAGTCAAAGAAGCGTTTTTTAACAAAATGCTTCTCATGAGTGTTTTCTATCTTTATTTCTATATTAAATAGTAGAAGGAAATGGTCTGATAGACCAATATCAATGACCTGCTTTATATCAACTTTAAGTCCTTTAGCAATCACTAAGTCTAACGTATGACCTGCTTTATGTGTAGGTTGATTAACGAGCTGTCTCAAATCAAAAGAGTCCAGAAGGTTCATGAATTCTTTTACTTTTTGGTCACACTGATTGTCGATATGAAAGTTAAAGTCGCCGACTATTAAGAGTGTGTCATAGTTTGTAATTAAAATTGACATTAAGTCAGAGAATTCATCAAAGAAAGACGTGTTATATTTAGGAGGTCTATACACAGATAATACTAGAACGTGAGAATCTCCATGAATAACAATGGCGAGATACTCAAAGGATTGAAATTTACCAAAACTAACATCTTTACATTTTAACCGGCTCGAGTAGATGTTTGCCAAACCGCCTCCCTTTTTCCCCTGGCAGTCTGCACGAGTAAAACTGTAATCCGGAGGCGCAGATTCAATTAAAACTGCCGTGCCGTCTGAGTTAAGCCACGTTTCACTTAGAGCAATAAAATCAATGTTTCTATCACTAATAAGATCGTTTATAAGAAATGTCTTGTTAGTTAAAGCTCTAACATTTAATAGTGCCATATTTAATGTTTCGGAGGGGCAGAGCTAAATTTTATGTGTGTTATTGGTATTTGTAACAAAAACTTAAATAAAACTTAATAAAAAAAGTTATTTTTGTTAATGCCGCTCTGTGTGTATTTTTTATGTAATCTACAATCTGTTTTTATAGTTTTAATGCATTGTTGATCTAAAGTAGTAATTGTAATTAAATTATTGGTGTTTATGCCGCACTGCCTAGATTTTTTAATGTGCATTAAGATTTGTTATTAGATTATTAATGTTGTGCACTTTAACGGAAGACTGTGTTAAGCCATTATGTCCTATCAAAGCAGTAGCATTACAGAAGGGGTTTAAAGTAGAAGTAGACAGTCAAGATAGATGAATTACCTTAGCGATGTTTTCGGAGAGGACCCGGGCGCCAAGTCTATTCGGATGCAGTCCATCCCGCTTGAAGAAGCGTGGCCTTTCCCAAAAAAGATCCCAGTTGTCAATAAACCCGATGTCTCGAGTCTCGCAGAAGCCTCTCAGCCAGTTGTTTAAACCCAGCAGACGACTGTAGTATTCATTTGATCGTCTGACGAGAGGTAGTGGACCTGAGATGAAGATTTTTGCCGATGGGGTCCTCTTCTTCGTGTCTTTAACTAGTGCTGCGAAGTCAGCCTTGAGAACCTCCGACTCTCGGTGCCTTATGTCGTTTACGCCGGCGTGTAAAATAATGGATCCCACTGCCCTCTTGTGTTTCTCATAGATGGTCGGCGCCCGTCTCATCACATCACGGACTCGAGCACCGGGAAAACAAGAAACAAAAGATTTTCGATTAGGACATGTGATATTCAGGTGTCGGACAATCGAACCACCTACCACGATTACATCACCCGGGGTTGAAGGCAAACTGGGAACGCGGAGAGGGTCGAATCGGTTCTGGATTGGGATGCTCGCCTGTGCCGATGGAGGTGTTCTAGCCTTGAACCCCCGCCTGCAAAGCTGAAACCTGCCGAGGTCTTCATCTGTGTTGTCGTTGCTCCTACGAGGCGCGGGGGTGAAGCTTTCTTGCCCTTGGAATTGAGCGGCACGAGGTGGGGTTGATGTTACGTCGACTTCAGTTGTTGAGTGTGGTTTGTCCAGCAGCCGAGCCTTCAAGTCTCTGAGGTACCTTCGCCTGGACAGGAGTTTCTGAATCTGTTTGTCGAGTGCCTGGAGTTCTTCGACGACGGCAACGCGATTCATCTCACTGTCAGCCATTGTCTGCTTCCACTTCCACTTCCGCTTCGTCACCTAGGAAAGAAAGAGAGAGAGTTACCTAGAGATAAGATAAGATAAAAATGTGTCTCATTTTGCTCATTAACATATTTTGACAATGTATTTTAGTGAGAATGATTATAAACATATTACCCACGTTCATTTTCCATGTAGATATGTAACGTTTGGTAAGAATAAATAAAAAGTAACAACACATATAATAGTTATGTTGCATTGTTTATGATTAACAAAATTCCTCGTTTATCTGAAATATTCTACTTATACAGTCGATTTATTCCACTTCTGAAGGTGTACATTGTCGGTATTCTCCATTGCATTTGCCCCCCAGTGTAACATGTGCCAGTGCAACTGAGAGGTGGCAGACGAGCTCACGTAATGGGCGACAAGGCACATTCTCACCCTGATGCCCAGGCTATTGTCATGAATATTCCCATCTTGTGCTTTTTCTCGTTCCTGCCAGTTTACTATTCTTATTGGACATGTATGTAGAGGAAATGTGTGTCTTATCTTGTGTCTATGAAAGGAAGGACAGTAAAGCCTTGAATGAAACTGAGTGTTGATGCTTTGGGTAACAAGGTTACGGAGCAGGGAACGTTAAATGTGACAGTGACTGCAGGGGATTGTGTAACTGGAAGATGGTTTAAGAATACAGAAACGACAAAAGCTTAGTCTTTCAATAATTCTGTTTGCATTAATGATTTACTCTGTTGTGCTGCACTTCAGAAGATTACTTATTTAACCCCCCAGCGCAGCCTTTGATAAGATGCATTCAGAAGGAAAGGATGTTGCTGACAAAGTCAGATGTTTTTTGAAGTTTGGCTCCAGATGTGCTTATCCAGCTGCTCCTCCTTGTCAGTACTTGAGTGATCTTTATGTCCACCTCTGGATGAATTTGCAAAGTTTCTTTACAACTTTTTTGTCTCATTAATGCAGAAATCCCGAGGCTTTCCTTAAATTGCAGAAGACACTGTTGATGGTGCTGATTCTGTTTTAAAGACAGTTGTGATTAGTTATGTAGAGCTTGCTTTTACTCACATTGCTTTTTGGAAATCGATAATACAAATCAGCTACAGATCTGGGAATCACTGAATAGTAAAAGCATTTAATGAGGAATGTCTTGCGCATATACTGGTGTAATGACCACATCGGCTTTAGTGAAGCGTTTCTTAGCCTCTTTGATATGATCGACATGAGGTAGAATAGATTCTGGATTGTTATAATACGTGGTACCTTACACAAAATATGCTCATCAATTTGTTACAGATTCTAGGTAGACACCAAGGAAAAAGGTGCCCCATGTAAATTGTTCATAATGTCTCCAAAATATATTTGTTAACTTAGAGAAGTACTACATAACTGTTTTATACAAAATCAGTATTTCAACATATGCAAGCTCCAATTATGATTTGAACTCGGGTTAGCGGACCTTATCGCTTCAGCAGAGACAACTGCTTTTACACTTTGAGCCAACGCAGTTCAGCAGACGAGTGAATGACCAAATCAACTGCTGACTGCGCAGATATCAATGATGTCATCACGCTAGCGTGCCTCAAAAATCACGTGACAGGTACATTTGAAACAAGCCTCTAAGCGGCGCTTCGAGCTCCAGTGCTTCGAAAGCTCGACACAGTGTCGAAACCTCAGTATCGAGCGGCCCATCACTACCTTTAAGCAGTATAGATTAGATTAACACATTTCTGTTTTTCATGTTTGAAATCTGCCCTAAATGTGTAAAAAGAACACACAGAAATTAAAAAGTAGTTGCACTTCAAAAAAAGGATCTAGCTCATTTAATGCAGAGGTAATTGAAGGATATAGAAACCACTATTGCATATTTCAGATATTATGATTAAAATTGCCACACTTGGAACATATACTGTCAGGAGACCCTGTTTTCTTCGTCTTTGTCGTCTTCTACTACTTCTACTGCTACTTATACTATTACTACTACTAGCAGCCATGACGTGGCAGGTATGTGTTGGTGAGCAAAGATGACTGGTCGTCGTCATCGTTTTCTTCTTTTTTTCTTTTTCTTTTTTCTTTTTCTTACGATGTAAATGGATATTTGAGCCTCCAGGTCTACTTCATAACCGTTCTCTGTGATGCTTTTTGCTTAATCTTGGTTGAGTCCCTTAACCGACGCATTAAAAATGATAAATAACCTGTCTTTGATCACTAATAACTTTATAGAGATTAATCAAAATGAGCTCCTAAACTAGGCCTGATACTTGGGGCCACTCTTTCCTGGCTTATGATTTGCCATTATAATTGGACATGCACCTGCAAAAGGAGAAAAAAAAATTAGTAAAGGTAATTTCCATATTGGGGGTAATAAAATTGCAGTGTTGTGTCCACTGATACTGCTTAATTATACCTACGACAGTAGCCATCTTTGTTGTTCCACCCCAGCTTGGTAAGAGGAGAAATGTTTTGAAAAGAATGGTTTGGTTTTACATCAGTTTATTTTCACATGTATTGTTGGGCCTAGCTTGCATTACTAATGTAAAGGGGAGCATCATTCTGTATGTGTTTAATGAAAAGTATAATAAGAAAAAAGTATATCATCCATGAGTTTTAAAGTAACAGCTCTATAAATTTGTTTGTAGTTTACAAAATATAAATCAAGCAGTTTATGACCCTTAGATGACTGTTGGCAAATATTGCTCATATCCAGCCCCATGCATTTTTTTTTGTTTTTTTTTCCCCTCCTCTAGTTATGCTGTATTTACTGTTACAGTATTTTGTTGAATGGGATTAAAATCATAGACATCCTATAATCCGAAGAAAGAACAAGCTGATGAGGTTGTCAAATGTAAAATAACTTGAACACTAATGATGGTCCACTCAGCAGATAGAGATAATGAAAGGTTTGAAGTAGAAGAAATGTGGCATCATTAATCCGTTCCGAGCCTGGCGCTTTTTGTGTTTTGTGCAACAGAGGTGGTGACTCAAAGTACATGAAGGATATGTGTAGTGTCATGGAGTGAGAGAATCGCAATTGAAAATAAAGCGGAAACAAAATGATCATAAAAAGTGAAACCCCATCTGTCATTGGAAAAGTGATACAGTTGGTCAGTGTTTGCAACAATTTTAAAGAATAAAGTGAGAATAACTGAGCATGCGAAGGCCATTATTCCTAAGCAATGCAATGGTTTAATTATTGAAGCAGTAAGGATATTGATAATATGGGTAGATGATCAAGATCGCCATAATATGCCTATTTAACCTTACTTTACTGCAAGAAATTCTTGAAGCCTTTTCAGTATTTTAAAAGCTGCACGTGCAGTAAGTAAAGGT
Source organism: Polypterus bichir lapradei (assembly GCA_026402145.1). Classification (NCBI taxonomy): domain Eukaryota; kingdom Metazoa; phylum Chordata; class Cladistia; order Polypteriformes; family Polypteridae; genus Polypterus; species Polypterus bichir. The sequence goes on along the minus strand of JANRMT010062791.1, from coordinate 89,063,798 downwards.
GATTGTGATGAAGAATTTATGAGTAGGTTTTGGTTCAGTCATTTCAAAATGAGGTGACATATAAAAGTTCAAGGTGAAGCAGCGCTTGCCAATGTAAGTGCTGTGATTTTATTTTTTTTCCTGAAATGTTTAGGGAGGTTATTTGCCAGAACAAAGTTTATGTGGATGAAACTGGTTATTTTGAGAAAATACCCGAAAGGACTTTTTATTTTGAAAGCAGAATAAATTGCACTGGGGCGTAAGGTAAGGATAGGCTGATGTTATTGTTTGGGGGTAATGTGTCCAAGGATTTCAAGCTCATGCCTTTGTTTGTACAGGTATATTGCTCCCTAAATCCAAGGCCACTTCTCCATATCATTTAAGGCATCTCTTCCCATTATTTGGAAGGCAAGTGCAAAATGCATCTTTGAAGATTGGATCTTGAACCATTTTGTTGCTTCCATTAATCAATATTGCCTGGCCAACAAGATTCTTCTTATGCTTAAGAATGCACCTGGTCATCAAAGCACTTTGAATGACCTTCATCCCAATGTAAAGGTTTTATTTTTAATCCCCGAAACTCACTACTACTACAATAGCTAATGGATCAGGGAGTCATTACCTCCTTTAAGGTCCATTCATTATTTACAGCAGACATTCTGACAAGGTTCCAGGGCTACCCAGGATGATGATATGATATTATGAGAGCTCTGGAGGAATTAGAATATCTCTGATACTATTAAATATTGCTTGGTTCTTGGGATAAAGTGAAGCAGTCAAATATAAAATAAATGTGAAAAAAAAGTGTGCCCCAATTAATGAATGATTTTCAGGGTTTTATACCTGACAAAATTGCTGAAGCATGGGAAGCTGTTGACATTTTTAATTGACTGCAGTTAAACATCAGTGAAAATTATGTCACAGAGTTTAGTCACCCCTTCGTTGCTGAAGAACTGACCAATGCAGACCTTATGGAACTAGAGCAGTAGGTGACAGAATATGAAGAAGACAAGTGGGACCTAAAACTCCAGCTGAAAAAGTTATTGATGTAAGAGTTTGCTGAATCCTTTCATCTCATTGAAGCAGAGATGGTAAAGTTAGAGGAGCAAGATCCTAATACAGAGAGGTTCACTGAAGTTTACCTTATAGTTGCTGAGGGTCACAGCTGCTTAAAGGCCTTTTATGATGAGAAAAACAAAAGGTAAGTACAAACCTTCCTTGAGGCCTGTTTTGAGAAATTGACCCCAATAGTAAACCCAAGTAGCAGAATCAAACCCTTTCTTTCCAATACCAGGCCAATCATCTTTAACAGTAGCCATCTCTACATCTTCCCCTGCATCATGCATTAATGTTATTAATGTTATGTGTCCTCATGAATACCCCTTCCGATATTCAAGACATTGATGGACAAAATTTTAACCTTTAATCCTGATCCTTTTCTCTGTTTTCTTTTCCTATGTAAATTGTATTAAACACTGTTTCTTTAATGTTTTTGACTGTGTGTGCACACAGAGACTGTTTCTCTCTCTCTCTCTCCAGTGCAGCACCATATGTAGTTACTTATTACTATGTACTGCATTATGCTTAAGATGTTTGGTCTGTTTGCAGCTCTTTCTTAAGTGTGTTTTGAGTAACTCACACAGAAATAACTATGTACCTGTTCCGACCTACCTACATATTCAACTTGGACAGAGTTTGGAATGGATCTTTTGTAACTTGAGGACTGCCTGTAAACACATTTGTTTTTCAGTTGTTACATAAAAGTACATCAGTGAGGTTATACATGAGAGGACTGGTCAGTATATAAACAGCTGTCTGGTGGTATGCTCAGCTGTGGTTCAATACCACTCTGCATTCTCACCTTGCTCCTGGGGTGAGACTCACTCCTCTCTTTCCATTCCATTCTCTTATTCCATGTCTAACACATGTGCAAAATCTAAATCTTTCACCATGCACCAGGACAGGTGAAGCATTTCGTAAGGACTCATCTCAGGTGAGTGCTCTCTTTCTCATAAACACAACCATAGAACAAAGATGAAATTTAACAATTAATGATGCACGTATCTTACATTACAATATAGTGTTATTAATATTAACCAACAGTGTAAAGCCACTGTTTCAGACAGAGTTGCCAACATTTGTTAACCTCCATCCTTTCTTTAAAAATAGAGGAATAAGCTGAAGTTAGAAGAACTGTGCTTATAGTTATGAAAACTGGAACCAGCCATGACAACAATTAACCTATAAAAAGTAAAGACACTCAAACATTCACACCTGACCTTGAGTTATTTTCCTTTTCTGGCCTGGATTAATATGTAATTGTATAAAGTTTGTGAATTTAAAAAATGGAAATTTTAGGGTCAATTTTATTCCTTATTCAAACCATGCTACTGTTATTACATTAGAGAATAATTCAATAAAATATATTTGATGTGCAGAATAACAACTAAAAGACCTACATAACCACTCAAAAATCTCTAATCACTTATTAAAATCCCTAAATGCAATCACTTTTAGCCATGCCTCATAAGAGTTCAGTGCTTAATAACATTAGACTGTAATAAAATGGTAGCATGTCAAATTATTTAAATTCCTGGAGGTGTTACACAAAGAGAAGTGGTTGAAAACCCCGTCTTGGTGATATTGTGTGATATTTAATCATGTACTGTATGCAGGGCCGGCGCTACCATTAAGGCAAACTAGGCATTTGCCTAGGGTGCCTATCATAAGGGGATGGGACATAGCCGCACAGGTTAGCTACCGAACAGTCGGTTGGCACACTGATAAGCTTGGCCTAGGGCATAAAATGACATTGACTAGGGACAAATTGTGATAACTACATGAATGAGTCAGAGCATTACCAAAATGGAAGGTCTTGTGAGGTGTTCCCAGTATGCAGTGGTTAGTACCTACCACAAGTTTGTCCAACAAAGGACATCCTTTAACTGGCAACAGAGTCCTGGGCACCCAAGGTTAATTGATGCACATAGGGAACGAAGGCTACCCTTCTCTACCCGATCCCACAGAAGAACTATTGTAGAACATATAGTTTAAAAACTGAATGCTGGCCCATGAGAAAAGTGTCAGAACACACTGTGAATCACAGTTTGCTTCGTATGTGGCTGCATAGCTGCAGAACGGTGCCCATGCTGACTCTGTCCACCTCTAAAAGCGCCTTAAATGGGCATGTGAGCAGCAGAGCTGGACCATGGACCAATGGAAGAAGATGGCCTGTTCTGATAAATAACATTTTCTTTTAGAACATGAAAATGTCTGGGTGTGTGTCGTTTACCTGAAGAAGAGATAGCAGCAGGATACACCTTGGGAAGCAGTCAAGTAAGCAGAGGCAATGTGATGCATTGTGAAACGTTTTACTGGGAAACCTTAAATCCTGGCATTTATGTGGATGTTACTTTGACATGTACTCATCATGGCAACAGTATTCCCTGATAGCAGTGGCCTCTTTCAGCTGAATGCTCTGTCACATTGCAAAAATTGTTCAGGAATACTTTGAGGAACACGACAAAGTGTTGACGTACCGTCCAAATTCCCCAGATCTCAATTTGATTAAGCATCTGTAGAATGTACTGTGAAGACCTTTCCTATACATGGAGGTCCAGTCTTGCAACTTACAGGACTTAAAGGATCTGCTGCTAATGTCTTTGTGCTAGATACCCCAGAACACCTTCAGAGGTCCAGAGGAGTCCATGCCTTGACAGGTCAGGGCTCTTTTGACATCTCAGGGGACCAACACAGAATCAGGCAAGTAGTTTTAATGTTGTGGCAGATTTATTATTATTGTTATTATTATAAAAAATATATAAACAAGTAGTCACTTTATCAACGAATATACACTGTGGTTTCGGTTTCTCAGTGGAATGGGCTTGCTTTGGAGATTTAGAGTAACTTAAATTTTACTGTAAAAGTTTTTTCTGCAGAAGTCAGGCAGTATTTTTACTTGCAACATACAGAATACTGTCTGCAAAAGCAAACAATGTCTAGAATATGTCTTCTGACGTCCTGCTCATAATGGTTTTAGTAAAGGTGAGACTACCCAGTTGATTTACATAATGCACACATTACGTTTTTCTGTCTAAATCTAGTCTTGGGAAATGCTTATGTAAAATATAAATATAAAATATGAATATAAAATCCTACTAATAACCTACAAAGCCTTAAATAACCTCGCGCCAAACTACATAAGTGACTTTCTCCATCACTATGTGCCTGCCCACCCACTAAGGTCCTCTGATTCTGGCAATCTTGTTGTGCCCCACACTAATCTACACTCTATGGGTGACAGGGCTTTCAGCTGTACAGTGCCCAGACTCTAGAATGATCTACCGAAATTGATTAGATCAGCTGACTCCATGAATTCTTTTAAAAAACAACTCAAAACTCATCTGTTCAGGAAGGCTCTTAGCTCTACTTGACTTTATTACCCTTCTCTCAGTTTACCTCTCTGTCAAGATGCTCATGTAAACTGTATGTGTGTGCTAGACCATCAATTATGTTGTCTGTTAGGCTTTCTCTGAATTTACCGTCTTAATCTTCTTTCTTTATTTATTTATTTGGTTTGTACAATGCTATACACTGTATACCCTGCCGTTGTTTCTTATATTCTGTAAGTGCCTTGAGCATGGGAAAGGCGCTATATAAATAAAATGTAGTATTATTATTATTATGCTTTAATGGGGTGAGACCTTATATTAGTATTATTATTAAGTGCTAGATGTTCATTGAGCTCTGCATGCACACCAAATGAATCGCATCATGCTCTCTCTTCGCTGTGAAAACCAAACCCAGATACTTTCTTTTGACTTAAGAATATGAGGGAGCATTTTATGTTGGAATATTAGCAGTTGCATTTGCTTCTATTACAGTGACAAAGAAAAGGTTTGCCTAAGCAGTATTTACACATGATTGATGAAGGACAAAACATTTTGTACTAAAATGATTGAGAATATAACTGTAAAATGTAAAGCAATCTTCATACTTGTCACCAGTATATCAATATAACATCACAAAGACACTGTCATGCTACTAGGGTATAAAAAAGTGTTTGGCTCAGTTCAGTGATTGCAGATCTCCCTTCTCTTGCCTTAAAGAGTGTCCTGTTTCTGTTTGTTTGTGTTGTCTTTGAAAGTTTCTAGCCAGATAATATGGATGTAATACATTTAGATGAATTTCAGTTGATCTGTGTATTTTGTTCAAATATTTTAAGCAATTATAGTTTCAAGACATGCTTAAAACAAGTAAAATTTAATTCCCCCACATCCCCCCACATTTATAATTGACAGTTTTATTTATTCAATATATTGGCACTACTGCACTCTTTCTAGCCAAAGTCTCCAGATGCCCTTTTAAAAATGTTAAAATATTCCTATTTCGATCCTGTACATGTATAAAATGTCACCAGGTTTAAATAAAAAGAAATGTTTCCTTGTGTAACTGAACCATGCACATATTTAGGAAAATAAGGAAAATACTTCAGTTTAAATATATTGACTATGACAATTGTATTCTTATGCAATCCTCTTTGGCTTTGAGTGTGTATACAAACTACCAATCAATAAAAGCATTGCAATGGAAGATGTAGTTTTAATTATATGCCAACAATAGAAGAAAGAAAATAAGACACTTTTGCAAATCCAGGAAAAAAACAAATGGTTATGGACCCATAATTATTTATATGAGCCATTTGCTGAACAGTCCCACCCAGACAACTGTCCAAGAGTATTACAGCCCTATGTAAAACATCTGAACAGGTCTATTGCAGACCTCATGATGAAAAGGCTCCCTGTTTCACTTTTCTTTTTTAATACCATTTCCCATAGCTAGGAAAGATGTATGTTTGTGTTTGTAATTGGTGGTTAAATGCTAAAAGGAAAAAGATGTAAGGGGTCTGAATTACGGTTTAATTACTTTGCAGTGTCATTTGCTTCTGGTTTATCATGTTGAATTGAAATTCTCTGCATAGCCTGCCTGGGTGGATTAATTAGGGAAAGCAGAACTAATGAGGGTCCATATTTATCATGACCTACTACAGGTAATCTACTCAATGTAATAAATTGAGGAAGAATTTCTAATATTATGCAGATATATTGAGCAAGCATTCTGCCCCTCTGTGTGGGAATTTCAGTAAGCAAGTAATTGCTTTGCTGTATGTAACCCTATGTGTATGCTTTGCTGTGTCAGAAGATTCATTTTAATGTGATAAAGTTCTCTATTGCTGCATCTATTGTTTTATTTTTTTGTTTATTTTGTTACTGTTGCTAGCTGTGGGGAAAATGCAGAATTTCGTTAGTGTATACACTGTCACAGATGGCTGGGGTCTTTGTCCGGCTTGGATGCCTCTTCACTTAGACGACCAGGGGAGCAAGTGTGGCCAGAACCGTTCCTCCCCCAGGACGCTAAATGGCAGCCCCTATGGGTTGCAGTTGTGCCTCGGAATCCTGCAGGGTTTCATGGGAGATGGAGTTGGGATCCGAGGGTGCCGCCAGGGAGTGCTGCAGCTGCTGCTGAGCTTTGGAGAGCAGCTCTTCTGCCACACCTGGAAGTTCTGTCAGAATTCGGTCAACAAGCACCTGGAGTGCTTCTGGGTGCTTTATAAAATGAGCCAGCAGCTACTACTCGATGAGCCAGAGTCAGAACGAGGGAGACAAACCTTGCAGAGGAGGAGTGGAGGCGAAAGAGAGAAGAAAAAGTTGAGTATTGTGCTTTGTGCTTGAGACTGTTTTGTGTCTGTGGGAAACGAGGAAGGTGTTTCCCACAAGGTGAAGAAAAATAAAACATTTGTGTTTTATCAGTGTGCCTCCTGCGTCTGTCTGTGTCGAGTTAAGCTCTGGTATAGCACCATGTACTGTCACAACACATGACAAATTTGTACTTGAACTTGAATTACACAGACTCTGATTTTGAAGTTCAGCACAGACGCAGATTTCCTAAAATGATCCTACAAAAAGGACTTTTTCCAACCTTTGTCCCTGTTCAAGTCAAACAAAAGGAGCCACAAACAGGGTTTGGGGCAACCACCCATATGTTGTTCCTGGCTGCAAAATGGAAAGAATTGAAGTACAGATGTGTACAGGTTAGAGTCCAAAACAGAACTGAGTTGCTGAGGTAAAGCTGGTGGTTTTAAGGGCAAAAAGAAGTGACGTCTTTGAAAGTGACATCATCAGGGACAGGTGGAATTTCCTGCAAGTGGTCTGCAGTGGAAAGAGCGAGAGAATTGGTACACTTCACCATCCCCGGTTTGGCATGGAATTGCCCCATTCAGGCCCTTTAGCTGTCTCCCATGCGCATGTGTGCGACACCCCCTTTTTACTTTTACAAGGAAAGAGGCACAGCAGTAAAGTGAGCATGCAGCATTCATTGTTATCCATACTTGTGATTTTGCGTTATAGTAAAATACGGCATTAATAGTAATGTTTATTGAATTTTAACAGAAGAGTAATATTGCAATCTTGCATTATCGTTTGGCTCTTAATGTCTCTAGTATACAGCCAAAGTTCCTAGCAGATTGCTTAGTTATAGATAAAAATTTGAAAAACGCATACAATGCAGTAGAGAAAGATGATAAAAATTCAAAGATGCGGTATCTATTTCAGCTTTATATCTCTCAAAGTCCATTCCATTTTTTAATCTCTTAATTTCACAACGTTTCTTTAATAAAGGGTGGTTCAGCTGTCTAAGCCCACTTTGATCTTCTGTACTCTGGTGAATGGTGAACTTCATTTCAAAAGAAATAAGAGATTTCACTGTCTCCCACATTGGTACACCAAAATCAACACATTTTAATTCTCCAGCATTTTGTTTGGAAGTCTGTGTATATCATATTCCAAATTTACTCTACAACTAATATAACCTTTAACTGTCTCTTAATAGTATATTATGAAACAATGCATATTCAGGTAAAAGGAACTTGTGTACTTGGTTACATTCACTACCTTGTGGAATACCTTACCTTTATAGAGCATTTCATTTTTTTTTTCTTTTTTGATGCTTTTCAAGTAGATCAAAAAAATGGGATTGCTTACTTGTACTCATCCCTGTTCATAGTTTCTTTTCATCAGCTATCATACCACTACTAAGAACACTGCAAACTAAACTTGCACACTTTTTGTGTGTGAGTTAGAAGATTGTGTTAGACAGTGTTCAGAAAATCCAACACTGTCTTTGAAATGGGTAAAAAAAAAATACATAGTTCTTACAGGCCGATATAGTATTAGTATTTTTAAATAATCGGTATATATCTATAGGCAATCAAACGCTCTTCACCATTAATACAATATTTTCTGAAATTGTAATGTATGTGGATTAATATGGATGAGGATACAAAATCAAGGCTTTTCAATCTTGACACCAAAAATTATTTCAGAACTGATGCGCTATATTGCATTTTTTCCTAAAATTATATAAAAGTTAATATTCTAGACAGTCGACATTTTCTTACTTAGAAACCAATCCTAATGTACAACATAATAGTTGGTCTAATGTGGTAGAATATGGCAACCCCCTGCAGAGGAGTAAATTCTTTTGAGGTCTTCAGAGATGGGAAGTATAAAAATAGACAAGTGCAAGGCAGCTTGAAATGACAGAGTCCAAGTATCAGGCTTTATGGGAACCTGCTTGAGATGGACAGCACCTATTAAAAGTGGCTCAGACACACAAGGTTACTGAGAAAAGGCATAGAAGGTGCACATAGGGTAAGACACAGTATATCAAATATTTAAAAATGTATTCTGCAAATTCTTTTACTTGTCTTTGACAGGTAATGTGGCTAGTTAAATACAGGTTAACATTTGCATACTACAGTACAAATGACTGTGCACTTTGTGAGAGCTGTATGTTTTGAACAGCTTTTATAGAGGCCTTTCTTATGGCTGTGTACATGGTTTTATTTACTTTTGTTTTTATGAGCCCTGTGCTGAGGAATAAAACTTTTAGAAACTGAAGATTGCAACTATTAAAAAATTAATTTTGCTCAAATGAATTGCAATGAACTCTAAAGGACAATTGAAGGTGATTTACAGGACTCTTGGAAGCAACTTATCTAACCACATCTGAATTCTTTTTTTCTTTTTATTCATAATTATACACTTCCTTGTGACAAAACATTTATAACTGTAATTCATCTGTCTTGTTATTTGAGTAATTTATGGTGCCTCTTAGTTTTAAATGTTCAGCCAATAACATAATGGTAAAAAAATTACCAGACAAGAAGAGATTTGGCTGAGCCATTGATTACCAGTGTGGGATTGTAGTCACTATGTGCAGCCCTGTTGGAGGTCTGTATGACCCACAGGAGGAAGCTGCTAGCTGTTGTCTAGTGTAGCTGTATTCTGAGTTTGTGTGCAGGATGTTCCCTAAATTTCACAATATACCATACATACGTTTATTTTTCAAGAATTTTCTCAGCAGTTCATCTACATTTTCACTGACCACTCTTAACAAAGTGAATGAAGTCTAATGGCTTGTGTCAACTAACAACTCTTAATTTTAGTTCCATGTAACAAAATGTTGAGTTAGGAATAAAGACCTCTACAGTGATGTGGGGGGGGGCGGGAGCATATTTGGTACATTTTTATACAATACAGTCTAGCTGGAAAAATGTTGAATCACTTTGCCTGTAAATAAAAGGCCTCTCCTGAAGCAAACCGTTAATGTAGTTCTTTTTAGTGTATAGTTTAGAGAAGATGCCTCTGAGGGTCCTTGTAATTCGGTCGGGTGGGGGTGTTAACGGCTGACCACTGGCAATTGTCCCATTGCAACTTGTACAACTTGAGATGGTTTGGGATGTGATTCCATGACAGTGGAATGCTGTAGTGACAGCATTTGCACTGTGGATGGGTGCATTGTTGGAGGTGGTGCTGCATAGTATGATCTCTTTGCAAGACAGTGAGCTCAGTTGACTTTACTAGGAAGTTGCTATGCATTACTTACAGCATCTTCATGCAAAAACAATTAATGAAGATTTAGGGCATCTGTCTTGTTACGTGTTTTGTGATGGAAATGGCATGCATACTGTGTTTTTTCTGAGCAAGTCATGTCGTCAAATATTGACATAAATATTCATACATTGCCATTGACATTCTGAAAATGTCAAGTCACTTTTGCAATCAAAACCACTTACATCCCATCTCAACCTGTCCTGGCTCTTGTCCTGTGTACACGTTTTTATTTGCAGATAAAGCAACAGCTACTGTTTTTCGTTGTCTAGTTTTCCTCCTTGCTGTCATTAGCTGACTAATTCACGCAGACAATGGTTAGTAATGCAGTACCCAGCAGGTACACCATTAACACCTATTTTTTAAAAGTCACTGCACATAGGGGGAATTTCATTTTTAAAAAAACTGACTCATCCAACTAAATATAGGCCAGCATGTTTACAATGCATCACTGGCAAATTAATAAGTTGATGGAAGAAATCATTAAAGGAAAGATTGAGCATCACGTGTTAAGAACAGGTGCATTGGTAAGTATTCGGGCTGAGCTCAGACAGTGTTTAATTAATATACTGGAATTCTAAAAGGAAGTAAAAGCACAGGAGCTTTCAAAACTACATCTGATGGGCCTCATGTATAAACGGTGTATACGCACAAAAATGTTGCATACACCCATTTCCATGCATGTTTTGAGATGCATTAAAAACTAAACATGCCATAAAGCCACGTATATTTTCATGGTAGCTTAACACCATGCGTACACACTTTTCTGCTTTTACAAACAGCTGGCACCCAACGTCAAAGAAGTGCTACTATTTCTGTGTTGTCTCCCTTTTTTCAAATTTGTATCAATGACACAGGATTCATCAAATACACTGAAGTTAATTGCATATTGTTTACAAATTTAATTCACTTGATTGCGATCATTCTGTAACAATATAATGGTGCATGGAATGGCCAAACTAGTCCAACTACCATAGCTGCTTTAGTGGTGTTAGAAGACATTGCAAATGGAAGAATTAAAGAGTGAGTATTTATAGATCATAATGACTGTCTTCTAAGTTGAGCTATCCTCTTGGAGCTGTGTGCAGAACTGGCACTGGATTTAGAAAAGCAGACTTTGAGAAACTGTGCTGTACCTGCTACTTTGAAGATTGTGTCCACCCTGGGTTTTTAGCTGCAAGATCTTTTCAACATGAACTTGGCCGACTGATCGGGTATTTCATAAACATCTCTGACTCGCACCATGCCAGCTGTAGGGAATTGTATTATCCACTTTTCATCTAGATACAGGGTGGTCCAGATCTAATTATGCAACTTTTAATGCAGTGCACCTCGGAAACATTGCCCGTTATCGAGAAAAGGCGAACACATTGCACTCGTTGTTCGAATGAAAACCGTCTCCCCGCCATTTCAGGATCCAGGGCAGGTGCTGCCATCTATCAGCAACAAAAATGATTTTTTGTGAATTCTCTATGTAATAAACTTAAGTTATAGCATAATGAAAATTGCATAATTAGATATGAACCACACTATCCTTCTATATAAAAGCAGTCGGGATTCTCCTTCCGTCCCGTGAGTGCTACGCAGGCGCGGAGTTTCACACACGCCCCGTCCATTGTGCAGTGCACGATGGGATTTGTAGTTTCGTTTTTCCAGGTAAAAGATGATTTTCTACTCCAGACTGTGCGATATCTTCTTCTTCTTTCTTACTATATAAAAGCGGTCGGGATTGTCCTTCCGTCCCGTGAGTGGAAAGTGTAGCGGTATTCCGCTTATCACAGACTTACTACTTGCAGCTTGCGGTACGAAGTGACATGATGTGAGCAGAGTTCTGGTACTCCCATCGTTGCCTTGCTTTTGTGCGCGATGCGCTGGAAAAATAGACAAAATTATGTCTCTGGAAATAATTAATGTTGATGGAGTACAAATGCCTCACCGTGTAGTAAATATCAGGGGGGTTCAAAAGGGCTACCTCAATATAGAAAAAAAGTTTAAATTTCATCACAAAAATAACAGAAACTACGAGTATTAAAGTAATACCGCTCAAATGCAATATAACCAAATAATGAGTTTGTATAAAATATCAAATTGATCTACATATTGAATTGCCTTAAGAAGTGGTCAACTTAAAAATGGTCACCTTAAAAGGCGGGTCAGCCTAGTATATAAGATTTCCTTACACCATAGTTAAACTGGGAAATGTCAAAGTGCATTTCACTGCAATGGTTTTCCATATGTAATTGGAGCAGTCAACTGCTCGCACATTGTTATTGCAACAGCACCGTACAAGTTACTTCAACCAGGGTTGAATCACCAAAAGAATAAGCTGGCATTGTATCATCTATAGCAGGAGAGCCTATAAAAATGGCAACTCCGCACAGTCACAGGTGCTTTTTCCAGCTAGTGCGGCAAAAGGCAAGCGGTCCTTTTAAGGATAGCAAGTTAAAGAGCCATGTAAGGAGTAGAGAATCTATCCGTTGTGGCACTCTGTGCTGATGCTACACTATATATAAAGGCGCCTTCAGAGAATAAACTTGCTTATGTAAATAAAAATCCTTTCCCCTCTAATGTGCTGCTCTATAGCCCACAGAAAGTGTCACATTTTGCAAGCATGTAGCACCCTGCATAATATGGCACACAATCGTCTCCTCCCTGTACCTGAAATGAGATGAGATATGATGAACCTGACCCTGAGCCACCAAATGTTCAGCCAAATCAGGCAGCGTTACAACTTCGTTTGAATGTAATTAGCAGAATGTAAAAAAAATGGTAATCCAGATGCAGCATTTATTTTTAAACCAATTTATTTTGTGGTCAATATCACATAGTACAGTCCTTATATTCCTTAGTTCATTGGCCACATCTCTTGCAGCATCCACCATTGCATTTTGTGGCCCGTGTTAGTCAGCACAAAACCAGATGGTTGCCTAGCAGTTTCCGAGGTAGAGGTGTGTGCACAGCCAGCGCCTGAAGATGTGCTAGGCATAGCAGCACCTGGAGTCGCATCTTCAGCTTGGGGGTCAGCTTTTGTAAAATTGTCTGAAACAGAATAAACAGATAGTGAGCCGCGACTCTCCCTTTCATGGCGACTTTGATATCTGACCACTTTTTTTTATTATCATTATTTTGGGCACTCTGCTACTTTCTGAACTTGAACTTTCAAGTGTCTTGGAACGCTGTATTACTCCATAACTTCTTTTGTTGCTTATGCCATTGCTTAAGCCAACAAATTGTACATTTTTCCTTGCCTCCACTTTGCATTCTCTTCAATTCTTCTTTTTTTTCCCACGTGATTTTGACATTATCTTTTAACAAAGTACTGAAAGGAAGAGGCTATTTATATTGTTTTGCAAATTCAAATATGTGAAATTCTAGGAAGAGTCAGGGTGGGGCTGTGGGCGCGTACGTGCATTAAAAAAATTGGTATTTATAAAGGGGAAGTGTGTGAAACTTGGCACACACACAGTTTTATGCTCCTGGATTTTTTTGTGTGTAGGCACATTTCCAGTTTTGTCTGTATGCCATGTTTTAGTGTGAATTCTCTGACTTATACATGAGGCTCTTGGTTTTATTTTGGAAAAAGTAAGCAAATAGAGTTGGCAAATTGTTGAGTTGAATTACTTGTTCATGTTATTATGTTCTAATGAGTCAAAAATCAAATCTGAGTTAGTTTTATCTTTTTGTTTTTTTTTTAATTTTTATTAAATGCATTTCCATGTTGGTCTCTCCAAAAAAGGAGGTGAGTGGGCCATTGGTATTCTTCAGGCAGGCAGGCATGTAATGTGCCAGTGTTGCCAGACACTATGGATTAAGACATTCCATTGTTTCAGCAGACCGTTGGGACAAATGACCATCCAGGATCTGGTGGCCCCTGTGAGTGATCACACCGAAGCAGTATGAATGCATCAGACTGTTCCTTCTGGCAGATCTGTCATCTTTACTGCTGCTGATTCTGTCAGCAGGTACGATGGATGCATCAGTGACATTAAAGCAAGGACAGGCTCCTTGCTACTGGCCACAAATCAAGGGGGATTGATGACCACAGATCAAGGAGGATCTGTCAGAGGCCCTTTGCTCTCACCTCCTACATGACCTTTTCCTTGCAGCAGAACAGTTCCAGGCTGTTCTTAACCCCCTATGAAGCCCTTGATTGTTATGACCTGCCATTTGACATTGGACAGCTGTTCTGCAATAATTGGGTAATATCCCACAATTGCAGATTAAGACTGATTGTGTGAACTAGAGGTTTGAAGCAAGAGTGGCTACACAAGATACTGATGAACTCCAGAATGATTGGTTTCAGTATTCATAGGTAATTTTTTTTACATTTTTTTTTTTTTTTGAGACGGTTTAATTTACACATTACTCTGATTATTTCTGTAATGAAGGTTGACATTTCAGTCCAACAATGAGTGTTGCATTTCTTTTTTTTTTTTTTTTTGTCTCCCCCCACCCCATCCCTGTGTATATGTGCATTAGTATATAAAATATACACTGTAGATGTCCTTGTTAAATAAATAAATGGTAGGAATTTTGTAAATCAACTTTTTTGCCATCCACCCTTGCACTTCAACTTGAAAAATTGACGTTAAACCTATTATACTTTTATACATGCTGTTTGTCTTTTTAGCACTTTGCAATGATAGGTAAACCATGTCCTTGGAGCCCTTAGGCTACACAGGGTTATCTTAATAAACTCAACATCTTATGTTATTTATGTTTTCATTCTTCTAACATGCCAGATATTGGATTTGATTGGCAGATCTGTACAATAGGCCATTTAAAGATGGACGACCCATGTTATGCCACTATGCTGACAATAAATTGAATGTCGTGAGTGCCTCATTAGCTGCACAAGAATTCTGAAACAGTAGACTAACTGTACAATTTGTCTGCTTCATTAAATTCAATAAAGAGCTGTACAGAGTTCATCTGGAGATAAAATGGAAGAAAATGAATTTGGTCAAAAAATGTGCATTTCCTTTCAGCGTTTTGTTGTTGTAGTGGAATAAGGATTCATGTAAAACTAATAATTTGGTCATTGTGTTGTTCACATGCATTTGATTTTGGAAAAAAATGTATTTTAGCTTTTTAATCCTTTCAATGCTTTTTTTTTACATTTTAATATTTCATGTGACCTCTGATTATAGCATGGTATCAGACTTACCTTGAATTGTAAAAAGGTTCAGAACAAATTTCTTTTCCTGTTTCATTTAATAATGCATATGTGTCACACTTTGCAGGGCACTATAGCTGTTGGCATTATTTTACTTTTTCTGCCAATCAGTGTTATGATGGTACATGTAATGCTATCAGCATTTCTGTGATGAGGCCTACAGGATTAATATATTTGAGGTAAAATTTGAAGTGTGGTTGGTCTAACACTTTATTTTTAAATAAGATATAGCAATACACTCTTCTGAGAAAACTCAACTGGTCCCGATGTTTCTTAATTTTTGATTTAGCACTTTGAAAATGCAAATATAAAGAGGGAGCAATCTTAAATTATTTTTATATATATATTTTTATGACAAATAATGCATTTTACTCATCAAATTTATTGCAGCCTTCATAACACCAAGCTATACTTTTTTTGCCCAGAAGTGGCTGTCAGTCATGATCCTGTCTACACACTACAGTGGCTCAGAGCAGCAATGCCTGTGTATGCCAAAGAAGGTCTGATGCAGATATTCTATGCTTTCCTCTGGGTCATATTAGAAAAAAAAAAGATTTATTTTGTCATGTAGTCTGGGTTTAAATCCTGGCCCAGTCACTGTGTGGAGTTAACGTCTTCAACCCATGTTTTTGTGGGCTTGACTGCAGCTACTTTAGTAGTCATCTGACGTTGCAGAGGTTGGCATTCTTAGTTACAGTAACTCAAAATTTATTCAGTATGAATGAATGTGAATATGATTGTGACTGTATCTTACCATGGTATGCCAGCCCTTTCGGAACTGATTCCTTTTTTTTTTTTGCCTGATAATGCTGGACAGATTCAGAGTTTGGACTTCAGGTTTTTGTTTTTTCCCCTTATCAATGGTTTGCAAAATCTAGATTGGTGTACAGGCAAATGCTTTCTGAATTGGCATTGAAATGGTAAAGTGTTCCTTGTCATGCTTTGTCTTTTACATAAATCCTGCACTTACAGTTTTTTCACTTATAGATGACTATTTTAAGTTTTAACTAGACATATTTATTTATTTATCCTTATGGAGTCCTTATGGGAATGCTGTTTAGAACCAAGCTAATAAATACCAATTTTTAAATCTTCTTTGGGTAGCGATAATACCATTTGTCACAACCTAGGTGAAAATTGTTGCAGTGTTATCCAGAGTTACTCAAGTAAAAGCCTTGTCAATAGAAGTTACATCAAACTTTAACTATAGCCTCTTCTGTTTCTTTCTTTAGTCATACGGGTGAAACTGAAGAAATCTCACTTCATGTAAATCAGGTTGGTTTGCTTCTTTTTATTCAGGTGATAGTTGATTATTCAATTACAGGAAATGTGTGTGGTGTTTGTTTTCTTTGTATGTATATATATATATATATATATATATATATATATATATATATATAAATATATAATATGGTGGTCCAGATCTAATTATGCAATTTTCATTACGCTATAACTTATTAAGTTTATTACATAGAAAATCACCCGAAAAATCCTGGACCATCGAAGTGTGCGAACTGACGACATGAGGAATCGTCTTCGCACCGAACTGGAATCATCCCACCATAAATCAAAGTCATCCAAACGATCTTGATCTGCATAATTAGATCTGTACCTCTCTGTATATATGCACGTGTCTTCTTTATAAAAATGGTATAAACTAGTATTGAATAAATCAATAACATCACTTTTTTACTTCATAGCCAAAAAGCAATGAACATGAACTTGCCTTTGACCAGGGTTTCAACAATGGTATGCAACTTTTTTTTTTCCCATGATTTTTGACAACCTTTTGATGCTTTGATAAAGGACTGTATTAGTATTCTCTTCTTAGTCCTACAAAAGACTCTTGAGTATGACAGAAACACTTTTTTTGTACAGTAAGATGGTGAAAACAGATGTTTTTTTCCTGCTGTAGATTGTTGACTAATAAAACAGACTAATATTGAGCATTTCAATGAAAATAAATATTTTTTCCTACTTGCCACTGGTTAAATATTCATGGTATTATACATTCTGATCAGTTTCATGGAGAATTAAGAATTGTCATCAGTGTCTATATTTGTGTTAAAATTTTGTACAGAAAAGGTAATTTTTTAAAATTTATTTTTAAACTAGGTGTAAGTTATGCTATAATAGTTTGTTTTTGGTAGATTGAGACCCAAACCAGAAAACATTTCTGTTTTAGTGCCTAATCCTGCTGGAAAAAGATTTGGTACCTTATGTCTGCCTCATTGGATTTAGTAGGTTCAGGCAGTGGAAGTGTGCTTTGAAGCAGAGCACATTCATACTTTATATGCAACTTAATATTTTATATTCTTCAAAGCTGGTGCCTAAGTTATATTTACATATTGCTGCCTACTGCTGTGCCTGAATTGTGGAGCCTCATCATATAAAATCTAACATACAGTGGTGTGAAAAACTATTTGCCCCCTTCCTGATTTCTTATTC
>JANRMT010062791.1:89015950-89041245 GCA_026402145.1 Polypterus bichir lapradei | reverse complement strand
GAATAAGAAATCAGGAAGGGGGCAAATAGTTTTTCACACCACTGTATATGATGATTAATTGGAACATTTATTTATATTGGCAAACATTTCTTTCAGCCTTTTTACAGTTGCTTTGTAATCACCATATATAGTACATTGTAACCACATAGTCTGGAATTTTAGCAGCCAGAGCAATACTTATTTACATTTATTTGCTTGGCAGACGTTTTTTGTCCAAAAGAGATAAACGTAATCAAGTAACATTAGGCTGTTTGTTCAACAAGTGTTGATTGCCACAAGTGAAAAGATGTAATAACTAATACATTTATAATCATAGGTTACAATTGATTAAATTAATTAAACTTAATCTAACAACAAATAAGCCAACAATATAAAATGTCCAAGAGCAAAGTTTTTTTTTCCAATTAATTGGACAGATATTTACAGAACATGGGTTTTCAATTACTTTTTGAATATAATGAGGGAGTCAGCAGTATGGATGGATATGGGTAACTCGTTCCACCAACTAGGAACTACACAGGAAAAGACTCTGGATTGAGACTTGATAGCACACAGAGGTGACATCACCAGATGCTGTTCACTGGTAGCTGAGAGCGGGTGAGAAAGAGCACCTCACCATTGTCTCCATATACTTGGGCGCTGACCCATTGAATACTCTGTAGGCAAGCATCAGAGATTTTAACTTGATGTGTGCTGCTATAGGGAGCCAGTGCAGTGACCTGAACAGAGGAGAGACATGTGTCCATCTTGGCTGGTTAAAAATAAGATGGGCTACTGCATTCTGGACCATCTGCAGTGACTTGATAGCACATGCGGGTACTCCTACCTGGAGCGAGTTGCAGTAATCCAGACCTCATAACACCAAAGCCTGGAAATTGTGCTTCATACTCTGTCAGATAAGGTCTGATCTCGTGTATGTTGTATAGCATGAACCTGCATGAATGAGAAACAGTAGAAATGTGGTCAGGAAAAGATAGCAACTCCTCAAACACTACCACAAGGTTGAGTACTGATTTGGGAAGTGTTCGTGGCAGTGAGCCAAGCAGAGATGGAGAGTTGAGCAGACTGGCTGGCTGGGATCACAGGAAGCTGGGTTTTTGCCAGATTGAGTAGTCCTTCATCCAGGATGAGATTTCAGTAAGACATGTAGACTCTAGCTGATACTTAATGTCCTCCAGAGGGAACGGCAGGTAGAGCTATGTATCATCTGCATAGCACGGATAAGAGAAACCATAGAATTAGACCCAGTGAGGTGGTGTACAGAGGGAAAGGTAGAGCAACCAAAACTGATCCTTTAAATGTACTCCTGTGCATGCTTGGAGCACCCTTGACAACTCTCCTCACCAGAACACACTGTAGGATCTGCCAGTGATGTTGGACTTCAGCATCTGACAGCAGTCCTAGTAATACCAAGGTCACAGGGGGTGGCAAGAAGGCTGTCATGGCTGACCGTGTTGAAGCCAGATGAGAAAGCTAGCAGGATCAGAGCCGATGACATTTCAGTAGGTCTAGCAAGGTGTAGCTGGTCAACCACAGTTAGTTAGGGCCATCTTAGTCAAGTGGTTCCTCTTGAAGCTGGAATAATAGTGCACTATTCAAAGTGCTCCATGCAGGGAGGACCTGGGATTCGAGCCCATGATCTCCTTCCTGCAAGGCAATGATGTTACCGCTGCACCACCTGTGTGACTCTATCTTATAATATTTTTGAATCCAGTCCTTTTTATGAATAAGACTTTTTTGTTTTTGATAAGAGCTTTTTCATTATTTATAACTGTATTGGCACTATATGGTCTTTTCCGAATTATCAGAAGGCAGCTCCTTTATGTTCACATAGTACCTCAAAAAAGGTTTCCCTTTGCAGCTCCTTTCATATGTGGAATTCTTCCATGAAAACAATCGCAGAACTGCCCCTTTCTGTGCTGGTCCATTTTTTATAATATCCATCGATCAGATACCTGGGAGGAACAGTTTTTTTCATTTAACAATGGGTGAAAAAAATGAACGTGCATTAATGCATACAGAGTTCTCATTTCCCTTTTTTTATGGTTATCTCTGTATTCTCATGGTATTAACAGTATGTACCTAACTAAATAAAAAAAAAATAAATTGCACAATAAGAGGTTGTGCTACTAAATCCCAAAAAAATAAAGTAATAAAGTAAATAAAGTTAACAAAGTTCTGTCTATAATGGTAAATAATCGCCATACTGTACTTGCATAATTCAGTAATAATTTAGCATTTATTAGTTTATTAGTTTATAAAGAGAAATCATATTTTAGAGTAATTTTGCCTCAGAAATTGCGCAGAATCACATGAATTGTTAACCTAGAAAAATCTGTTGTAAAATCTTGGAAAGCCTTCTGATAGAAACTGTTCATATTGTGCACAGTTTCTTTTGTGTGTGTGTGTTCTTTTTTGCACTGAACTTTGAATGAAATCTTTAAATTATTGTTTTCACTTTCAATGGATTGATATAAGGCTGAAGCATGTTGCGTTGCTCCCTCATAGTTCCAGAAACAGGGGAACAATGCCCTGCATGGTTAGTGTCTGTGCACTTTGTACATTTCCCAAAAATAAATGTTAGATTAATTTCCATATGATCTGAATGTGGATGTGTAACTGAATGAGCCGTGCAGTGGACTGAGCCAGGTGCTTTTAAAATAGACTGGTCTTTCTCTTCTCCTGACAATCAGATGGAGAAAGTGGTCTGTTCCAGAACATTAATAGATTGTTTGTTTTATTAATTTATATTTATTCTGAATTTGACTCTTCAATACCAACTCTCTTATTGGTGGTTGTTCTTTTAATGTAGCAAATTAAAGTATCTGTCTTGAATTTCACTAAAGAGCCAATCTCAAAGTTCATGTTAAAGTAAAATTCACACAAGTGTCTATTTCTTACATAGATTATGGTATAATCTTTTACTCCCTATAAGTTAACATGAAATAGAACTTTCTTAGCTATTCCTGTAAAAACAGTGTTAATAAAGCCAGTTTGGAAATAGTCTCACTTCTAGAAGCATGGACTGTTAGATTAGTTTGCATATAGAACATGTAGCTACATTTACCCAAAATTACCAAAGTTCTGCAGCTTCAGTATGCTTCATGGGATTCTGGCAAAAGCTTGACACGTTGAAATGATTCCACAGACAAAATATCTTTGTTTTAAAAACTTTAGTAAAAATTCAAAGTAAAACAGTTCACACAAAAATAGAGATTAGTATTGAAAAGAACAATTCTGTTTAAAGCTTATAAATCTTGTTTATTTCTTTTAGTTTGCTTATTCAGCTGGACCATTTCTAAACGGTCAGAAAACTGTATGTCTATCCCATTTTCATGCTGTAAATAGGTCTTTCAGTCAATGCTAGCATTGGGACCTATTCTAAACAACAAATGACTTAACACTGTATCACAGATATATCTAAGTAGGTTCTATCTCATGTTAACTTACACGGGCTAAAAGGCTATACCATAATCTATAGCTAAGAAAGAAAATGTTATTCTATTCAAATTAAGCAAACACTAATATGAGTTTAACTTAAAGCATTCACTTTCTAAGATTGGTTCTTACAGAACAGTTTTATAACTGTTCTTCACATAATATGACTGTGCGGCCAAATTTGGAACAAGAACTTTTCTTTAATTTTTTCAAAAAAAAAAACCCTGTCACATCTTTAAACTAGACCCATTCATATAAGATGGAATACTGAGAGTAGGAGGCAGACGCAATAAAGCTATTATGGCAGAAAAAGCTAAACATGCACATATTGCTTCTCTTGTTGTACAGGACATTCATAAAGAAATCGGACATTGTGGGCACAATTATAGCTTTTCTGTCCATTAGGGGTGTAAGGAAATAGATGGCATACAAATACTACTTATATGCTCTCTGTGAAGATAGTATGTGTTTTTAATATACACAAATGTTTCTGCCTTGCATAAATCAATGACATTAACATAATTTTATTCTAAAACCCTCTTAATCCAATTCATGGCTATGAGGGTGCATTATCCAATCCTTTATAATAGGGTGTTAGGCAGTAAACACATTAGATGCATCACAGGCCTTAAACTAGTATACTTAATGAAATAATTGTTCTTTAAAACATCTGATACAATGTGTAAATTAAAAAAAATGCAGCTTCATTCAGTTTCATTTTATTGTGAAATGCCCAGATTTATACTGTTCATTATGTATTTTCCCCTTCAATTTATTTAAAGTAAATCCATTTATCTTAACGATTATTCTTTTTGTAATAAAGAAAATAATGATGGGATTATTTAACGTTTTTGAAAACCACATAAAATCATAAAGTGATGTTTAATGCTTTATATACCAGTGAGAAATTTTTATAAACATTTTTTTTTTTCTTCAATGCTTTTTGTTGCTTATGATAGTAGAAAGACTTTAATGATTTAACAATGTATGTTAAGAAAGACAGTGAAAAGATATTGGTGCACTGAAAAACCCATATGAAATACAAAATATATACAGTACTTCAGTCATAGGGCAGCACGGTGGTGTTCTTCACGTGTCTGTGTGGGTTTCCTTTGGGTGCTCCGGTTTCCTCCCACAGTCCAAAGACATGCAGGTTAGGTGCGTTGGCGATCCTAAATTGTCCCTACTGTGTGCTTGGGGGTTGTGTGTGTGTGCATGTATGCCCTGCGGTGGGCTGGCGCCCTGCCCAGGGTTTGTTCCTGCCTTGTGCCCTGTGTTGGCTAGGATTGGCTCCAGCAGACCCCCGTGACCCTGTATTAGGTTATAGCAGGTTGGATGATGGATGGATGGATGAACTTCAGTCATAGGAGGGGAGAAATGTAGCAATTCTCCACACCCAAAAAAGGATATCCCTAATTAAATGTGGAAGGATTAACCTAATGAATTCCCAAATGTATAAAGTAATCAACAAATCAAGAACCCCTTCTGTCTATATTTGGGTTTCCTGTACTGATTGAGAGTCCCTGCATTTCTAAAGAGATGCCTCACTGACTTGTCCACCTTGTGGGCACAGCCAAGCACATATGTTCTCCCCTCTATTTCTCTCTCCAGACCCTGGCACCTTCCTCCTGTTAGTTCTGTGTTTACCCCCAACTCTTGTCTCAATGTACCACTGGTTGAGAAACTCCTTCATGATGTCTTCCTGTTGGTTTCTTCAAGGAAGCACACTTGAGAGCAATAAAAATGCTGAAAGTATGACTGAATTTTTAGCATAAGGTCAGCACACAATTATTCATGATGGTACAGAAGAGTTAATAGGTCTCTGTTTATGTTCAGTTTCACTTGAAAGCAGCCTTTCTACAGACTACACACAGGCTTACAATTTCATGTGTCAACTACAAAAAAAAAAAAAAAAGCAATATATGACTGATATTCTTGCAACTTTGAAGGCAATATCTTGAAGTGTTTATGTTTACTTTTAAACACAGAACAAATGATAAACAAGGCAAAAAGCAATATATCACTTGGAACGTTTAAACACATTTAGTTGCTTCTGATAACCAGTTATAATTAAAATAACATTTACATTAAACATTAAAAATAAGCCTTTTTTTCCCATAAGTAAACAACATAAAAACACAAATTAAATGATCTGAGTAAATTTATTGAGATATACAGTAAATCAGTGTTAGAACTCTGTTACTCTAATTTTAAATTGCACCAAAGTATAAACTGTAAGGAGTACAAGAAATTGTAGCTTGGATTTAATAAAGAACTCAGTGGTTAAGAGAGCAACTAAAGAATTTGAATGGAAAGTAAGACAAGCAGCAAGAAACCACTCCAGTAGCACATTAATTAAATAGTTTCTAAAATGTACAAAGAGAAATCATTGAGCAGGAAAATTGCAAATGATCAGAGTATTTTAGCTGTGGTTTTACCAAAGATGGAATAAGGGAAATGTGTCGGGTAGTTTAAAAAATAAAAATTGAATGTTTAAACTTTTTAAACTAGAAAAAGTCTTGATCTTGTGTGATTTTTTTAAAGACTTTATTTAAAGGCCAATTGTAAACATATTTAACTACACTTTACATAGGAGACGTACCTAGTGAATAGAAAACGTGAACATCTTGATCTGATGCACCAAGTGTTTGATCAGAACCTGATCTAATATGTACAGTACAGGCCAAAAGTTTGGACACACCTCCTCATTCAATGTGTTTTCTTTATTTTCATGACTAAAGGCATCAAAACTATGAATGAACACATGTGGAGTTATGTACTTAACAAAAAAAGGTGAAATATCTGAAAACATGTTTTATATTCTAGTTTCTTCAAAATAGCCACCCTTTGCTCTGATTACTGCTTTGCACACTCTTGGCATTCTCTCGATGAGCTTCAACAGGTAGTCACCTGAAATGGTTTTCACTTCACAGGTGTGCCTTATCAGGGTTATTTAGTGGAATTTCTTGCTTTATCAATGGGGTTGGGACCAGCAGTTGTGTTGTGCAGAAGTCAGGTTAGTTGGACGATCATTTATTTTTCAACAGGACAATGACCCCAAACACACCTCCAGGCTGTGTAAGGGCTATTTGACCAAGAAGGAGAGTGATGGAGTGCTGTAAATGGTCATGAAAATAAAGAAAACACATTGAATGAGGAGGTGTGTCCAAACTTTTGGCCTGTACTGTAGTTAGATTTCATAAAAGTACAGAATTGATATTGGTGTTTTGTAATAGATGGAATTTTTATTAAAAAAAAACCCAGTATTTAAAAATTAGCTTCTAGAATGCTTTTTTCTTTTCTGCTAGGTAAACTTAACATTCTCGATCCTACTTATTCTAATTCACTGGTGAAGGGGGTTAGGGTATTCAGAGCATTTCCAAACAGCACTGGACACAAGGCAGGAAACTTCCCTGGACAGGACATTACATCCCAGGGGCTCCTTAATGACACACCTATAACTGCACTCGCACAGGGCGAATTTGGATTTTTTTAATTAATGTAACCTGCAAGTGTTTGTGGATGAAGGAGGGAAATCGCTACAGACATGTGGAGAATGTGTGATGTTTGCACAATATATAAACTAGGGCCAATGTATTTGTGAGGTAACAGGGCTAAGCACTGTCACTGTTCTGACAATTATACTATTTGACAAGTACGGAAATGAAATATGATAGGGCAATGTACTAAGGAAACTGTAAAGAAAGAAGTTGAGATTTGAGCCAAAGTCAAAAGGCTTTAAAGTTAACAATAGGATTGTATTACCTTTTCAAAGCATACATATGGTAAGTAGGTTTAATAATTGCAGCACTCCAAAAATGTGTTCTTTTGGAATTGCTGCATGTTAAGTAACCGAAAAATATAGAAATATGACAGAAAAGGCGATATCCCTCCCATCGTGATTACGGCGGTACAAACATCACATGAGAGACAAAGATATACTTTAGCTTACTTTACTGACGGTTTTACGAGGTTACAGTCGGGAAGCTTATGACAGACTCTGTCAAGGTGTGGGAGTCTTGATCTACGCGGTCTGCCATCTTTCGTCACCACGCTGAAAGGGTTTTCTGGACGGATGACATAATCTTCCACCCGACAGCTTCAAAGGGTTTGACTGCTTGTTCCATGTATTTATACTGTCTTCTCCATGTGCAGAACCCTCTCTGGTCTCCAAACAAGGAAAGTAAGGATTCAGTTTCATCTCAGGAATAGTACAATGCCCCTCTCTGGTCTCCAAACAAGGACAGTAAACTCAAACCCCACCTCCAACAAGAATAGCACAATGCTCACACTGCAGTTTGTCCCATTCTCCGAACTTCTAGGCTAATGGTTTATAAATGCAGCCTAGTCCCTGTGTACCATACTTGATCTGCCTGTATGAATAAATCCATAACAGTGTGCATAGAGACAATGACAATAACCTTAATATTATAACAGAGTATAACAATAATGTAAAATAAATGTGTGATTAATAAAATGTACATACTGTAGTAATCATACAGGAGCTTGAGGTTAGTGTTATGTTTTTTTTATTATCCCAGTAACTTGTATTGATTCTAAGATGCCAAAGAGATGTGCTTTGATATTTCTGGGTATTAAATAAGCAAATATTAAGATCACTTGGGTAACGTGTGTCTTATCCATAAAAACAAGCGTATCACCAATGAGTAACTTAATGTGAGGAGAACTGTTGGTGAACATTGCCGAACAATATCCAGAAACATTTATGTGATTAATATATGGGATGTTATGCATACAGACATGTGTAAACTATCAAGAACTTTTGCAGTTGCAGAGCTTGTAACTTTAAAAACTAAAATGGATGAAATGCTTGCTGTAATTTATAACTTACTGTCCTAGTCAAAAGAATAAAACCATCATTATGAATTTAAGAGGTAATTGGTACCTGAGAGAATTTTTTCCTATCTGTTTTTATTTCCTCTTTGTCGAAGTTTATTCATAAATATAAGATGACAAGGTAGTAATGAACTTGGAGTTAAAATTTTAATCACTTGATTAATTATAAATAGCAATTCCTTCCTGCATTCCTGTTTTTATGTTAGTACTGTAATTAGCCTAAAACAAAACTTTAACTGCCATATTTCTGAAAATAGCTCTTATTCCAGTCCATCTTTGTTCACTGTAAATGCAAATTTCTACATAACACATTTTAAGGCTACATGTTATAGTAACATACATGCAAGATAAGCAGATTTTCATTCAGAAAGAAAATACACACACCTACTTCTTTTGGTCACATTGTCACCTCTATTACTGAATACTGCAAATATGTATTTTTATGATTTTGAACAGTTGTAGTTTCTCACTGATGGCATTGGTAAATGCTCTGTGCTCCATCTGGTACCATCCATCTCTATAAACATCAGGTACCAGTTTGTGCAAGTAAATCACTAAATGCTGGAGTCCTTAATTTCTGAAGTAAATGAATTTCCATTTCAACAAATGTCATTTTGCAATATAAGCATGACCAGAATTACATCTGGTTTTAAATTGGTGTTCATGTTTATCATCTAGGAAAGAAGTATTGGATATCTTCTGTCAGTTTACCCTGCATTAGATAAGTACAAGTTTTGGTATCACTGGCTTGAAATAATGGAAAAACAGTACAGAAACACCCTCAAACACTTCACAATAATGAAATATTTAGCACTTTGAAAATTGTACATAGCATCTCGCCACCACAAATCAGCATGCATGCTGGTTGTTTTGGCATTTGATAATTTATATAGACAATGTGAACTCAAAATGGACAATGACCAGGAGTGAGGTTGGAACTAAGGGTACTGGATCTGTCATGCAGCAGTGTTGACTGCTTTGGCTCTGTGCTGCTCATCTTCAT
Organism: Polypterus bichir lapradei; assembly: GCA_026402145.1. Classification (NCBI taxonomy): domain Eukaryota; kingdom Metazoa; phylum Chordata; class Cladistia; order Polypteriformes; family Polypteridae; genus Polypterus; species Polypterus bichir. The sequence goes on along the minus strand of JANRMT010062791.1, from coordinate 89,031,947 downwards.
GTTAGTATTGGCATACAGAATTTCACTTGACTTTTTATTAACACAGATTTCAACATTGTATTTAAAGTAGGCTAAAAGAAGACCATTGTCATTTTCTGATGTATGAAGTAGGATTTGCCTGTCGGCAATGATTTGTCATGCCATTAACGATGTAAAATTCAAATTGAAAATGCAATGTCATCTTGCCCATTACCTTTTCTCAAAGGCAGCAAAGGAAATACATTTTGAGGTTTCAGTAATCCATTCAATTTATGATGTAAATTTCAAATATGTTGTACTTTTTTAAATAATCGAGGCACTTTGTAAAAAGATACTTTGAAGCATTGCATGACGTTAGTCAAATGATAAATTTCTTCCTTCATCAGAAGTTAACTGTAAGTAATAGAGTTCTATTCCTCAATGTCTTCTTTGATGCCCAGGCGGTTTTATTATATATTAATATCATTCAGTACTTAGCATGGTGAATGGTGAAGTAAAACATAATACAGACAGTATCTGTGACAGTCTATGACCTAAAGAATGACACCATTTTGTTCTTTCCTGACACTGATTAAATTGAGCGCAGATAGGAGTGTGACAAAATGACACATTTATCAGACAGCTGCTTACCACTGAAAGCACTGACTTCTTGTTTTTGCTCTGTTTAGCTGAGACTACCAAACAATCGATCAGAAAAGGCAGCCAGCCGACTGATGCTGAAGAGCTGTCACCATCCTTCGTATTGTCCGCTCCTGCTGCCGTGACTTTGGATGAAACAACTTCAGGTACTGGACGTTTGTGTCTACATATTAATGTAAAATGAGAATTGATTGAATTTTGTGGACCTCAAGTACAGTAAATATAATGTAATTTATACCAAATGGGTTATGGTGTATGAAAATGTACATTTCAATAATAATGAGTTGTAGAAAGATTTGTTTTAATTCCAAAATATTATGAACAAGCTTAAATAGTTCAAGTGAGTGACAATAAAATAACTTAATAGGAGATAAAGGCAGCAATAATAAATCCCAAGAACAGGAAGCATAAACAGTTCTATACCATTTACATACAGCTTCAGTATTTTAAAAAAAAAAAACAAAAAAAAAACCAAAAACTGAGTAAATTGATAAATTGTTTACATCTTTCAAGCCTTGAAATCCACACTTGGGCAAGATACAGTATGTTACTGAAAGGATATTTTCATTGAATAGCAGGGCTTTTTGAATCTTGTAAATCTGTGTCCTGTAGTACAAAGCTACAAATACTAGTGTCATGGAGGCATTGAATATTAACAATATGAATACTCACAAACTGATATGAGAAGAGAGTTAGGTTTCTGGTAATTCCAATTTGGTCTTAGCAATGGACTGTGCAAAAAAAACCCCACAAAAAACACACAAGATGACCATAGAGAATTTTTTTGGGGGGGGAATTAATACATATTGTCCAGAAAGACTTAGATGTATTATGTGAATATACTGCCAGTAATGGCCCTTGATTCTTCATAGTCCTGATCGTATTAGTAGAAGACTTTTGAAATGTTGAAAACAACAACTGAACTTGTGTGCATTTTATTAAATATTCATCTTTTTTTTTTCTTTAGAATAGGCATATATTACAAAGCTGTGTAAACATCTGTCTGCTGTCTTTGCAGAATACCAAGAAACTTTATTCAAGTTGAGATCAAGCATCCTTACATTATTTGTATCTGTTAAAAAAAAAAAAAATCCCACAGGGAAAAATGTGGGGCCTATTTTCATTTTGCCTCCTTGGTTTCATCTTTTGTATAACCTCGTTCTTGGTAACTTTCTGTAGATTTCTCAGTAATATTTTTTTCAGTATCACCTATTGATTTTTTTTTTGTATCACCCATTCCTGCTTCCGTGCAGAGTGGCCTATTCAAGATGATGATCTGGATTTTAACTTATTATGGGGTACTGACAGGTAGCCTGTCTGAAGGTGAACAGTTTTCTGTTTGACATGCCATTCTTGTTAATGGATTCACTCCAGGGGTGTGCCCTTTCAAAAGAAATGTAGATGCAAGAAAAGTCCATTGCCACAGGGAACTGGGCAGAAATTTGAACAAGAGAGGTTAGAATAAGTAATGAAGGTGTGCTTATTAGGGATAAAGGAAAATGGTGGCTGAATTGGGATGGTAAAATTTACAACCAGTAAGTAAATGAACCAGTCAAGATTTAGATCGATGTAACAGGGTGTTCTTCATCATTTGCAGAAAGAGTCTACTCTGAATTACAAAAACAGGTTGTCAGTAATTCTAAAAAGACACCTTGCTGTACAGTACAATGAGATTCAATGTGCATCTCCTCCACAAAAAGCAATAATCTTCCTACTGGAAGGAATGTCAGGGGAGTTAAACATGGGGATGTGTGGCAAGTTTGGCTTTGGCAAATTTAAGGAGTCGGGTGATTGGTAAATTCCAGAAAGAAAATGCATGCAGCAAATTTATGCTTACCACAAAACCTTTACACTTGGAAGAAAAATATGTTTAAAGCATCAGATGTAAAATCAGAAGTATGATGATATGGCATCAAAAATGACAATGTTCAATTGGACAAGGTGCCAGCCACTGTGAGTTTCTATACCTGGACTTACCTGACAATCAAATACTACCTTTAGAAATGTCAATAAAGAAATTCCATTAAAGAAAAGAATATTTTGATTGAAAGAAGAAAGCTACAAGGTGTTCCTCAGTGAATGTATCTAAAGAAGAAAAGACAAATTCAGGAGATTTTTTGCTTGTCTATAAAATTCTAAATTTAGCCTAGTAAAAAAGGACAAAGGTGGAATTCCTGAACCAAAACTGTACGGAATCTAAATAGAATAATCATTAAGAGATCAAAAAGGAAATGCTCAACAAAAAGCATGTTGTTGGGAATTTCAAAACTAAAATGATTCAAGATACAGTACTTTGAGACAAAAATGTTTTAAAAAAATTGTTAAAGGTTTAATGAATACCTTTAATGAAAGAACAGTAGATGAGGAGTTCTCAGCCATGGAGGGAAAGATCTTTCAAGCTGATGGGCCTATAAAATTTTCTATAGACCTAGTAAGAGTAAGAGAATCCTCATTATAAACATTACACATGTTAAAAATATGTCTGTCCTATGGGAAAAGAAATATAAATTAGCAACAGATAATACTCAAGTCTGAAAGCATGGAAGCAATTATAAAATGCAAGGACTGTGCTTCCTTATCCACTGTACTGTAAACTGCAGCCATTGTGTCCTTCAGATTTTTAACACCTCACAGCTCTTGAAGTTACTGAAGAAAGTTGCTGCAAATGCAGTTATTAGCCAGGGTTCAAGAAGGGGATGTAAGCCCTGGGTTCAAGAAGGGGATTTGCATCCAACATCATTATGAAAGCACCAGGCCACTAAGCCCTCAAGCCTGTTGGTTATGTTTATGGTGTGTGGGTTTAAATACATCAGAACAACATTTACAAACTGTGTGTGAAACAAATGTTTCAAACAATGTTCTTTTACCTATTTATTAGAATTTTCTTTGAATTCTGTAAGATAATCTATTAAACACCACCCAGATTTACATGATTTTTTTTTCCTATGCAAATTTTGTTTTTCAAGCATTTTTTTTATTCAATTTAAAATCTCGGAGTTGGCACCTTTGTGGACAACATTGTGATCAAGGCATGGAAATAATCATTGATAAGATGCTGGTGTGTGATTATATGAGCTGTTTTTCTCTCAAGGGCCAATATTTTTAGTAAAATTTTGGTGTATTGGTTTCCTTTGTGTCAGCAGCATCATTTCATTATATTGATTAGTATTTTAATCTTTCTTTTTGGCAACACACTGATAATGAAAACATTATTATTAGAAGTGGTAAGCTTGCTCTTTCATAGATTTTCTTTTAAATGTATTATTTCTATCATAGTATCATTGCCCTGCTGTGCTTGGAAATCCCTTAATAATTATTGTTTGTTATTTGCAATTGTTCCCTTGTTCAATTTTTATTTATTATTTTTATTACAGTTCTTCAGTTTGCCACATTGTTTTTCACAAATTAATTTGCTGGAAAACATTGTTTTGGACCAATAATATGCCTTTTAATTAAAAGCCCCAAAGAATCTATTTACATTTATTCTAGTAAACATGTTAATCACCACTTGCATTACCATACTGGGAATTATTGGTAACTACCGGGAGAAAGAGTATTTATCTATTGTAAATGCAGTTTTTAAAGCACATAACTAAATCTCCAGATAGAAGCTCATCTTCGAGTATGCTGTGCTTATAATATTTACTTGCTTCTCAGTTTGTGTTTTTTTTTTTTTTTTTTTTTTTTTTTCTGCTGCAACAGATCTACCATATCGGAAAATCTGTGGGTGAGTGAGTTTGACCAAAAGAATCAATGGAATAACTGGTCAAATTAACTGACCCCCAAATTCTCACAAATAACAATAACTGCCACAGTCTATTTCTATAAAGGTGATGCTTTTGAATCATTGCCTGTTCCTCAAAGAAGGAAACCTATAATAAAGAGACTGAACTTTGGACAAGGCAAATTCATTAATTTCTCCTTTCCTGAACTTATTTATCATTGGCTCTTTTGCTACTCAAAGTAACTCTTTGCTCGTCTAACATCAAATATTAGATCACAAATAATCACACGTGGCTTTTGTAACATGTGATTTTACAGTATTACAGTGTAAAGATTTATTTTTTGTATGACTGGTGCACAGGCAAGTTAGTTGACTTGCTTCAGGTTGTACAGATGTTTGAAGCGCAGTGAGATGGCCACTAAAACGCAATGCCTCTCAATGAAGTAGTCTAGACGTTCACACTTTTTTTTTTTTTTTTTAAACTGTTGAGAAAGGTAATTCACCACTCACCAGTTATGGTCAATTAATGAAATACCTCATAAGGCTATCACCTACAGCATTAACAGTAAAAGAAGTATAACTTCACACCTTTTATTTAATGATAAAAAATTTCCTAAAAACAGATTTTAAGAGGACAGAAAACAATTCAACATCTGTGATTTTGTGGTTTTGGAAGAAGGTAGTGGTTTAAATCAGGATAGAAAACATCTGGCTGCATTTCTCCTGGTAAAACAGGGCCTTTACAGTTAACACAACCAGAAACAAAAACAGCCAGTGTTTGAACTTTAACAAAGTTTCTATTAACTCCTTTTTTCCATTACAGTGGAACCTCGGTTCATGACCATAATTCGTTCCAAACCTCTGGTCGTAAACCGATTTGGTCGTGAACCGAATCAATTTCCCCCATAGGATTGTATGTAAATACAATTAATCCATTCCAGACCGTACAAACTGTATGTAAATATATTTTTTTTAAAAGATTAAGCACAAATATAGTTAATTACACCATAGAATGCACAGTGTAATAGTAAACTAATGTAAAAACATTGAATAACACTGACACAAAACACCCAGGCTCCCTTCTCAGCTGCATGCGCAGGCTCGCTCTCTCTCAGCAGCAGGCGCCCCTCTCTCTCTCTCTCTCTCAGCAGCACGCACCCTCTCTCTCTTTGTCTCTCAGCAGCACGCACCCTCTCTCTCTCTCTCTCTCTCTCTCTCTCTCTCTCTCTCTCTCTCTCAGCAGCACACAAGCCCGTGCGCGGTCTCTCTCTCAGCAGCACGCGCTCTCTCTCCCTCTCTGTAACATTGCAGCAGTTTGCGCTATAGCCTTGCAAGCCGATCGCTGTATAAACACCTTATTTTAATGAGTTTTAAGCACGGGTGTAGTGGAAAGGAACATTTGAACAAATCCGAACTTTATTTAAAAACCAACAACAAGCAACCAAGAAAATAACATTACAGGAGTTCGCGCTATAGCCTTGCAACCGATCGCTGTATAAACAATTTTTTTAATGAGTTTTAAGTACAGGGGGGAAAAAAATGAACATTTGAAAAAAGTGAAAAGTAATACTGCAACAATTCACGCTACAAACCGAAAAATGAACATTTGAAAAATCCGTAATACAAAAACTAACCTTGCATGAGTCGAGTTCTGGCATGAAGTGAGGAGGAACTGGGTGGAGAGGAGGTTACAGTTTTGAGGGAGAGTCTGGCTCTGCGATGGAGGGATGTTGTCCTTCAGGTGTTTTCTCTCGTGTGATTTCTTGGGTTTCTGGTGTTTTTAGCTGTTTAGTTGGTGGGAGCGAAAGCCTCATGCAGCCATTCCAAAAACAAAGTCCTTGTGATCCAACCTTTCGTGTTTGCCCTCCACATCACTGGCAGTCTGGCTTTGTTTACATTTTGCTGCTTGAAAGTATGAGGGTTCTCAAATTGGTAAATGAGTAAACTGGTAAACAGTTTTTCCACCTTTTCCAGCACTTGAGGTCTCTGCCTGGTTAACGCTGTAACTTCTTTTGCAACATCAGCTGCTTTAATAGAATCTTTCTGCTTTAGAATAGTCGAAATCGTAGGTTTTGACTTCTTGTACTCGGCGGCAAGATCAGTAACACGAATGCCACGCTCAATACTTTTCAATAATTTCTTTTTTTTACTTCGATTTCAATTTTCTGCAAAACTTTCTTCTCACCACTCTTCACTTGCTTAGAAGCCATGGCTAACTGCAAAAGCACACTAAATACTGTAGAGCACAAAGAGATCACAGATAAAGCATGCACGTCTGACTGAGAACAATGAACAGGGAGCGGCTCAACACGTGCTTAAATACAGTAATCGGTGTGTACGAACCGGAAGGGAAATGAAACAGAGCACAAAGAGTTCACAGGGAAAGCATGCACGAATGTGCAAGCACGCACGTCTGACCGAGAGAACAATGCAAACCCGTACGAAAATCATCAGCGCGCACAAACCGAAAGGGAAACTGGCTTGTTCATATACCGAGTGTGTGGTCGTGAACTGAGGCAAAAGTTTGCCGAACTTTTTGGTCGTAAACCAAGTTGTACGTGTACCGAGACGTTTGTGAACCGAGGTTCCACTGTATTGGCTAAAATAGGCTTTTAGTTACTGATTTGCTAAGGCCGTTACATACCTTTTTTAAATGCTATAAAAATTACTATATTAAGTAAAACTAGCAAAACTAGCAAGTTGTATAACATACCATTTCAACCACTGGAAGTCAGCACATCTATATGTATGTTATGGTCAAGAAAGTTCACTGGAGGCTGTTCTTTTTGAGAGAGAATGCTACAGATGTTGATTATCATCTTCCAGAAGACTGTTACTGAAAATGTTAGGACTTTCTCAGTAAGGCTTTATTATGTTGGTATCTCAGCTGGGGTCAGAAAAAACATTAGAATGTTGTGTGCACCACTTTTAAAAATGATTGGCTATCACCTTCGCACTGCTTTTACTTTCCTGAATGAAATGTGAAATAATCAAGATCTCTTCCAACCCATCACTCGCCACCACCCTCTGTTCACTCGCCCTCAGTCTGAAAAACATCTTAATTCGACCCATACCAGTACAACCAGATTTTATACTTTTATACTGGAACTTGCCTACAAAATGTGAAATAGATGAACCGAATATCTTGACATTAACAATCTTCTGCACTCATTTAATGAATATGTACAAGTGTGTTTTTCATTGTTTGATGGTAGGTTTTAAGGTGAATGATGTTTACTGTTGTCATTATGTTGTATGTTTGTACTTTTTCGGTAAGCATCACGGAATCAAAGTCTGCACAAAAAATACATGTCAAAGTATAACACATTTAGCTGCAAGGTGATGAACTAGAAATAATTACGGCTACTATTATGAATCTGTCCCCAGTTAAAGGCTGAATTTTCAGAAACAGACTTTACCTCTAATGCTAGCACTACCTTGAGAATGACAGGGAGAGGTCTAGCAACATCCCAGTTATTCTATGGCCTTATCAACACTACTATATTTTTGTTTAAAAATGCAGACGCGTGTCTATTCTCCACATTTGGCCACACTACACTGGTGTTTTCAAGCAATGAAAATGAATACTATTGAAAATACTGTCCAGGGCTGAAGACTTTTGAAAACACTGGTGTGACATTTAGGTGTGAAAAGGAAAATTTTTTGAAAGCACAGTCCATCATCCTCTGGTTGGGTTATGCTTATTATGTGAGTCTTCCCTGACTGGATTCTGCTCATTACCATACCTCAATCCATGACTGGTTACCTATTATGGAAGAAAAACATCTAAACTGCATTGTGTGTGACTTTTTGAAATCTTGATCAAGCAACTACTCATGCTGCATAAAAGTTGACACTAGCATGTGTGCTTAAACTGCACAAGTATTTTTGGTCCTATTGATATGCCACAACGAGGGGGCTTAGACTGTACGTGTACAATGTGCATTCACTGTGGTTGCTGCGCTATGTATTTTAGGATATTTGATGGTGATATCAGAAATTTGGCTCATGACACTGCTCATGCTACAAGACCAGCCACCTTAAATTTCTGACATGACAGAAATTCTAATGGTTGAATTGCAGCGCAGTCACAAGATACAATCTGGCATTGCAACCACTCTCATGCTGCACATGAAATGGCAACCGGTAATGCTAATTTTGCAGCTGACTCAGAAAATCAGTTGTCAATTGCAAATTGGGCTTAAAATCGTGCAAAAATCACATAGTGTAACCCCAGTTTAAGTTGTCTATGCTATGTAGGTGGACGATTTTGTCCTCTGCATTTGCGGTAGCTTTAGTATGGATGTGAATCTGTTTGTAATCATAAAAACTAATCAATCCAGTCATGTAGTGAACTTCCAGCAGTTTTGTAGGTTTACATTAGTTTAAACAATATTCTTGCCCATGGGCTATTTTCATAAACACTGCTAATATATTACGACAAAAGACCTAGAAACATGTGTCTTGTGTTCACAGAACCTTTTATTTTTTGGAAATAAAACTTAATTCACTTTTTATTTTGTGTTCTTCATGGTTGTCTCACAGAAAATAAAGTAATAATTCACAAATATGGTAAATCATAAATTGTATGTAATGGAAGTGGTGTTGGGGTGCCCAGAAGGGATAAAATTTGAAAATGAAAAGCTAACGGAGATCTAAAATTTGACCCATAATAAATGTAAAATAAATTAATCATGACAGAGTGCAGCAGTGGCTCTAAGAAGAGCAGGTAGTGAGTCTTTGCATTGATGAATTTAAAAACAAGCATGAATTTATGTTCAGTTAAAGGTTATCTTTATTTGGTAACTAATTTGAATGTACTGTATGTTTGGTATGCTTTCTGTAGAAATGTTTATTTTATACATTGCCATCAGCTTGAGCATTTGCTGCAAGTGTGCAATCATCCAAAATATTTGTCTCAAGCTAAAGTAAGTATATAGTCAATAATATAATTTAGTTGGGCAATTCCAAACATAGTAGGGAGTTAAATGACATGCTTGTCAAAGAATGACAAAGAACCATTTCTGTTTCTGTATCTTCAGCAGTTGAACCTTAAAGGTATAGTGTGTGCTCATCTGCTTTCTAAGCAACAAAAACTGGATTTAAGGATCTAAACGGTCTCCTGAATGAGAAAAAGAGCATTCAAATCTGGTGACAATGGGGCTCTGAAGGACGTACAGCGTGTGCAAAAGAAAAAGCTAAGTGAAGGAAAGGAAGCTTACAAAGCTAAAATAGAAATCAAACTCAGAATAACTTGTTTGGAATAGACTGGGTATAATTACAGGACTTCGTCAATCCAGGGCACAGGTGCTAGAAGGGGTTGTGGATAAAGTTAATGCCCTGAACCAAATTTTTTTTTTTAAATTTGCCCTCCCACTGCCACCTTCTTCCAATGACCAGTTTTCCCACACAATCACTACTACATCAACTCCTACCACATCAACTGGAATGGCCAGTGGCAAGTCCACCTCTGTTTATCAGTGTGGACTGTCCATAGCTGAAGACCAAGTAAGGAGACAACCGAACAAGCTACAGGCTGGTGTTGACTAACTTTTGTGGTGTCTTCTGCCACCTGTTCAGTCCGTTCTTAAGGCTTCAAAAAGTGCCACTGCTGTGGAAAGCATCCTGCATTGTTCCTGTTCCAAAAGAAGGCAGGCTCCTCTTCACCTAATGATTACAGACCAGTGGCACTTACGTGTTGCATCATGAAGATCTTTAATAGACTGGTCCTGGACTATGAGTCCTCTTGTGGTAGACCACCTGGACCTACTGCAGTTTGCCTGTTGGAAAAAGACTGGAGTGGGAGGATTCAATCATTTATCTGCTCCGCAAAGCTTATTCCTACCTGGACAAAGTTGGCAACACTGAGAATTATGTTTTTGATTTCTCTAGTGCCTTCAATACCATCTAGCCATCATTGTTAAGGGGTAAACTCAGATATGCTGGTGGATGAGTCTATGGTGTCCTGGATAATAGACTATCTGTCAGGCAGGTTGCAGTTTGCGAGACTCAAGGATTGTGTTTCTGATACATACGTAAGCAACACTTGAGCACCACAAGGAACAGTCCTGTTCCCCCCCCCAAAAAGCCACCCCAATATTTTGTTAAATGTTTTCAACATAAGAAAAATGTATTTATAATGAACAAATATTGTATACAAACAAAATAAAACCTAATAAATAAAAGAGAATATAAAGAAATAAACAGATGTTGGCGGAGCCGATTAGCGTATTGTAATGTTTTTTTCTTTCACTTTACTTTTGCTTAACTTAATTTTCTTCACTAGTTTTTTTTTCTTTTTTGCCACGCTTTCGTCACTTTCATTCGCAGGGCGTTTCAATAGAAACCTGTCCAAGGAGCCTTGTTTCTTCCTCCCCTTTAGAATGTTTCTGAAATGAGTTGGGCAAATGTTATTAAATAGCGCCGCTGCACGACCAGTTGCAACTTTTTCAGGATGTCTCTTTTCAATAAAGTCAAGTGTTAGGCAAGTGTCACTAAATAGCGCCGCTGTACAATCAGTTGCAACGTTTTCAGGATGTTTCTTTTCAATACGGTCTGAAACTTTTTCCCACATTGCCAACACTTCCTTTATCTCACTTGAAGAGATAACCTGCACATCATCTCTTTGATACACTAACACTGAGGACTTTAAGCCAATTAATTATTCAGCAAATGTGTGTCAAGAAAAGGTACTTAAACTACATTTTAGTCATTTTGGTGTGTGTTTAGACCAAAGTGTGTGTGTGTTTATTTATTTATTTACTTACTTATCTAACTGTTATGTATGCATTTATTTAAAGAGCTTCTTTAAAAAGCCAGATGTACCCCTGGGGAAAAATAAAGTTCGACATATCCATCTATGTGGTTTACTGTAGATACAGAAGAGCAATAATTAGAATTTCAATACTGTATTTTATCTATCCATCCATTTTCAGACCAGCTATATCCCTATGTTTGTTCTTTCTTTTAAAGTGTATTAGCATTGTTGACATTTGTTAGATGGCTGCTAATAATCTGAGTGTACAGCACTGATGACCTCAGTAGAATTTGACATTTCTTTCTTTAGACATTCTAGCCAAAAATTCTACTGTGCATTAAAAAGTAGATTTTTCAATACATTAATGTGAAAATGACCACGTATTTTCCTAATCCAATTTACTTCTTTCTGTTCTAATTATACAATTGTTTTCATTGCTGTGATTTCTTTTATTAATATTTTACCAGGAATATTGACTTATCTTTTGTTGTAGTCCTTTAAATATATTTTTTAGTAGAACAAGTGCGGTTATTTTCTTCTTGTATGTATGATCTCTAAAAATTTCCAGTATGTCTAAAGTAATTTTCCCACTGTTCCTTATTTTTGGTCTAGTTTAGATATACTGTTTTATTTGAAACTGGGTACTGGTTTTATTTTGCATTTGTCTGTAATGTCTTTAGTGTGTTACTTTGTATTTTGTATCTGCAACATTTCATTCTACTTAATATTAGATTCTTTTTGATTACTCTAAATGCCATGCCTACCTTTTTAACTTCTCCAGCATTCCTCACATTTGTTGTTTCTTTAATGTCAGTCTTTGAATCTTTGACATCTGTTTTTTTGGAAGTTCTATTCTTTGGTTCTGCAACCATTTGTCTGGATTCACCTTTTCCGTTTTATCTTTTTCTGTTTTTGTTTTATTCTTTTATAGCTTCATTTTACTTATCTCACAAATCTTAGCCTCTTCTGCATCTTTGCTCTCTAATGTTCATTTGGCAGTCTTATCTACTGTAGTGTAATTTTAGCTGATGCTTTTTAAAGCCTGGAAATTAAAAAGAGACATACTAAAAAAAAAAAAGATATATTGGAGAAATGTTACATGTACAAAGCCGAACTTAGTGAAATTTTAATGAAATAAGAAAATGCAAAAGCTTTACTGGATTGCAACAAAGATATGTATTTCTATGTTTGCTCTCTATATATCAATATGTCTGTCTCTGTCTATATCTATCTATATATATTTGAATACCTAAACAGTTTTCTAACGCATTCAGCTTTAAAGGGCTGATGCTGCGCACACAAATTAAGAGTCTTGACCACATGAACTATATTTGCATGTACAGTACTTTGCAATAAGCCTTGTAATAGTGCTCTTTATGAAATTAACCATATGAAAAGGATCGATTGAGTGAATCACTGATGAGGACAGGACACTCAGCCCAACATAGCTTCTAGAATAACATCAAGGTGACACTGGAAATTGTCTAACACAGTACTTGGTAATTTTAGTCTGTTTGAAGAGCCACTTTCTAACATTTTTGCAAAGTTTACCCTTAACCAGTTTTCATCTACTGTACATTCTATGTTCATATTGAATAATTCATTTTAAGGTAACAGCTGGAACCATTGTACTATTTCCCTTTATAATTTTCAATGATTTAGTTATGTTACCTCTTAATCTCTGTTTGCCTAAGATAAGAAGGTTCATTTCCTTCAGTCCTTCATAGCTCATATCCTATAGAATGGGTCTAGTTAGTCTTCTCGGGACTTTCTCTAGTTATATATAAAAATTGTTCTTTGTTATATGGTGATCAAAACTGTGTTTAACACAAGTATATTATGCAACAGTTGTCCATTAAATTATGTGGATCATGATCATATGCATTACTCCTTTAAAAGAGTCATCTACCTGTTTTCCAGAATTCCAGTGTAGGCTGTTCCAAAAAGAAGAAATACATTTCTTCTTCTTTTTAGAAAGGAGGTTGACCATAACCCCGTGTTGGAGCATTGTCCTTGCCTTTTGCACACTACTGTAGAGGTATTGTAAATGCGGCCACCTCCAAAATGTTCAACTAGACAGGCTGAAATCAGTGTATATTAGACATGGGTAAAATTGATTCACTTGCAAATCATGCTTTTTGAGGATGGTAGTTCTTAGAATTGCATGTTACTCAAAAATTGATGCAAATGTTTAACAGGTGAATTTTTAATTGCAGAAAGAAACGGGCAAAGTCTGTTGAGCTCTGTATGTAATTTGTCCACCTGGATTACATAACTAAATTATTATAATCATGCCAACAAAAGTAAGTCTGGTTGCATATGTCTAGAATTATATATATACTAGCCAACCCGTGGCATAGCATACGCCGCATAATTATGTATTGATGGGTGAACACTTCCTGAAAGACACAGTTGTCCAAATGGGGTTGGTTTTGAGGATACAACTGTAGGTGAATGAAAAGATGTAACTCTGGAGAGGACACCATACAATACAGCGTTTTACACGCTGCATACAGCGATTCACATTCACGACAAACTGTTTTACACGCCGCATACAGCGATTCACGTCCGCGACAAATATGATTCTTCTTAGATGGTGCTGTCGCGTCCACCCACGCTCTCAAAGCATACACATTGCCTGGTCATGTGCCCGCTCGCAAGAGCAACCAACAGAGTCCCGCCCACCAACTGTAAGACCATGGGACACCCCTCGCAAACTGTTCTACATGCCACATACAGCGATTCACATCTGCAACAAACAAACCGTTTTACACACTGCATACAGCGATTCACATCCGCCACATGATTTTTCCTAGATGGTCCAGTCGCGTCCACCCTCGCACTCAAAGCATACACACTGCCTGGTCATGTGCCCGGTCACAAGAGCAACTGACAGAGACCCGCCCACCAACTGTAAGACCATCGGAAACCCCTCGGAAACTGTTTTACACACTGCATACAGCGATTCACATCCGTGACAAACATGCCTCTTCTTAGATAGTCCTGCCACGTCCACCCTCGTTCTCGAAGCATACACACCGCCTGGTCATGTGCCCGCTCGCAAGAGAAACTCGCGGAGACCCGCCCGCCAGCTGCCTGTGTGTGTGCCTCTGTCTGTCTCTAGCACTGCCTGAGTGTGTGTGCGCAGCTTTCTTTCGCGCTGCCTCTGTATGAACCGGTCAGGCACAGAAGGTCAGCTGCTGAGAGAGCGTCTCGACTGTTGCAGGGCCTGCATTGGTGAAGCAGGTGAGACGGTAATGAAACAGAGGCACAGGGCTTATTGGTGTTTAAAAACTGCTTCCTTCATTGTGTTCTAACCTCAGTTTTAAAGGATTGTTTTAAGGATCCCATGGGATACCCCTTGCAAACTGTTTTACACGCTGCATATAGCGATTTACTTCCGCGAGAAACATGCCTCTATGAACAGTCAACGTGGCTCAGAGGTGCATGTGGACTCTACGACAGACGAACATAAATGACATCATTTTTCCTGTGTCATTGCGTCCGAGTTGGTGGGCGTAGTTCTGCGAGTTATCGTCGTATCCAATGGTCTTAGAGTTGGTGGGAGTGGCTCCTTCCTGCGTGCGCCATGGGCGTCTTTCTTGTCGGCGGCTTAATGAATCCACGCCCCTTTCCGGCGTGCTTTCCATGGGTGTCTTGCCTTAGTAAATGGCGTGCTTTCCATGGGTGTCTTGCCTTAGTAAATTATATATATATATATATATATATATATATATATATACACTCAGCAAAAAAAGAAACGTCCCCTGACTTTCAACTGTTTTTACTTTCAGTAGACTTTATGTGTAAATATTTGTATGAACACTAAAAGAGTCAACACCATAAGACATAAACTAAAAATGTTTCACAATGTGTCCCTGAATGAAGGGAGGCTCAAAATCAAAAGTACCAGTCAGTATCTGGTGTGGCCACCAGCTGCTTGAAGTACTGCAGTGCATCTCCTCCTCATGGACCGGACCAGATTTGTCAGTTCTTGCTGTGAGATGTTACCCCACTCTTCCACCAAGGCACCTGCAAGTTCCTGGACATTTCTGGGGGGAATGGCCCTAGCCCTCACCCTGCGATCCAACAGGTCCCAGACGTGCTCAATGGGATTGAGATCTGGGCTCTTTGCTGGCCATGGCAGAACACTGACATTGCTGTCATGCAGAAACTCACACACTTTTTGCCACTCCTGTCTGGTCCAGCGAAGGTGGGTTTGTGCCCATAGGCGGCGTTGTTGCTGGTGATGTCTGGTAAGGACCTGCCTTACAACAGGCCTGCAAGCCCTCAGTCCAGCCTCTCTCAGCCTATTGCGGACAGTCTGAGCACTGATGGAGGGATTGTGTGTTCCTGGTGTGACTCGGGCAGTTGTTGTGGCCATCCTGTACCTGTCACGCAGGTGTGATATTCGGATGTACCGATCCTGTGCAGGTGTTGTTACACATGGTCTTCCACTGCGAGGATGATCAGCTGTCCTTCCTGTCTCCCTGTAGCGCTGTCTTAGGCGTCCCACAGTGTGGACATGGCAATTTATTGCCCTAGCCACATCAGCAGTCCTCATGCCTCCCTGCAGCATGCCTAATGCACGTTCACGCAGATGAGCAGGGACCCTGGGCATCTTTCTTTTGGTGTTTTTCACAGTCGGTAGACAAGTCTCTTTAGTGTCCTGCGTTTTTAGAACTATGACCTTAAATGCCTACTTTCTGTAAGCTGTTAAGGTCTTAACAACCATTCCACAGGTGCATGTTAATTAATTGATTATGGTTAATTGAACATGCATGGAAAACATTGTTTAAACAATTTACAATGAAGATCTGTAAAGTTATTTGGATTTTTAAAACATTATTGTTGAAATACACAGTCCTGAAAAAGGGACGTTTCTTTTTTTGCTGAGT
>JANRMT010062791.1:89001453-89015550 GCA_026402145.1 Polypterus bichir lapradei | reverse complement strand
TTGAAATACACAGTCCTGAAAAAGGGACGTTTCTTTTTTTGCTGAGTATATATAGATTGTTTGTTCTGTTGAACATGGTTACATTTTATTGATATTATGCACTTATACTGATGCTTGTGTCACAGTGAAAGGGAAGAAAAGTGTCAGAATAGATTTGTCCTAACATGCATGCAGGACCTACAATCATCTACAGAAGGTATTATGGACAGGCTATGTGCATGCACATAGCTCTTGACACCGCCAGGAGAAGCCAAACCCACAGAAATATCAACTTTAAACAAACTTCATACCACTTATGGTAGAGCAGAATGGATATTATTTATTGCATATTATTTACATGGACGTTTGTCTGAATAGTGTTATAGAAAATGTTTTTCATAAGGTGATCCACACTTTGGAACTGAGGTAACTTATACCATTATGCCATATTTTGTATGGATACAATGATGCCTGAACTTGAAAATGGAACAAAGCTTGAAGTAAGAGTTGCTCAGCAATGTTAAAGTTGCTAAGGGTTGTGATGCATTGGCTTCAAAGGGTATAAGATGTTACAGTAACATCACACAACTTGTGATTATTAGAGTCTGTCTTTACACGTGCTTTACACACTAGTCAAGCACGAGTCATGAGTAGCTAACACAATTATTTTCCTCTAGGGACCACTAGCTCCCTGCTTGGAATAAGTTCTTTTTTAATTGCGGCATTTTAAGTAACCTGAATCTAAATAGATATATTATAAAGAGGTGATATCCCTTCCTTAGTGATATGGCAGTAAGAAATCACATAAGAGAAAATAACTTGGCTTTCTTTAATGATGGTTTACGTGGCATAACAGACGGGAAGCCATGACAAGACCTTTGTGTTGAATCTGCCATTTTCGTTGCTGCTCTGGAAGGCTTTTCAGGATCGGATGACATTATCTCCCATCCGTCTGTCGGTTTCAAAGGTGTGCCGATCAATGTTCCAAGGCTTTATACACTTTTTCACCATGTGCAGGCCCTTACTTAGGTAAATCATACCTTTCCAAACAAGGAAAAGAAGATCCAATGTCATGCTGACTCTGTCACACAGAAATAGTACATTTCCCATTTTCGTAGTTGTCCCTAGCTTGTCTTCTAATGCTTGCTTAGCAATTCTAAATGATGAGCCCCTGTGTGCTAAATCTGGCCTTGTGTTAGCTATACATGTGAGAAGAAGCAGATTTATAAAATTATTTTTTCTACAGTGACATATTAAACATATAAACTTATTACAAAAATAGTTTGCTTCAAACAGAAGCTATCTAGAAGTGGCACACTTTTTCCTTAAAGTTATATTTTTACTAAAGATATGCAGAGGTGGGTAAAAATGTGGGTTTGCAGTTTTTTGTATGGGGAAAAAGACATGCAGGTTAAGTTTATAGCAATAGTTTTATTAACTCAATAGCTTTAAGAAGAAGATGACAAATAAGACAAATACAAATAGTAAATACAAAAATAAACTGTTTTAGGTACTCACAAATGTAAACCTACTTTTGCCTACCCCTGTTTATTTTTAATTTTGTATTTAAATTTACTTCAGGTTTTTAAATACTACAGTATGTAGATTCTTAACAACATACTCTTTTCATTGATCAGATGAATTTACTTGTTAACATACCGTATTGTACATTTTTTTTCCCTCTGGAGGAAATAGCAATGTTAATAGTAGGTTTACATTTTTTGAATGTTACCAAGGTCTGTTGTTAGATGCAAACATACAAACAGTAGTCAGCTTTCCCCTGTGAAGCCCATGACCTCATTGAAATGACCCTCTCATTCACTGGCATGAACTCTAGTTATATGGAAACCAGAGGGCTGCTTAATGTTAAACCTACATGTGCCAGAAGCCTATCCTGTGAAGATACTACAAGGGAAGAGAGCCCAGTAACTTTAGAAGTTTATTTTCGGAGAGTCAATACCATGCATAGAGGTGAAATTGGTCAAGGTCTAATATATTTTAATTCATTACATTCAAACTTAGACAGTTTTTACCACAACTTATCCAGTTACTCCTCGTTCACTCAGTGTCTCTCCTAATGCATATTGCAGAATCCAAACTTGAAGCAAATCAAATTTAATTTATTTTTGATGGGGCAATTCTGTGATGACTCTTCTATAATGTTTCTTGCTTTCAGGCAGCATATTGTTCCTATTCTGGCATTCTTTATGTCAAATAGCTGCTGTCATCACCCTCACCTTGTACTACATACACAGCACAAGGCATGTCTCATATTCTGCTTGAAAACATGGGAGCAATCTGGTAATTAGTCACATACTGCGAGTCACTTGCTGTGACAGCTTGAGTGACTGAGGAGTGGTGAGAGTTTAGCAACTGTAGTCCTTAAATGTTGCATGCTGTTCAGAGATGTAAATGTGACAATGCCTTTAGGTAATAACATGATTCCCCTCAGCCCCAAAGCAAATGCATTCCTGCAATCCCCATCCTTTCAGTAGTTTAATTTATAATGCTAAGCAAGCAACTGTGTTCTGGCCTCCTACTTAGAACTTAGAAAATGGGATTCAATTAAAAAATGTGTATGCCTTTTATTGTGGGTTTGCATTTTGTGAATATGATTTAATTTAAAATTTGCATGTGTTTTTGTTAGTGTGCTTTTATTGGGTAACACATTATAATAACTTTCATTAATAAAGCATTAACAAACATTATGTAATGTTTAACAGATCATGAATTCATGTTCATTCAAATAGTTAAAATGTTAGTTTAAATATATTTATTGCTACAATTATTTATCAGTGCCATCTCTGTATGAAGGGACCCACATACCCAGTCAGCAACCAGGGGAGCTTCTAAGGGAAACTCTCTGACTCTTACATAAACACATTAAAAAAAGCAATAAAAAATTGTATACAATAAAATTGATCCTCAGGTTGATCTTAATAAAAATATAAAAATGTGTGCTTCAACTTGTATAATTATATGAAATATTTTCAAATTTTGTTTTCATTAAGGGAGAATCTCAAGTTCACCGGTGGAATCAAAGTGTTCAACAAAGTCTTTCTTTTCTGATCTCCCAATAAATATTGAAGTTTCATCAAACAGCGAGTCTGATGACCTGACCTTAAGCCAAGGTATTGTATGCAGTGTTTCAGAAACCAACAAAATTCTCCTAGTAAGCTTTACCAAATGCATGTGAATTACTGTATTTCATCCATCATTGTTTTGAATGAGATTTTTCTGATTTATATGTAAATGTAAAAGTGCAGCTATAGCCTGAGGAACATAGAATATTACATTTTACTTATGTTGGTTATTTTTATTGCTGTTTTTTATTTTATTTTACAGGTATTAACTTAAACCAACTGGAAAATTCTTCCGTTTACTATCATCTGCTCTACAAATCAGATTCAGATTTGGCTGGACCTTCTCCTAATGCAAGTCCTGTTGTGTCTCCCATTGAAGATTCAGAGGATGTCTTTTATGTCAAAAGCCAACCAATGCTGGAAGCAGTGAAACCTTTACAGAGAGAAAACAAAGATGCTTGTAGTCTTGAAATAAAAGTTGGAGAGGAAGAACTATCTGTGTTACCAAGTGAACTAAGGAGAGTAGACAATGTAATTTCTGCACCTGAGGATTTTGAGGATGACAGCACTCTGGAACCTCCAACTCTTGTACTTACAAGTGCTATGACTGAAGATACAGTCTCCCCTGTGGTACCTTCAGAAGAGAAAACATCCTCATTTCTCACCACAGTGGAAATATTAGAGATGCAGGTATCTGATAAAGCACTTTATTATGAAAAAAATGGAGCTCTGAAAACAGACCTGAATTCTAATGAGGCACAGCTTTTGGTAAGAAATTCAGTGGGTTCAGCTTCAGATAGTTCAAAAAAGGAAATATCTAGTACTTTACAAGATGAAATGCAGATACTAATGCATTCATCTTCTGATACACACTCTAATTTAGAAATGCCTTTATCATTTACTGAAGGAGAAAATAAATCTGTTTTATTGGTAAATGAAGAAGTAGAAGATAATGTCGATGAAGGAGAATTTTGTGCGCAAAATACAGATAACCAACCAGAGCAACATGGGGAGTTGATGTCTGAAGGAGGGAAACTAAGGAATGACACTAGTTCCCTGCAAATGCACATGCCAAGCTCCTCTGAACATTATCTAAGTGATACCTCTAGAGTTTCCACTCAGGAGGTAATTGAAGAGCAAATGGCTTTAACAGGTCTTGAAGAGCCGACAGATCAAGATGACTTAAAAAATAATGAGAAAGAAACTGGTCGCAGTGCTACAAGCATTGTAATAAATGTTTCAGAAGACATTGATCATACTACCCAATCATCAACAAAGGCAGGAGGGACATGTGTGACAAAGAAGGGGATTTTAAAGCATTCTCCTAGTTCAAGTTCAAGTGAATCAGACTCGCACCAGAGACAATATCTAATGGAAACATCATCTAAACATTTTGAGGCTACATCCATCGAAGAACAGTTAATCACTCCTAAATCTGAAGTAAAACAGGTGCGATTTTCACCTGAATTAGAGGAGCACAATATATTCTCTCCTGCTTCTTCAGGTTTGTGCAACGAAGATGTAAAACAAAGCATATCCAAAGAATCTGGGATTTTGGAGCATAATGCCAGTGATTCTACTCATCCTAAAGAAGAAATCCACTCTTCAGTTAGAAGTGTGCCAGATGACAAATTTTCTCGCAATTCTGATTCTAGAAGGACACTGCCAGATACACCTCAAGGTAGGATTTTGGCCAACCTCCCCACTTTTTTTTTTATTAGATTATGACATTGACTAATTCAAACCTATTGATGGTTTTAATGTATTTTTTTTTTCCCTTGAGAGTATCAAGTTGGCATAATATTTCGCTGTGCTCTTGGGAGCCCAGCTTTGATTTGTCTGAATTGAGTTTGTACACACTCCTTGTATCTGTGTAGGTTTTCATCTTGTACTTTGGAGTACAGGTGATTGGCGGTGGTGACTGATACTACTGGACTGACATCATCCTTGCAAATGGCCTGCCTGTAAATTAATAACTGGTGTTGTAACAATGAATATTTTATAAGCAATAAGGGTAATTCTTAAGGTATATAAAGAGTATTTGGATAGAGCACTATATAGCATTATAGAGAGCCAGAGCATGCACATTCATAAGGAAGAAAGCATTTATTTCAAGTACGGGTATGTGGCTACAATGTATGTAGACAGGCATCTAGCAAGGGATTGCTGCTTAGGGGTAAGTGAAAGTAGAAACAGACAAGTGAATAAGGACGTAACCATCAGTGGTTAGTATTCAGTAAGAGTTTTTTTAGTAAGAAAGAAGTGTGTGAAAGGTTTTACTGTACTTGATAGAACAGTTCTTAGTGCTAAGGAAAATTAGCGCTACTAAGAGGGGAACAGCGCAAATATTAATAAGAAGGAACACAAACAGAGTAGGCAGAGATTGAAAGTACAGATAAGAAGGATGCAAAGTTAGGAAACGGGCGAAGTAAAGTTTAGTAACTTCATAGG
Source organism: Polypterus bichir lapradei (assembly GCA_026402145.1). Lineage (NCBI taxonomy): Eukaryota > Metazoa > Chordata > Cladistia > Polypteriformes > Polypteridae > Polypterus > Polypterus bichir. Next base: position 89,010,037 of record JANRMT010062791.1, on the reverse strand, counting down.
AATACATGCAGCAGGCAGTCAAAGGGAAGAGCATTACAGGAGCTTAAGGGGCCATAAGGTGTTAAATAGTTGCAGAAGTTCTTTAACTTGATATTTAAATTATTATTAAGTTAAATTTAATAAGTGATTGAGCAATTTAATATTCCAAATTTCAAAAATGAGCCCAGTATAAGGCAAATTATGTTGAATGTTGGACTTTTGGTACAGAGGCTTTGAGCAGTCAGACCTCCTTGAAGGTTTATCCAACACCTCAAGCTCAGGATTGCTGAACTGGAGAAGGAACTTGCTGGGGTGTGCTGTAGTAGAGAATTAGTAGCTCTGGCCCAGTGTCCTTTATGTAGATGGTGTGTACTGCTACATTGGTGCAGGAGGAGATTCTAGACTCGACAGTTAAAAGATAGGAGGATCACAGTCGCATGTAGGTGCATGGCAAATAGTGGAAATTGTCCAGGGATACCAGAGAACTGGAATTGTCAAACATTTCATCGGTCCTTGTAGAGCTGGATGGAGACTGAGACATGAGGAGCCTCAGCTGGCCACCTCAAGACCAGTCCCAAGAAAAAGGTTGTGATAATGTGGAATTAAAGCGTTGGTTTGCTTCAGGGACTGAGAGCCTCACACAGTGCATTTCCTTGTGGGTGCACATGTGAGAGACCTCCCTGGAAGGGTTGATAGAGTCTTGGCTGGGGTAAGGGTGGATCCATTTGTAATTGGATTGGAGAACTGACAGCCTACCCTTTTGTATGTCACTTGTCATAACATGGACAAATATAAAATGTTAGGTGCCAGGCTAAGGAGCAGAACTGACATGGTAGTCTTCTCCAAAGTTCTGCTTGTGCCACTTGCCAGTCCAGGTAATATTGGGGAGGTTAGAAGGCTTAACATGTGGCTGAAATCTAGGATAAAATCATATAAGTTTATGGGACATTGGGGCTGCTTTTGGAAAAAACAGGACCTGTTCTGCTGTGATGGATTACGTTTGAACCAGAGGGGCACCAATGTGTTGGGGAGATGAAAGAGTAGGTTAGTCGAGGATTGTTTAAATTAGGGAAGGGGGGTGCAGGAAGTTTAAGACAAGTCAGGTTTAGAATTTTGTGAAGTGATGATTAATAGTGTAAAAACAAATATACCTATTAATGTAAACTCTAACCCAAAGTTTAAGCTCAAAAGTAAAATACGTAACGCATTAAAATAGCTTGCCTTAATACTAGCTATGGACTTGAATGTAGCAGAGCATAACTATGATTATTATAGCAACAACAGAAATCTGGCTAAATAACAAAGATGGGGATGAGTATAACAGATGGATACACATGTTAGGAAGAATAGAAAGAAAAGAAAAAGGGGTGGGGTTTTGCCATTTATGTTAAACAGAATTGAAATCTTAGTGTGGAGGTCTAGAAAGCATTAGGGAAAGAGGTCTTAGTTTAGGAGTGTGCAATAGACCCAAATGCAGACAGTAATTTCAGTATGTATTTTTTTTAAATAATATTAAAAAGGGAAGTTTACAGTGTTATATTATACTCATGAGGGACTTTAATTGCTCAAAATATTAAGTGAGCTAACTTTGCAAATGGAGGAGTATAAGAACGGGAGTTTTTTAATGTAGTCAGTGACTTTTTTTTTTCCCTCCCCCAAATATAGTATGTTAAAGCACCAGCGTGGGGAAGGGGAGCTTGTCTAGATTTATTTTGTAATAACCAGGATAGAACTCAAGGTGTCGAAGTGATTGAACCACTAGGGTCAAGTGACAATAATATAATACAATACAATTCTCATTGTTTTGAAGGGCATGGATGTAAAGACAAACTGTTAAGTTTAACTTTGGTAGGACAAGTTTTGAACAGATGCAGCAGTGCCTTAAAGGGATAAACTGTGATAAGTTTTTAAGTGTGGTGACAACCAAGGAGCAATGGAATAGGTTCAAAAATATTTTATATGTATTGCAGGACAGGTACATCCCAAAATTTGAAATGAGTATGAAATTTAAAAAAAAAATGACCTCACTGGTTTAAAAGGAAGTTGAAAAAAGAAGATCCAAAGTTGTGTAAGGTGTATTTACAACACCAATGTGAATCATATGGCATATGAAAGCTAAAGGTCACCCAGTAGGAAGGATATTAAGGAAGCTAAAAAGGCAATTGTAGAGAAGTATTGCACATTAGGTGAAAGACGACCCAAAGAGTTTAAGTATTTTAGTAGTAAGAAAAAAATCAAGGAGGAGATGAAGTGTGTCAGTAATAGTAAAGGGAAATATAAATATATAGACAGTGAAATAGTGAATGCTCTAAACTTGAATTTTTCTGAAGTCTTTACATGTGAGGAAGCAGATAACCTCAGGGGTGTCAGGAAATACTAAGGAGGTACTGACTGATTTGAAAATTGTAGAGAGAGAAGTACTGCTCAGATTAAATAGGCTGAAATCAAACAAACCATCAGGACCAGATAATGCTTGTCTTCGAGTTCTTAAAGAGGTTAGTGAGTACATATAAATAACGCTTTATATATTATTATCAATAATATATTATATATATATTATTATTATAATTATTATTATACGCCCGGAGTTCCTTAAGGCTCTGGATGTTGTAGGACTGTCTTGGTTGAGACGTCTCTGCAACATCGCATGGACATCGGGGACAGTGCCTCTGGATTGGCAGACTGGGGTGGTGGTCCCCCTTTTTAAAAAGGGGGACCGGAGGGTGTGTTCCAACTATAGAGGGATCACACTCCTCAGCCTCCCTGGAAAAGTCTATTCGGGGGTTCTGGAGAGGAGGGTCCGTCGGATAGTCGAACCTCGGATTCAGGAGGAACAGTGTGGTTTTCGTCCTGGTCGCGGAACAGTGGACCAGCTCTACACCCTTAGCAGAGTCCTGGAGGGTGCATGGGAGTTTGCCCAACCAGTCTACATGTGCTTTGTGGACTTGGAAAAGGCGTTCGACCGTGTCCCTCGGGGAGTCCTGTGGGGGGTGCTCCGGGAGTATGGGGTACTGGACCCCCTGATAAGAGCTGTTCAGTCCCTGTACAACCGGTGTCAGAGCTTGGTCCGCATTGCCGGCAGTAAGTCGAGCCCGTTTCCAGTGAGAGTTGGACTCCGCCAGGGCTGCCCTTTGTCACCGATTCTGTTCATAACTTTTATGGACAGAATTTCTAGGCGCAGCCAGGGTGTTGAAGGGGTCCGGTTTGGTGGACTCAGGATTGGGTCACTGCTTTTTGCAGATGATGTTGTCCTGTTTGCTTCATCAGGCCGTGATCTTCAGCTCTCTCTGGAGCGGTTCGCAGCTGAGTGTGAAGCGGCTGGGATGAGAATCAGCACCTCCAAATCCGAGACCATGGTCCTCAGCCGGAAAAGGGTGGAGTGCCCTCTCAGGGTTGGGGGCCAGATCCTGCCCCAAGTGGAGGAGTTTAAGTATCTCGGGGTCTTGTTCACGAGTGAGGAAAGAATGGATCGTGAGATCGACAGGCGGATCGGTGCGGCATCCGCAGTGATGCGGGCTCTGCATCGGTCTGTCGTGGTGAAAAAAGAGCTGAGCCGTAAGGCAAAGCTCTCAATTTACCAGTCGATCTACGTTCCTACCCTCACCTATGGTCATGAGCTATGGGTAGTGACCGAAAGAACGAGATCGCGAATACAAGCGGCTGAAATGAGTTTCCTCCGTAGGGTGTCTGGGCTTTCCCTTAAAGATAGGGTGAGGAGCTCAGTCATCCGGGAGGGACTCAGAGTAGAGCCGCTGCTCCTCCGCATCGAGAGGAGTCAGATGAGGTGGCTCGGGCATCTGATCAGGATGCCTCCTGGAAGCCTCCCTGGTGAGGTGTTCCGGGCACGTCCAACCGGGAGGAGGCCCCGGGGAAGACCCAGGACACGCTGGAGGGACTATGTCTCCCGGCTGGCCTGGGAACGCCTTGGGATTCTCCCGGAAGAGCTGGAAGAAGTGGCCGGGGAGAGGGAAGTCTGGGCTTCTCTCCTTAAGCTGCTACCCCCGCGACCCGACCTCGGATAAGCGGAAGAGGATGGATGGATGGATGGATGGATATATTATTAGGAAGCCACTGTACACAGCGGAAATTTCAAAGGACTGGAAAATGGCAAATATTTTGTTATACAGTATAAAAGAGGGCAGATCCAAGGAACTATAAGCCAGTAACCTTAATGTGCATCACAGGTAAAGTAATGGAAGGAATTATTAAGGACAAGACTGAGTAACACATGGCAACAGCAGGAGTTTTACTGAACAGTCAACATGGGTTCTTAAAAGAGAAGTTGCGTTTTACTGACATGCTTTAAACCTATAAATAAGCAACAAAAGAATGCATATATTATTTATCTGGACTTTCAGAAGACATTTGATAAAGTGCTGCATGAGAGGCCGGGCATCCTACTAAAAGAAATGGCAGTTCAGGGTGTAGAGTGTAGCTGGCTGCAGAGTTGGATTAAATAAATAGGAAGCAGAGGTTTATGGTGCGAGGAACACTATCAGAGTTGGGTGATTGTTAAAAGTGGTGTTCCTCAGGGGTCAGTGCTAGGGCTGCTGCGGTTTTCAAAATATACAAATGATTTAGGTAGGAATACAAGTTTTGCAGATGATACCAAACTTGATAATATGGAATCTGTTCATTCATTACAGTGGGACTTGGAATGCATACAGGCTTGGGCAGATGAAATTTAATGCAAATAAATGCATTACTTGTAGGAAGTAAAAATGTTAGATTTGAATACACAATAGGAGGTCTGAAACCTAAAAGCACACTTTATGAGAAGATTTTAGGAGTCACAGTGGACTCCTCACTATCGGCTTCCAGACAGTGTTCAGAAGCCATTAAGAAAGGTAACAGGATGTCAGATTATACAGCACGATGTGTAAAGTACAAGTCAAAGAAGGTTATGCTCAAACTTTATAATGCACTGGTGTGGCTTCATCTGAAGTGTTATGAATTGTGCACTTTTTTTTTTTTTTGTATTAAAATATTTTTGAGAACAATATATTATGTGGCAATATGGGCTGCTTTGTTCTCTAGGACCTTCTGTGTGGGGTTCTTTGCAGTTATGCTTCCTGAATTTAATAATTATTCATGGCTCTGTGACATAATTTATTTTACAATCAGATGCTCTCAGGTTGTTGTTCCCTATTGCCATGAAAGTTATGTAGCATGACACCATGCTGTGCATCATCAGCGCGACTCTTTATATCCCAGTCACAGATTCTGAACAAATCTTTGTGCCAGATTTAAACTCAATCAAACTCTTATTCTCTTTCTTCTTTCTGGTTTCCAGTTCTACTTTATCTCTCTCTGACTCTGATTTCTGGTTTACAATTAGGCTTTAATGTTTAGGGTTTGGCCTTTATGGTTTCAACTTGTTTCTGGTATGACAAATATTTCATCTCCTGTTTCTTTTCTCATGTTCAGGCAGACTATGGAGTACTGTGTACAGTTGTGGTCTCCAGGCTGCAAAAAACACAAAGCAACCCTAGAAAATGTCCAGAGAAGAGCGACTATGCTGATTTCAGGACTGTAAGCAGAAATATTAAAACAGCTGAGCCTCTGCAGTTTAGGCAAAAGCATATTAAGAGATGACATATTAAAGTGTTGAAAATTATGAAAGGAGTTAGTGTAATTGATAGAGACTGTTAATTTGAAATAAGTTCAACAATAACCCTATTATGGGACACTGTGCAAACTTTATGCTTAACTAACATAAGTACGATTTTATGTACACAGAAAATTGGGCACATGGAATAATTTACCAAGTAATTTACAAAGTATTATGGTGGACAGTAGGAGTTTAGGGACCTTCTAAACTAGACTTGATGTTATTTTGGAAGAATGAAGTGGATGGGACTGGTGAGCTTTGTTGAGCTGAATGGCCTGTTCTCACTTACATTTTTCTAATTGTCTAATGTACTGTCACAATGAGATGTGCATGTTAAGCTAATTGGTAAACTTTAATTAGTTCGATATGAACAAGTGGTTTTTTGTTTTATGAGGTAAGCTGGTGTTCCATCCAGGTGTGTCTTTGCCTTGTGCATATTTTTCTGTGGCAGACTCTGGCTTTCAGTGACCCATAATGAGCGATGCATGTTCAGAATTATTATTTACTTATTTGGCTGATACTTTTATCCAAGGTGACTTATAATATTTAAGATGCAATTAGTTACATTTTTTCTGTTTTTCGATTGAAGCACAGTCATATCTAAATGATATTATTAATGCACTAATATTTTCAGGAAGTGTTAATGCTATCAATTTGAAGTTGTTCTTTTTTTATTGTGTTGATCTGTGTTCTTGGTTTTTTTGTGTACATCATGTAACTTTATACAATTTGTAATTAATATTCTATGTATAAACTTGTTACAGCGCTCTGAACTTTACTCTGTGAAGAGTACCGTAGAAAAGTGAATTGAACTGAAATAGAATTTGAACAATCTATTTTAAAACATGACAACCAGATGGAATGCAAGACGTCCAATTCAATTTATGGGCGCACATAGTTCAAGTTATGGGGATGGAAACTGCAGTCTATTTATTTCTAGTCCTATTACTGGGCCACAAATTAAGCAAATTGGGTTTAGTTTCACTTTGAAAGGCTCATTATAAAATTAATTCTTTATTTGTAATAAAAGTTTGGGCCAGATTAGTTGTCTTGTAATGTTAGATTGACGCACTACATCTATTAACCTTAATTTCAGAAAGATCACTTTGTCTTTTTCTGAAATACGAATGCACTGTAAGTGGCATTTTTGTTAGGGTGAATAGATGTTTGTTGCACCAGCGTGAATAAAACTCACCTTCTCTGATGGCAAAATCCGGTAACAATTTAGTTAAGTGAGGAATTTGCTTTCAAGTAGAATTTAGTCGATTAATTAAATATTTGCTGCAAAGAAAATATTGGAGCTGTTTGTTCATTCACAGACACAGCTGCTCCCTCCTTAGTTAGTGCTTTCTGAGATACTGATATTTTTCCGCCAGCAGTGTCCATGTTTGTTTTAAGAAATCAACACAGAGTACTAATGAGGTTGCACAGTTTGCACAGTTTTGTATAAGATGGTAACTGATCAAGGAATGGTCCAAGAGGTTATTTAAATGATTTACAGAGACCCAATTTAGGCAGCCAAAAAAAATCCTGTTTCTAGCAGCTTTCTGTAGAAAAAGCATCATGGTTCAGTTTCACCCCAAGTATGTTATCAAAACTTCAATGCTTGTTTCTCAGTTTAACATACAAAGTAAAAAGTACATTTGCTGTGTATCTTATTGTGATAAATTATTATAAACTAATAAAAGGGGGCAGCTGAAAGTCTGCATTTACACGTAATGTCTTTGTTTCCTTTATAGTCCTCTGTGATGTGAAGGTTCTTCCTTATTCAGAGGAACTACCACTGTCTAAAAATGTGGCTGCTTTTTTTTTCCTGTTTTAACAGACTAGTTTTGGAGGTGCATCAAAACCAACTAGAAATAATTATACTTAATAAATTAAATTTATGCTTCCCTTCAAAGGTTACAGTTCCATCTAAACAATTTGCATTTTACTGAATTTGCACAAATACCCTTTTTATGCATATCCTTTTTGTCACTGAGGTGACAAGCTGTAATAAAATAAGTAAAAAAAATAGGACGAATGTTTGAGTAGCACAGAACAGTAATGCCAGCAAATACAAAGCACAACCTTAATTTCTTAACACTAGAATTACCAGAGTCTATGAAAAAACTCGTAGATCCATCCCACCTTAAATCGCTTCTTAAAACCGTTCTCACTTCTCCGCCAGCCTCCTTTGTCCTGTAAATGTGCCGATAAAAACAAACTGCAAGCAGCCAGCTATTCCATCCCCCCACCGACTTAGAACGTGCACGAACTTCTCCCAGCTCATGCCTCGATTATCTGGGAGTGAAGTGGAGTTTTAGAGTGGAAATAATAGATTGTTATTTGGAACACACGCATTTCATGTGTGTTCTGTTTCTACAGTAATCTGTGTAAACACAATGTTAAAACAGAAACTTTTTCATATTTTAGTAATAAATGTTACAAAATGTAGACATAAACTATAAAATGTGTAAAGCCTGACAGCCAAAGATCAAATAAGCATTTTAATAAAAGGTTCAAGAGTTCAACAGTTTCCGTGGCGTACTGGTAAGATTTCGTCACTTAGAGCGCAGCAGACTTGCTGTACCTCAGGAGATCCAAGTTCGATTCCCCACTGGGAAGAAAATGTATTCATTTTTAACCGTCGCCGTTCTGCCTGCCTGAACTCCCTGTCTATCTATATAGTAATAACAGTAATTTTATTATTATATAGGAGCTTCCCTGTCTGCCTATCATATAGTGCCTTTCCTTCCTACCTATCTATATATCTATCCCCTTAGCTGTTTTATATATATCTATTATACAGTGCCTTCCCTGTTTATTATATACTAGCAGAATACCCGTGCTTCGCAGCGGAGAAGTAGTGTGTTAAAGAAGTTATGAAAAAGAAAAGGAAAAATTTTAAAAATAACATAACATGATTGTTAATGTAATTGTTTTGTCATTGATATGAGTGGTGTTGTCATATATATATATATATATATATATATATATATATATATATATATG
>JANRMT010062791.1:88981455-88995046 GCA_026402145.1 Polypterus bichir lapradei | reverse complement strand
ATATATATATATATATATACACTAGCAGAATACCCGCGCTTCGCAGCGGAGAAGTAGTGTATAAAAGAAGTTATGAAAAAGAAAAGGAAAAATTTTAAAAATAACGTCGACAGCGTCCCTATGAATTTATGGATTTTTCTGCGAGTATTTGGCGGTAGCTGCACGAAGTTGATTTTGTCTAGCTGTATCAGAAAATCTACCACGACGTCTGATACGCCTCCTTTTTACCGTGTTCTCATAGCTTGGATTGCCGCTGTAATAATCAGCTGGATTTGTGTTGAAGTGACATTGAGCATATGTCAATCGATGTAAGCATACAACCGGCTTCATCAATAACTTCGCATCCAGCTTTTGAGAGTTGAAATATTCATAAACATCAAAGTGTCCACTACTCAAATTGTCACCTGTGAATCTAAGATGTTTAAGAGGCATTGACGGTTCTCCAAAGGAGTAAAATATCTACCCATTTCGGTACACTTGAAAGCGACAACCAAAGAATTCAGCGGCAGCCATCAACTCACACGCAGAACCATAGGTGAAGGGCTTAAGCATTTCATTCTTATAGTGCTCCTGTGTACTATAATTATCTCCTGTACCATCATCAGTCCACACTTTGAACCTCTCCCAGTCATTTAATACATAAGACACAATGTCCTTGCGGATATCAAAAGTGAGCCTGATATGTCCGTGCAATATGTAACACAGAGAATGGAAAAGGCAGGCGCCATCTCCGGGCATAGACACCACTCGGTAAGTGATAGTTCTTTCATTGATGGTAATCACGTCGATAGACAATTTAATAGGGGTATAGTTGGAAGAATAAAGGGAATGATTACTTGATCAGTAAACAAAGTATAAAATACCTATACAATAAGTATAACAATCGTAATAAACGAACAATAAAACTGCGGAGAACCCGTGGATTAAATAAAAAGGCTGCTAAGTTGGCGAAGCAAAGAAAAACGTCGGCCTTATATGGCGTTTGTTTATAAAATGGCGGAGAAGCTATGTAAAGGCTGCTTGACAAAAAAACAGCGGAGCGGCTTATTTGGGCAGGCAGTCAGCGAAAGAAGGGAAGCAATAAATAACTCTAATCGTAATAAAGGAACAAAAAAATAGCGGAGAGTCCGCGGATTAAATAAAGGAAATGGGTATTTGAACAGTAAAGTAAGTCTAAAATAGCTACACAATAACTGTAACAATCGTAACAAATGAACAATAAAATAGAAGAGAACCCGTGAATTAAATAAAATGGTTGCTTCGTTGTTGAAGCAAGGAAAAAGGACTTTCTTATATGTCGTTCGTTTTTAAAACAGTGCAGAAGCTGTGAGAAAGCTGCTTCCTTTGCGAAGCTCGTAAACCAAAGAAGACACCGCAGTGAACACAGAAGAGAAACCGTGGATTAAATAAAACCTACACAATAACTATAAAAATCGTAATAAATGAACAATGAAACAGCGGAGAACCCGTAGATTAAATAAAAAGGCTGCTTCGTTGGCGAAGCAAGGAAAAAGGACTTTCTTATATATCGTTCGTTTATAAAACAGTGCAGAAGCTGTGAGAAAGCTGCTTCCTTCGCAAAGTAAGGAAACGACTGAAGAGACCGCGGGGACGCGGTAAGTGTTCGGCAAGGCACCTGAAGCGCTGCATTATGGGATCTGTAGTTTATTGTGTTACCAGCGCTTCATATACCCGGGCCATTAATAACAATAATACAGTATATAAAATGATCTCGCGGGCCGGATATAATTACACGTCGGGCCGGATGTGGCCCGTGGCCCTTGAGTTTGACACATATGGACTAAATAGAACTTGAAAAGATGTATTTTTTTGTACATCGAGCCCGCGTGCTATTGTGGTTATTGTGTCTGACACCTTATATTCCAAATCGTAACCTCAGATCCTCAAATGAGTATCTCCTTAGAATTCCAAGAACAAAACTTAAAAGAAGTGGTGAGGCGGCCTTCTGCTGCTATGCACCTAAAATCTGGAATAGCCTGCCAATAGGAATTCGCCAGGCTAATACAGTGGAGCACTTTAAAACACTGCTGAAAACATATTACTTTAACATGGCCTTTCTATAACTTCAATTTAACTTAATTTAACTTAATCCTGATACTCTATATGTTCAATTTCCTCATATTAACTATTCAGGGTAGCTCTACAATCCGTACTGACCCCTACTCTCTTTTCTGTTTCTTTTTCCGGTTTCTTTGTGGTGGTGGCCTGCGCCACCTCCACCTACTCAAAGCTTCATAATGCTCCAACAATGATGGATGGACTAAAAGGCAGAATTCTACTTGACATATCATCATCAAGCCTTTCCGTGAGAACCCTAAATCCAAAGAGGACTGTTTCATTTATGTTAGGTAGCATGCCCAGAGGGGACTGGGCGGTCTCATGGTCTGGAATCCCTACAGATTTTACTTTTTTTTCTCCAGCCGTCTGGAGTTTTTTTTTTGTTTTTTCTGTCCCCCCTGGCCATTGGACCTTACTCTTATCGATGTTAATTAATGCTGATTTATTTTGTTTTCATATTGTGTTTTTTATTTTTCTATTCTTTATTATGTAAAGCACTTTGAGCTACTGTTTGTATGAATATGTGCTATATAAATAAATGTTGTTGTTGTAAACAATCATTGATTGCGAATAAAGTATTCATTATTTGAGTATGTAGATCGGGGTATATATATACATATATATATATATATACCCGCGTATCGCAGCGGAGACGTAGTGTGTTAAAGAAGCTATGAAAAAGATTTGTTTCTTACTGCATCAATAAACAGCTCGTCTTCTTCTTTATCTGAGACCTGACACACTGCATGCACAGGTTTTTTTTTTTAACACTGTCTTCCTTTAGCGGGACATTCACTTTTTCCACTGTGTGCTTTGTTTCTGCAGTAGCTGCAGTTATGAATAATATGCTTGTATGTATCAGACGCTTCATATTTTTTTGCTGCCTTTTCAATTGTGTAATTCGGTTTTTGTTCAGCGCTCTTTGGAACTGTTGCTTTTTGTCTGTGCACTGCGTCAGTTCACGTGAGCTGCTCGGTGTACATGCATCGAAGTTTCCCAGCTGTGCTGGTGCCATGTTGTGCTATGTCCATGGCTGTGTCTAATGTTACCTAAGTCCCGGCACTTAAAACTTTCTCTCGCAGTTTCGCTGAGTTTGTGCCAAACACCACCCTGACCATCTCATCTTCCTCTGCATAAGCACAGTCCTTCACCCGTGAATATTTACCTGTGGCAGTGTTTCTATTGGATTGCCGCTGACGGACGGCCTTATATGGGCAGGCACTAAATTACAAACGCTAGCGGCAGCCTGTCTATGAACTTAATTCATAGTTTAGGTTTACATCGTGCTTTGTTTCCGAAGTAGCAGAACTCATGAATATGGTTGTATATGTCACTCGCTCGCTTCTTATTGTTTCGCTGCCTTCTCAATTATATAATGCATGTTTTCTTCAGCGCTTTTTGGGCCTCTTCCTGGTTTTCTACGTACTGCGTGATTACGTGGGAGGCGTGATGATGTCACACGAAACTCCGCCCCCACGGGTTTCACGCTCATCTCCATTACAGTAAATGGAGAAAAACAGCTTCCAGTTATGACCATTACGCGTAGAATTTCGAAATGAAACCTGCCCAACTTTTGTAAGGAAGCTGTAAGGAATAAGCCTGCCAAATTTCAGCCTTCTACCTACACGGGAAGTTGGAGAATTAGTGATGAGTCAGTCAGTCAGTCAGTGAGTCAGTGAGTGAGTGAGTGAGGGCTTTGCCGTTTATTAGTATAGATACCCGTGCTTTGCAACGGAGAAGTAGTGTGTTAAAGAAGTTATGAAAAAGAAAAGGGAACATTTTAAAAATAACGTAACATGATTGTCAATATACAGTAATTGTTTTGTGAGTGTTATGAGTGTTGCTGTCATCAAGGATTTGATTATCATTATTTCTTTCAATCAGGTTCATATTTGTAGTATGTTTTGTGTTCAAGTTACATTCCGTGTTTGTCAATCGTTGTAAAGATAACAGGTTTCATTCATCGATTCGTTTCTTACTGCATCAATAAACAGCTTGTCTTCCTCTTTAACTGAGACGTGACACACTGCATGCACGGGTTTTTTTTTTTTACACTGTCTTCTTTTAGCGGGACATTGACTTTTTCCACCATGTGCTTTGTTTCCGCAGTAGCTGCACTTATGAATATGCTTGTATGTATCACACGCTTCATATTTTTTTGCTGCCTTCTCAATTGTGTAATTTGGTTTTTGTTCAGCACTCTTTGGAACTGTTGCTTTTTGTCTGTGCTCTGCGTCATTTCACGTGAGCCGCTCGGTGTACATGCATTGAAGCTTCTCAGCTGTGCTGGTGCCATCTCGTGCGATGTCCACGGCTGTATTTAATGTTAGCTAAAACCCGGCACTTAAAAGTTTCTCTCGCAGTTTCGCCGAGTTTGTGCCAAACACCACCCTGACCATCTCCTCTTCCTCTGCATAAGCACAGTCCTTCACCCATGAATATTTAGCAGCAGTGTTTTTATTGGATTGCCGCTGACGGACGTCCTTATATGGGCAGGCACTAAATTACGCGTAATGGTCATACCTGGAACCTATTTTTTCGTCCATAGACTATAATAGACTTCTGCTCGATGTCTATTATAGTCTATGGACGAAAAAATAGGTTCCAGGTATGACCATTACGCGTAGAATTTCGAAATGAAACCTGCCCAATTTTTGTAAGTAAGCTGTAAGGAATGAGCCTGCCAAATTTCAGCCTTCTACCTACACGGGAAGTTGGAGAATTAGTGATGAGTGAGTGAGTGAGTCAGTGAGGGCTTTGCCTTTTATTAGTATAGATCTAGTGCCTTCTCTGCCTGTCTGTTTGTCTGATTGCATATAGCGCTGAACTTACTGCTCTGTACCATTCTGTCCTCTGCATGTCCTGGAGTACAAAAGAAACACCACCATACAGCAACATGTGCAAACTGGCAAGATCGGGGGAAAAAAACATGTGGTCACTGATTACAAACCGCAAGCTGAATGAAAGAGACAATATATGTGAAAACATCATTGCACTAATGCAATATTATTTGAAAATGAACAGCGTCAGATCGGGCTTGAATATGCGCCCGATCTGACGCTGTTCATTTTCAAATAATATTGCATGTACTGTGCGTTGAAACTGCTGCACTGAATAAGCTGATGCCTTCTGTAACAGCGTCAGCGTGTATTCACACCCGATCTGACGTTGTTCGTTTTCAAATAATATTGCATGTACTGTACTATTTTAGAATAAAAACATACATTTGATTTCTGTCAGTCTGTAAGAGCCAGTGTAAATGCATGATAATTGTAAAGGTTAGCCTTTTTTTTTTTTATTCAGTTCCATTCTCTCAGTTGCGTTCATGATCCTTCCCCCACCCCCACCCCATCTGACACTGCTGTTTTCACATAAAGACGCGCTATAGCTCAAATGTGATTTATTTGGAGACGCGCTATAGCTCGAATGTTATTTATATAGGGAAGAAAGTACAGTGTCAGGTGCTCATTCAGTGTAATAGGAACCATAGCACAGAGAGATGTGTACACTGCAACAAGTACACATGTCGTAAATGTAGGAAGGGTGTGTGGGAATTGTTAATATTTGAATGTGCTGATTTTATATAGCACGGATCGGAAATCAGCAGTTCTTAGCATTGCACCACGCAAGCTGTCGTATCAACCGCCTACTGTAACTTGCTTTATTTTTTCTTCACTTATAGTCTAGAATAAAAGTGCACTTTTTTTTTTATACTTGTACACCAACATATGTTCCTGTGTTTGAGCGACACAGGCATGCTCAAAAAATGAAATGCGTGTATTCCAAATAATGATCTATTATTTCCACTCTAAAACTCCACTTCACTCCCAGATAATCAATCAAGGCATGAGCTGGGAGAAGTTTGTGCATGTTCTAAGTCAGTGGGGGATGGAATATCCGGCTACTTGCAACTTTTCTTTATCAGCACATTTAGATTAACAAAAGACGCTGGCGGAGAGGTGAGAACGGTTTTAAGAAGCGATTTAAGGTGGGACGGATCTACAAGTTTTTTCGTAGGCTCTAGTAATTCTAGTGTTAAAGGTTTTCAACTGATGGAAATTATGGAAAGTTCTTGAAAAGGCAAATTGAATATTGTAACAATGGTGGTGTCTGTCTCTTTCAGGTCATATAACAAGAAGTCTTTGGTAAATAATTTAAAGAATAGACTAGGAAGAACTTCTATTAATACATATCTACTACAGTATTATGTACTGAAATCAGCAGAACTTATCTGTTGTTTTTCAATTTTACAGAATACATTTTGAGAAACCTATTGAGTTAACATTTTTGCTAAACATATCTATATATTTGATTTTAGCAGGCTGTGTTTAGTAGTGTAATTTGTTCACAGAAAAGGGATGTTTGTGTGTCAGCAGATGTTTTGGGATGATATAATCTCTAAAGGTCATTGAATTTGAGTAAAAGTAGATTAAAAAATCATATGAAATTGCAAAAAAGTGTTTTAGAACCAATGAATTAAACTTAAACTGTCAGTTATCACGGAAAAACCTCAATACATACTGATACTGATAATGAGTTGAATCATTATTCAGGACTTTCTCTTGAGGTTTGGTAACCTTTTTCTATTGAATGTTATAAATGATCTGGGATGTAGTGTAAGGAGCCTTTGCTCTTACAGTGCTTAAATTGATAGATGGCATTTTATTCATTTTTTTTAATTCTTTGCTAATTTTAAGACACTACACATTTTCTACTTAATTTAAAGACCTGTTCAGCGACAATTACAGTTTAAGATTTCCATTGGGTAGATGTGCAGTATTCTTGGGGAGGCAACTTTCATTTTTAAATCCAATGTAAACCTTGTATTATTATTATTATTATTATTATTATTATTATTATACCTTATCAAATCTCCCAGTCCAGATGGTTTCTTTGTGTGCTGGGTGTGGCAATGTGCTATCAGCTCATACTCCCAGTTCTTAAATCTTTCTGTGATAAGGCAGATGAGTTTTCTTACATTCCTACGTGTTCTTAAATTTTATAGACCTGCATTTATTATTACAATGTACATTTGTAATCTTTATAGTTTGTGAATGGGTTATGCCAGGTTTTTATCACAATCTATTGACATAGGAATATTATGTTTTAGCAAATCTGTATCCAAATAATCTAATTAATTATGCATTAACTATTTTTACATCTTTTTGGCTTTTTACTCTGATATCTGAAGATATTACTATGTAAAATGTAAGAAAACAAAACCATCCAGACTCTTGTTAAACTCTGGGTTTTCATGACAAGTCTTTGGCTAGACTATATTAATTATTTTCATGCCATATTTAGTGCCCTCAAGCAAATTATCATATAGTAACTCTCTATAATTCTTACCAATGTGACAGCCATTTATTCATCCATCTGTCATAGCAAGGTTCTCTTGTGTCTGAATATTCTATTTGGACACACATGCTCCCATATTTAAAGACACCACCCATTCCTGAGGTTACATGGATGAAATAAATGAAAATTCAAACTCTATGATTGGGCTGTGTAATGTCGTAAAAGATCACAAAACAAGTTTATCCAAAAATTTAGAAGCAGTAACAAATTAATGATAACTTGGGTGGGATAAAGAAGGAGCTACAAGTTGTAAAAGACTAAAAACTGCAGTGCTAACCATAAGGCATATGAAGTTATGAGAGAAACAGTTAAAAAGAATGCTATGAAGGCTAAAAGGCTAATAGAGAGAAATACTGTAGTAAAGAAAGATAATCCAAAAAGACTCCTCTAATATTTTAGTAATAAACGAATGGTCAAGGAGGAGGTGAAGAGTATTGGGGACAGTAAAGATCAGCTGGAATAGACAGTGAAATAGCAAAGGCTCTGAATTTACATTTTTCTGAATTTTACAGGTGTGGCAAAGTCCCACCCAAAAGTGACAAGGACGACTAAGGAGGTATTTACTGATTTGAAAAAGTGCACAAGTACTGCTTAGATTAAATAAGCTGAAACCTAACAAAATCACTAGGACAAAATAATATTTATCCTCAAGTACTTAAAGTTAGTTCACATATAAATCTTTTTCAATGATCTTTGCACATTGGGAAATTTTTAACAAGAGGAACACTTTAGCAATTTTCAAAAAATGACAATGTGATCTTTTACAACGTTTAGTTTGCTACTAAAATATTAGAGGAGTCTTTTTGGATTATCTTTCTTTTCTGCAATATTTCTCTCTATTAACCTTTTAGCCTTCATAGCATTCTTTTTAAATGTTTCTCTCATGATTTCATATGCCTTATGGTTAGCACTGTAGTTTTTAGTCTGTTACAGCTTGTAGGCCCTTCATTATCCCACCCAAATTTATCTTTAATTTTGTTTCTGCTTCTAAACTTGTTTTGCATTAAATTTGAAAAAACATTTAAACATGCCCCACATCTGCTTAGTGGTCTTTGCACTTAAGATCTTATCCCAATTTATCTTATTTAGATTTATGCTCAGAATTTGTCCTACTAATATGTAAATGTTTTTTAGTCTTTGAATATGCCAAAATATAGGGAATGTATTATATTATGATTATTAGATTCTAATGGTTCAATCAGATCTATCACCTAAATTCTATCCTGATTATTGAGGTATAATGTGCCTAATAATTAATAATTCTTTGCATTTATATAGCACTTTTCACACTACTCAAACCACTCAGCAATTGCAGGTTAAGGTCCTTGCTTAAGGGCTCAACAGAGCAGAGTCTCTTTTGGCATTTACGGGATTCGAACCGGCAACCTTCCGATTGCCAGTGCAGATCCCTAGACTCAGAGCCACCACTCTGCCTAGGCAGGCTTCCTTCTATGTTGGGGCCATAAGATAGTGTTTTGCAAATACAGTACATCCAAACTCATGTTCTTCTGCTATGCTGTTTGTAAGGTTAGCCCAGTTAATATTTGGGTAATTAAAGCCGGCCGTGACTATAATTTTCCCATTTAAAATTTACATTTTTAATATTATTCAAAAGATGTGTATTGTTTATCTGCATTATGAGGTCTATAACACACTACTAAAATAAGGCCTCTATCTCTAAAACTTTCAAGTCAAGTCCAAACATCCTCACTATGCTGTGGTTCACCATCTAATTAAAGAAGATTTGCATCGATTTTCTTTAACATGAATTGCAACTCCCCCACCTTATCAGTCCTGCCTGTCTTTCTTAAATAATATGTACCAGTCTATGTTACACTCCTTTCCATCTCTGTTATTCAAGCAGATTTTTGTTATTCCTATCATAAATGAGTTGAATTTATATATAACTGCATATAATTATTTTATTCTCAATACTCCAAGCATTAAGGTATGCTGTTTTTAATGTATTACTTTACTTTGGCCTTTTCAGCAATTACACCTTCATTTTACTTGCTCTTTTATGTGTCCACCTACATTTATCATAAGAAATGTTTTCTGTTATCTCCCTTGGGGAATAAAAAATTATAAAGTAAGATATTGATTTTACAAATGTGTCTATGTATTCATTAGAATGGGTTTTAGTCATGATCTGTTATACTTGAGAAAAATTACTGTGTGTTCTGTGTTTAAGGTCTAATATCTGAAGTCTTTTTTTTTTTTTTTTTTTTTTTTTTAGTTTAGAATTCAAAATTTGCTGTGTTATGTGATAAGTACTTTAGTTGCCTGACCATTATGAATTGCAGCTAAATTACAGTAAGGTGAACTAACCCTGCTGTGCGATGACAGATGTACTTGCCCACAGACTTCTTGTGTACATAAATCAAAAGCACATAGAGAAATAAGTTGTTTGTTCAGAGAAACCTGACCCTGCGGAGAAGATTTGAATCTGTTTCTAATTCCCTTATTTTAGCAAGTTTTATAGAGAGAATCATGGTCGATATTTAGCTGTTAAAGTGATCATACAAATTATTTTCTTTTTCATCACAAAAATAATCAATATTTTTATTTGAAGGTGCTTTTCAGGTGCATATATTTGGAGAGACTGAAGTTAACAATATCAGGATAATGTAAAATACAAGCACCAAAACATGACATTAGTCAAGAAAAATACCAAACACAAGTGCAGAGACCAACTGTGGCAGCTTTATCAGCAACATTACAGCAAACTTTATTTATTGACAACAATAACAACATTTATTTCTATAACACATTTTCATACAAACAGTGTAGCTCAAAGTGCTTTACATGATGAAGAAAGAGAAAAAAGACAAAATAAATAATTAAATTAGGGAATACTAATTAACATAGAATAAAAGTTAGGTCTGATGGCTAGGGAGGACAGAAAAAACAAACAAAAAAACTCCAGACGGCTGGAGAAAAAAAAAAATCTGCAGGGGTTCCAGGACACGAGACTACCCAGCCCACCCTAGGCATTCTACCTAACATAAATGACCTCAGTCATTCCTCATGGTATTCAGGGTTTACATGGAAGAATTTGATGAATTTGACAGACCTCCTGTGTACAGAGAACAGTAGTACTTTACTTGCAATGTGAAATTACCAAATATGTTAATTGAGTTCATATTTCTTAAAGGTTATTTCAGGCAAGCTAACTTTTAATCTCATGTTGTGGATCTGGTCCATAAGTGGTTTTATTTGCATATTAGTTTCTTCTGTGTAATCTATTCTGGCTTAGTCTCTTCTCAGATGAAGAATTTTACATCTTTGGTTTGAACTACATATGACTGGATCCGGGACAAGAGTGATTTCTTGGCTTGTGTCCAGTGCTGCCAGCTGTTGACTCTGGGCCTCTTTATACCTGAATTGGATTAAGAGGGCCAGGTGATGTTATCTTTCACTTTTTTGCAAAAAGTACTATATTATTCCAGAACAATCTGCTTACATATGGGCAAAATTCATTCAGATTTCTACAGAACATGACCATGGCAAATGTGTCTTCTTCGTGGGTCTTCTTGGTAACAAATAATCACAACTATTTCCATAATTTTCCTACAGGAAAGTAGGTTGAAGTGGTATGTAATTAGGAAAGACAATAAATGTCTGGGCAAAAGTGTGATAGGAATGGAAGAGAAAGTGAGTGAGGTCAAAGTAGAGGTGAATGGATAAAGTAAAAAGATCTGAAGGAAAGTGGCTTGACTGGGGATGAAGTGCAGGTCCAAGCTATATGAAGAAGGTTGATCGAGCACATTGATCCCACATAGAAGTGGTAAAAGATGAAGGAAGAAGAATCTGTCAATTATCCAAAGGCCCATGGGCCAATTTTCTTTCCTATAATTTCCAATTCATGTACAATTGGTCACTTTTCATCTCTGTGTAATTGGACTATGTCATTTAAATGCTTGAAAAGATGTTAATGGTTAGTATGAAGTATGGTATTTAGCTTCATAAAGTTGAGGAGTGAGACAAAAAGTGGTTGAAAAGACAGACATTTAGTTTCTGCCCACATTTGTGAACTGTACTGACATTTGCAACATGATGTACTGTAGATGAAAGTAACCATGAGCATAAAGAGTTAAGACCAAAAAACAAAAAATATTTAAAAAAAAAAAAAGAACTGGCAGTGAGTGTATTTTCAAGAACAGGGAAATATGCATTTTAAAATTTATTGGTGACAGAAGGCTGTTTGATTAAGTATGTTTTATTCAAACAAAGGCACATAAACAGTATTGGAAAAAATTTGTATCATTGCTTAGAAGCAGATATCTAATCACATCATAAATTACATCTCATGGAAGCAGCAGTGGAAGATAAATAAAATCAATTGGGAAATAAATTTCAACTCATTAAAGAAACAAAGTGTACTTATTTTGATTCATTACAGATTCAAGAAAATATGAATATAATGTACATATATAAAAGAAGTGATATATAGAGCAAGTACATTAAAAAATGGTACGGGACCAGAAAAACATTAAAATGTTTTAGAAGTAAAACAAAAAATGCATTAGACACAAAAGGAAAAACTAAAGTGCAGGAGATTTTATTAAAAAAAAATGAATAAAGCACCTTTTGTTTTGTATTATATTCCATCTGTTAACAGTCTTTAAAGATGTTTCTAAATACGTGTTATACATTAATGGTAAAAATAGTAAGAATCTTAAAGGGTATTAATGTCATTTCCATTGTTTTATATCTTTTCGCAAAGGATTACAATATATTTAATAACACACATACACTGCTAATACCTGCATATAATGAATAGATTGTATAAACCTAAGTGTTAAAACTTTTGTATTGAGGTGATGTTAAGCAGAATCTGAAATGAAATTGGCAAAAGTTCTTGAATTTAGGAAGAAGAGAAACCCAAAAATCTTGAAAACCTGGGACCTCATGCATAAATGGTGCGTATGCACAAACATATTGTGTATGCCTGTTTCCACGCTCACATCGTGATGTATAAAAACTAAACTTGGCGTAAAGCCATGCACATTTTCATGGCAGCCTCCCCCCTTGTGTATGCACTTTTCTGTTTGGTTTTGCAAACTGGCGTCACCCAGCGTTATAGCAGTACTGCCGTTTCTGTGTGGTCTCCTTTTTTTCAGATTCATATCAGTGACACAGGATTTATTAAATACACCAAAATTAATTGCATATCGTTTACAAATGTAATTCACTTGATTATCATTATAAATTGGTATTTATAATGGTGCATGGAATGAACAAAGTATTCCAAATACTATAGCTTCTTTAGCGATGTTACTCTCAGTGTGCAACTCAGAGTATTTTAACCCATTGTGTGTGTGGTTTCATAGCTGCATAGCAGCTGATCAGAAAGCTCTATGGTGAGTTGTGTCGAGAGCGCAGAGGATTATCAGGATAGGGCTTCCAGCTCTGGAGGACATTTTTAACACACACTGCCTAAGGAAAGCCACCAGCATCTGCATGGATTTCACTCAGCCATGCCACAGTCTATTTGAACTTCTCCAAGCTGACAAATGCTTCAGTGTCTGTCCTGCATGGACCTCGAGACTCAGAAACTCAAGAGCTATAAACACTCTCAATCAATCCATCAAGTGCTCCCGGGTGGAACTGCTTGTATTTATAATTATAACTAGCAAAATACCCGCGCTTCGCAGCGGTGAAGTACTACCTTAAAATTTTTATTAAGAAGAAAATTAAACCTTTTTAGACTGAGGGAAAATATACCAATAATTATTTGTTAAAGATCTCTTTGTATGCCACGTTGTCAGTTCGGCCCTCCAGTTGTAATATGACCAAGCTGTAGCTGTGCGCTGAGCTTACTCTTGAGCATGCAACGTACAGTTGGCCATGTGAACAGTAATCTTGTTTCAAATCTCACAGCTTGGATTGCTGCTGTCATAATCGGTTTGAGTTTCATGGTTTGTTTCAGTTACGGCAGTATTTGTAGGACTTGTGTTGAAGAGACATTCGGCATCTGTCAAGCGTTGTAAGTATACAACCAGTTTCATTGATAACTTCACATCCAGCTTTTGAGAGTTTAAACATTTCTAAACATCAAAGTGTCCACTACTGAAATCGTCACCTGTGAAGCTAAGATGTTTAAGAGGCATTGGCGGTTGTCCAAAGGTGTAAAATATTTGGCCATTTCGGT
>JANRMT010062791.1:88937415-88961455 GCA_026402145.1 Polypterus bichir lapradei | reverse complement strand
AAGTTGGAGAATTAGTGATGAGTCAGTCAGTCAGTGAGTGAGTGAGGGCTTTGCCGTTTATTAGTATAGAAGATAACCTCACTCTAAACTTGCACTATAACTGTAACATTGCACAACCTGAGCCACTTTATGAACCATTTGCATAATCTGTACTATATGAACAGGTATATTAAATCATATTTTATCATTTTATAGGAAAATAAGTTAATAGAGGATTTGCTTATTGAATCTCATTGTACCATACAATGACAATAAAAGAATTCAGTTCAGTTCAATAGAAGAGGGCGTGTATTTACAGATGATTATGACTGGCTTCTAAGTCTATTTAAATTTCTAAGAGCTATCCTTTTGGAACTGTTTGCTTCTAGAATACTAGGATGTGTGTTTGATATTTGTATGATGAAATCCTTATGTATGTTACATTTTACAGATAAATCGTTAACTTCATTTAAATAATGTATAATGTTAATAACTTAATATGTGAGGACACGGTAGCGCAGCAGTAGTGATGAGCTGACGCCCCAACCAGGGTTTGTTCCTACCACATGCTTGATGCTTGTTGGGACTGTTGTGACCCTCGATAGAATAATTAAACATACATAATGAAGATTTTTCAGTGTTCCATGAAAGTTTTTAAGAATCGATGTTCTATGCTTACAGCTGGTTTTAAATTTATTACAGAGCTCATTATGTGCCAATTAATTACGTGGAGACAGGAAATGGAAGGACAGGAATTGAGGGTTGGTGTGTTTTGACAGAGACAGCACTGCTGGATTCAGGGATGCGTGTGTCCCATTAAGCATCTTGCGTGAGGCAGGAACTATCCCTGGATGCTTTACCATGCCTGATCTGCCTCGAAAGCTTGCATATTGTAATCTGTCCAGTTAGCCAATAAAAGGTGTGATTTTTGCTTGACTTCTCATTGCATCCTTAATGGCTTACCGTGTACAGCATCCTACTGCTGTACTTCCTGTTTAAATGCTGTCAGTTTGTCTCCTTTCAGTTTCCAGGTTCTGATGTGTGGCTTCTGTTGTGTTCTCTTTTCTTCCTTTTTACATCATAGGTTGAAATACCTTACAAGAACAAAATGTTTTATAATGGCTGCCTCCCTGGGAATAACTTTACTGTCCCCAATATGCTTCCAGTAAGCTTGCCTTAGTGGAAGGTGGTCAATTGGACTTGTATCTGGGCCATTGTGGAACGTAGTCCTGTGCTCCACACACTTTTTGAAGCAATTGTTGGAGACAACCTTATCCAATCTTTGTGCCATTTCCAAAAAAGTACTTCCTTCCCCATTTCTATCACTATAACCATACCCACCATGCACACCTTTGTACGCATCAGCATTAGTTCCAACATGACCATTCATATCTGCCCCAATTATTACTCTTTCTGTAGGTGGTACAGCTAGAAGATTATAAATCAATAAGCCTTGTATTTAAACATAGTCAGAACCATTAAATCATCTATCTGGATTTAAATGGTGAGAGCTTCTTAAATAGAACTGGGAAGAGGATAGAAGCCACACAGCTGAATGATGATTTGTCAAGAGCTACTGTAGATAACAGGACTTTGAGACCATAATCTTGCTGGTCAAATATAGCTATAAAGTATAAATAATGAAGAACTATGTCCTTAGTGTTCGGACAAGCAGCTTTATAAGTAGAGTTTGAATACAAGCAACGTATCTTATAGGAAGATGACATACTCTGGATATGTCAAATAAGCTGCAAAATGTTTACTGGATTTTCTTTGCTTTGATAGCCTGGCATTAGCTTTTTGACTGTGTTGTGACATGTTGATATGTTGTGAAGAAAAAACCATAAGAATTCAATTTCTGTTGTTTGGCTTGCCAGTGAAAGTACATGCAAAATGTCACACATTCCTTCAAATTAACATGAACATTTGATTGTAGGTAGGTGGCTTGTAACAGCGAATCATCTTATGGTCTAAGAAGTGAGATTTATCACTAAGGGGTTGAGCTGTTTGTTGTCCTTGAGATACATTAAAATGTCTATAGTTGTATGTACTTTAAAGGAATACTCCACCAAAAAATGATTTTTATATGTTCCATACCTCATGTTTGCAGTGATAGCCAAGAAAAAATTTTAATATCTGTACTACATGTTAACATGACATTATAAAGGGTGTGATAGAACAAGAGTCAACAATGATCAAAGCTGGACAATAGCAAGAAATAACAAAAGAGGCCATTAAATCTCATGTTTAGCCAGTTTGCTGAATCCACGTTATGTCATCCAGTCATATCTTCATAAAATACCAAATGCATACACTTATTTAAATATTGCTAAATGAACTAATTTCAGAAAATACATTTATGAATGGAAATGGAACATGCTCAAATGCGAATGAGCATTTTTGACGTAATTTCTTAGTTGGAGCTAAAGCACTGTTAGCCATTGACTTCAGTTACAAATTGTAGTTCTGGTATGAGACTTTGTAACTGTCTGGAGAAGGTGGCTTTAACAGTAACTCACCCTAAGTCAGGCAGTGCAAGGAAACAGACTTTGTCCTCTATTAAGGACATCGGGCCCCACAGTCATCTTTTCTCTGTAATTGTGCCATTCGTAGTTGTGTATCTTAGCACAATCATCTTACTGTGTTAATTTACCAAAGCATTAAATATATTAGTATATTTATGATCAGACAGAAATGTAGATATGTTAATGCACATTGTGCAATGTTATAACTGAGAAGAATGCTAAAAGATAGAAATTGGTATTTAATTGTTCCTCTGACTGGAATGGATGTTAACTGTGATGTCAGGTAAGATCTGGTATGTCTATCACTGCAATTTGGTATGGGCAACGGTCATATTTGCATTCAGTTTCATTTTTTGATCTGACAAAAAAGTTTGGCTATAAAACTGATAGGTGAAAAAAACACTTAGAGATGAATAAGTAGGATTAAAACTGCTTAATTTTGATTAAAAGTCACTCTAAAAGAAGGCTGTTTATATGGTACTTTTATTAAAGAGTTTTCTATCCTGAATCAATA
Source organism: Polypterus bichir lapradei (assembly GCA_026402145.1). Taxonomy (NCBI): domain Eukaryota; kingdom Metazoa; phylum Chordata; class Cladistia; order Polypteriformes; family Polypteridae; genus Polypterus; species Polypterus bichir. Next base: position 88,958,437 of record JANRMT010062791.1, on the reverse strand, counting down.
AACCAACTCATTTTTGCTTTATATATTTTTTAATATTAAAACTGCAACAGGGCAGTAAATTTAATAAGTAGTAGTTTGTTTGTTTTTTTTTTTTAATAAAATCAGTACTGAATGAGTATCAGTAACCAGTGAGAAGTGTAGGACTGTGATACAGAGAAAGAACTCTGAGCGACTAAGGGTGATATATTTTTATTCTCTTTGATATGGTATCTGTTTCATTCCTTTATAATTAAATTGGGTTTATGCTCTTGTCTCCAAGTAAGGAGATACTCAGAGTATAGTTTCTGGTGAAAGCAATATTGTTGCAAAATAACAAACATAACCTGGAAAGAATTATAATTGATTTTTTTTTTTTAATAACTTTATTGGAAAAGATGTGCTCACATCTGCTGCAGTACTTTGGAGGGGTGTGGCTGTCATTCTGAAGGTTAATGTTGACATGTTCGTAGCTCGGGAGATGAAGTTTAAAGTCTAAATGAATGTTGCAAATGACAGTAAGGGATTCTTCCTCCAGAAAGAATGTGCTCATGGGAATAAGAATGAAAGAGATGAGTCACTTGCTGTTTATTTAGCATACCTAGTAATCCTGATTATGTTTGTCTGCCAAATGTTTTAAATAGATGGTGTCCTTGGAGAATGGAAGAGTAAAATAAGGTATAATTACTTCTAAAACAACAGAGGGGTCTTCATGGTAAATAAATTTGTACAATTATTTGAATGTTAATTTTTACATCCTTTTTAGAAGAAAAATATTTGTTGCTATTCAGTTTGCAAAAAGTTGTGGTATTATCTTACTTTTTTTTCTTTAACAAGTAGACATAATTAAAAATAAACAATGTTTATAGAACAACTATTTTAATAACCAAAACTTATTTTAATATATTTTCTGCCAGTAAAAATAAATTACTTTAAAAAAAAAAAAAAAAAAAATAATAATAATAATCAGTTCTGCACCCACTAGCCATGTAATTACATTTACTTATTTTGTGAATCCACTTAATTTGGTTAAGGGTCACAGAAACCCATCAACTATTCTAGCAAAATCAGGGAAAGTCCTGAGTTAACATTAAATGAGGTGGGGTGCCAGTCCATTACAAGTCACACACACTCATACTGATTTAGGCTTGCTTAATGTTAAACATTGGTTAGTAGTCTACATTTATGATCAGTTAAAGTTTCAGTTATACCTTAATGGGCACAATTCACATACTTCATAATCAGCCTTTTTCAGCTGGGCAATAGACAGCAAAATAATGAAGTAAAATTAAATAAAGATTTTTTTTTTAATATATAGTTTGATTAAAGTTCTCCATTTTGTTATTGTTTAATTATTTAGTTGAACATGACCCTTTGTGACCTGTTGGACTTCAGCACACCAGCCCTTTATTCCGACATGAAATTCTTCTGCAAGGAATCCTGTATGGGCGGCACGGTGGTGCGTTCAGTGGGTAGCGCTGCTGCCTCACAGTTAGGAGACCCGGGTTCACTTCCCCGGTCCTCCTTGCGTGGAGTTTGCATGTTCTCCCCGTGTCTGCTCTTTTTCTGGGTGCTCCGGTTTCCTCCCACAGTCCAAAGACCTGCAGGTTAGGTGCATTGGCGGTTGTAAATTGTCCCCAGTGTGTGTGTGTGTGTGTGCCCTGCGGTGGTTTGTTTCCTGCCTTGTGCCCTGTGTTGGCTGGGACTGGCTCCAGCAGACCCCCGTGACCCTGTAGTTAGGATTTAGTGGGTTGGATAATGGATGGATGGATGAAATCCTGTATTATCATTATACAGACAAATTATTTGAGCTTTTCTTTATCAATTAAGCCTTCCAATGAGAAGTCTGGTTGTATATCTTCAAGTATTGTTGACTCTTCTTGTTGTCCAAGGAACTCTCCGCAGTCTTCTCCAACGCCAAGTTTAAAAGTGATTATTTTGAATTCTGCTGTACTGATATTCCAACTCTCACAGCCATACATCACTACTGGAACCACAATAGCTTTAAAACTGAGGTCAAGATGGTCACTTTATTGACTCTCTGTCTCGTCTAAATTTGGCAAAACTAAAGGTGATAATCTATATCTTTGTATGAATAAGAAAACACTGCAAGAAAAATATGTTCTTAGTAAAACTTCCTTGAGTTTTTTTTTTTTTTTTTGCTAATATTATACCACAGGTTTGTTGCTCAGCGTCAGTGGAGTGATACACTGTAGTAAATGAACAGTCAAGGAGAACATAAAGTATATTGTTAACACTGAGGGCAAATTAAAATATGGTGTTCAGAAAGTGAAATAGCAAAAGTTCTAAACTTGCAGTTTTTTAAAAGTTATAATTAAAATTGCTTTTAATTAAGTTTTCTGCACTCTATTGCAGTTTCCCTTGACCAATACTCAAGCAGGTTACTTACTCATATACTACTTGTATGAATACTTTTTCAAGCTGATGATGATGATGATAATAATAATGTATTCTTATAATTATTTACATAACATCTGTGCAACCCAGCAATCACGGGAAAGAAGTCTGAATGTATAGAGATAGAAACAGGTGTCATGTACCACAAGTATTGTGACTCATTATTATTATTGTTAGTGTTATTATTATTATTGGCTGGTATCTTTATCCAAAGGTGGCACACAGGGTTAGGATATATTAAAATTGTCTTTATATTTTTTTCAGTTGGAAAACAGATTAAGTGTATTGCATAGGGTAGCACAGTTAGTTTAGGGTGCAAAGGAGAAAGTCTTTTTGTCAAAACCACAATGCACTCAAGTTATAACAGGTGAGAGTTCAAAGATTTCGTTTGATCTGCACTTTTAAAATTTGTTTTAAACTGCACCTTCGTATAAATCTGCACAGTAATTTTCCCCCCAAATGCCTTAAAACTGCAATTAATTTTAGCATATGTAAGTCATACTCTAACTTACCATTCATTTAATTTATTATTTCATACTGTGAGCTGCATCTTTTCTACCACTGTTGAGCATATGCACGCAAACACACACACACACACGCTGTTGTCATTCACACACCTGAAGCATAGATTATACTGATTACTAAATACAGAATTAGAACACAAAAATACAGATTTGTTAAAACACATGACAAGGTTCACCATGATGTCCCTGTAAAAGACCTTTTTAAATTCATAATAACACTGATAATGCCAAAGCATATTAGGTACCACATATTAATCGGTTATAACTGTTTCAGATCCATCAGAAAATGAAGACATTCTTTTTCCACTTGTACAAAAAAATGTCTTTCTGCACTGAACTGTTACAGTATAAAGATTAAGTTCCAGTAAGAGTAAATACTTCTTTGTAGTACTTTGTGCCATGCATTGCAATTATGTAAAGTCAACATGGACATCATCTGTGGAAGTAAATAATTTTATTTCCTGAAGTACAACAAATATAAATATATAGATAAAACACTTCTGCAGGCAAACTTGTAATTATTAGTGGAATTTCCTTTCCTTTAATGTTGAATACAGCAAACTTTATACAATTTTTACATGTATGTGTATAATTATTTATAATTTTGGATTAAAAAGGTGTACACAGTGGGTCTGAGTAGTTTTTATTTTTCAATTTGAAAGACTAAAAAAGTAAGGCTTTTTTAATGCAGTCCTTCAAAAAAAAAATGTAATCCCAGTGTTGCCCTGCAACATATAGAATTTGACACACAAATTGTATTTAGTCAGTTTTCCAGTAAGCAGCATTTCTTAGGCTCAAAACATGTGTAAAGTCTCCCCCTTTAATCTTAAAAAGAAAAGCTCCATTTAAGCCCAAAATTGATAGCAATGTGCAGTCTTTTTTAAAAAACATTATTGCTTTTGTTCTGTCAGTCATAGATTAATATTATTAATGTGACTAATCAAGTTTCTTCTTTTAAGTGCAGTGTAATTGTGACAGTCAAAAATTCAGTGGGAAAAATAGTAACTGAAAACATTGTGTAGTAAATCTGAGAATTTGGCTTCTTAGCATTAAAATGTTTAAGTCATCAAATTTAAAGATTTTTGTAACTAAAAATATGGCTTTTATTTCTCTTGGTGGCAATAGACTATGTTTTGAATGATATTGTTCATAGTTAAGAGACTCCACTTTCAGTCAAATGTTGTTTTTTTTTTTTTTGTTTTTTTTTACCGTGTCCTGTTCGGCTGTGAAGCAATCAGAATTGATGTCTGAATGCTGGCGACTAGCCTTACAGTTTTTCTCTCAGGTGGAGCGTTACAGCTTCTGCTGATGCCACGCCTGATACCAAAACTTTTATTAGAAATATTTTCAGATGTTTTTAAGATTCGAACCAGACACAGAGACAAAAATGAAAGAAAAAGAAGAGAGAAAAGGATGGAGGTAAAGGGGGAAGGGGGGATTTTCGTATAGAATAAACAATAAATGAACCAGAATCCGCTTCTAGACCTGCAGAAAGAGAGGGGGGAAAAAAAAAACCAAAAAAAAAAAACACAAGACAAAAACATTGCTGCATCAGCTACATGAAGATATATAAAAGTAAAAATGTTTGCTAACAATCACACAGTAATTATTACTAAGGCATTTAGGGCCAACCACAGCCTAAAGGTCATGTGCTGAAGATGTCCAAGTCATACCTATGAAAGCACCATGTGAGCACCTGTGTGCGTACGCACGCTTGTATGTGTAAGGTTTCTCTATAGGAGCGTCCAATAGTGAGTGTGAAGGGCCACAGACCTGCCCCCAAAAACGTGCGGAAGATGGAGGGAGTTCCAAGCCCAGAAATCCAGTGGTCACCCCAAAGTGCGGAGACCCCAGGGAGACCGTCACCAGAGAAGCCCCAACCCCCCCTCGAGAGGCGCAGAGGATCACCCCGGGGGGCCACAACCAGCAGCCGGCAGAGTCCCGGGAGATATCAACGGCTAGCCCCCAGGCCCGCCCGCAGCCGCTCACCCCGGAGCCAGCTGGGCCCGGAACCCAGCAGCCAGGGACACAAGGGCGACCCACCCCGCCGAGGACCCAACAGAGCCCAGGGACCCAGATCCCACCAGGCAGCCACCGGGAGCGACCAGACAGATGTTTTTAAAAAAAAAAAAAAAAAAAAAAGTCAAATGTTTTTCTATATAGATATTCCTAATCTCCCCCCCCCCCCCTTAACTTAGACATAAACATATGCAGTTTTAAATTCTAGAAAAGTGCTCTAATGCTAACCGCAGAAATCCTCAAAATCTTTTTGGAAGACCCTGCATGTGTGTTATGTGTTGCCCCTTGGAATTTTTCACATTATTATACAATATTGAATCGCAGTGGATTTCATTTTCCCTTTCTTTGACACTGATCAACAGAAAAAAGGACTGCTTAATGTCAAAATAAACCCAGATTCCTGCAAATCAATCTAAATTAATTACTTTGCAGTGATTAGTTTTCACTTTGAGATTAGAGAGTCATTTTTTGTTGATTAATGTCAAATTAAATCTACTGTGATTCAATGTTATATAACAATTAGATTATGAAAACTTCCAAGGGGATAAATTCTTTTTATAGGAAGTGTATATAATACTTCAAAAAAAATTAATAAATAATGAAATGAAAAGTTTGTAAATATCAATAAATTTACAATAAAGAGCAGCAATAACAAAATATTTGACGAGACCACCCTTTACCTTTAAAGCTGCATTAATAGGTCCACTCACATACAGTTTATAAGAAAATCGGCGTATTATTTGTTCTAACCATCTTGGAGTGCTTGTCCCAGTTCTTCAGTAGTCAATCTCTTCTTCACTTGGTTCTCTCTCTCCAGGGAGTAATACAAAACACCCTGGATTACGATGAGATCAAGGCTCTGTGGAGGCCATACCAGCTGTTTAGCGCCCTTGTCTTGCTGCAGAACGACCAATTTAAATACCTTCCCGATCGCATTGCATAATCAATAAGAATCTGCCTGTACTTATCAGCTTTGAGCACTCCATTAATTCTGAGCAGATCACTAATTCCAATTTCTGAAATACTGCCTGAGACCTGTGGAGAATCTCTGTTGTGTTTCCCTGTTATTTACAAGTACTACTCTATATAGCACCCTCTAGCTTTTCCACAGACAAACTGCCTCCTTTTTGAACTAAATATTTCTATGACACATTAGTCAGTAGCACTTGATGTCTTTGTTCAGCATGCCAGTCCCTGTTGTTTTGTGCATTGGTTAGTCTCTTGATTTTTTTCCACTTAAGAGGAATGCTTTTTAGTCAGCAAGTCATCTTCTGGCAAGACTTCTTCAAACAGGACTGGGATGTACTTGTTCTTTAATGATCTTCAACAAAGTCAGAATATTATTCACAATAAACTCTGCTTAAACTAACAACATAAACAAGAATACGTCTTGTCAATACTGCTACACATAGTGCTACTGCTACACAATACACATTGTTTAAATATTCACAGTCCAGGCTCGAATAAAATATGTCAATCTGTGTATGCGTATTTAGTGACTGATGAAACCTCCACCAAATGTTTTCTGTAGCTGCTGATTAGACTGGCACAATTTTATGAGGAATTTTAGTCCATTCCTCTGTTTAAGCTCTTTCAGTTCGCTGATTCAGGTCACCATAGCATCTTAATTGGGCTGAGGTCTGGATCCTGACAGCCATTCCAGAACATATTTTTTTGTTGAATTTGAATGAGTTGACATGGTTAGCTTTTATTTGTAATTTGTAATTTTCTATATAAAATTGTATAATTTTTTTTTCTTCCTAAAGTTAACTTTATCGTTCAAGGGTCATGTTAGATATTCACAAAATGTCTTTAAAAGTATAACTCAATACATTTAAAACAAACAAAAAACATGTAGTTATTGTAAAAAATATATATGCTTATATATTTTGGTGCCTTACAAATTCTTAAGACTCCTAATAATGGCAATGTATGAAAAAAGAAAATACAGTGATTTAAAGGATAGGATAAATGAATGCCAGATTTTTTTGTTAAGTTCTTTCTCAAAAGAAAGTGTTGTGTATTATGTTTGAAAGTCTTCTGTGAAATGTATTTAATGAATGACATATTCTCCATATCTCTCATGACTCTCCCAAATATACCATCTTTACACATACAGTATTTGTTGACATTACAAATAATCAAAAATGTATCTTTTTATGTTGGTGTTTTATACAGTTGATCAATTATTGATCCTGTTCCTAATAAGTATGTTATTTTATTATATTATAAGGTTAGGGGTGCTGTCAAACTATATAAATGTGTTTTTCTGGTTAGTAAACCCCTTTTTCTGCTCTTTCATGCTTAGTCTGAGGAAAAAAAAAGAAAAATTAATAACTTCTCAATTTAATATTGTCTTCCTGGGTAAAAACATACCGATTGCATCTGTTGAGAAGGTTGAAACTATTTATTATTAGCGTAGCACCATGCTGGTACTCGCTGGTGCAGATGCAATGGATTCTTGTTCTTTTACGTTGCATATCTCTCATTTAGGTAGCTGACTATTATTAGAGGGATGGCTCACTGTTATAACACTAGTTGAAAATCATGTGACTTTGACACACTTGACACATATATAGACTGTCCTGTAGCTGGCACTGAAACTGCTTGTTTGAGTAACGGAATGCCAGCTCTTATTGCTGGTAACAGAATAGTATAGCTTATCTGCTCCCTTACAATGTTTTCCTATTGACTTTAATAATTTTGATTTTAGGACTAATTTTTGCTAGCATACCATTTGACTCATTCTTTCTTTTTTCCACTGTTTAGCAATATTTTCATTTTACCTTTTTTTTGAAGACATTTTAATCAGCTTATTTTTATCTGAATTCGCTCATTGTACTTATTTTCCATCTCCCCTAAAATGTAATGCTTTAATTTGTAGTATAACACGTCAACACTAATGATTGTTATATTGTCCTTCAGTTCGTATTCTCTTTGGTACCTGGTCAATACGACACAGGAAGACTAGTCACTGATATTGGACACCTTTAATGTAAGACCACTTTCTGCTTTCAACAAAAAAGATTACAGTGGTATGACTCATTTCCTAGGAACATCTGAGTACTGGGATGTTTTCCGAACAAAGATTTTTAGTGAAGCAGTATTTAGTTGTATAAAATTAAATCAAATGTGAAACACTGTCTGTGCAAAAATTTGGGTACCCTTATAATTTTGCTGATTTGAATGCACGTAACTGCTCAATACTGGTTACTTGCAAAAACCAAATTGGTTGGATTAGCTCGTTAAGCCTTTAACTTCATAGACAGGTGTGTCCAATTATGAGAAAAGGTATTTAAGGTGGTCAATTGCAAGTTGTGCTTCCCTTTGACTCTCCTCTGAAGAGTGACAGCTGTAAGGAATGTAATCAGGAAATGGAAGGCCACAGGCACAGTTGCTGTTAAACCCAGGTCTGGCAGGCCAAGAAAAATACAGGAGCGGCATATGCGCAGGATTGTGAGAACGGTTACAGACAACCCACAGATAACCTCCAATGACCTGCAAGAACATCGTGCTGCAGATGGTGTATCTGTACGTCATTCTACAATTCAGCTCAATTTGCACAAAGAACATCTGTATGGCAGGGTGATGAGAAAGAAGCCCTTTCTGCACTCACACCACAAAAAGTCGCTTGTTGAATGCAAATACTCATTTAGACAAGCCAGATTCGTTTTGGAACAAAGTGCTTTGGACTGATGAGACAAAAATGGAGTTATTTGGTCATAACAAAAAGCGCTTTGCAGGGCGGAAGAAGAACACTGCATTCTAAGAAAAACATCTGCTACCTACTATCAAATTTGGTGGAGGTTCCATCATGCTGTGGAGCTGTGTGGCTAGTTCAGGGACTGGGGCCCTTGTTAAAGTCGAGGGTCAGATGAATTCAACCAAATATCAACAAATTCTTCAGGATAATGTTCAAGCATCAGTCACAAAGTTGAAGTTACACAGAGGTTGGATATTCCAACAAGAAAATGACCCATAGCACAGTTCGAATTCTACAAAGGCATTCATGCAGAGGGAGAAGTACAATGTTCTGGAATGGTCGTTACAGTCCCCTGAATTGAATTTCATCAAAAATCTATGGGGTGATTTGAAGCAGGCTGTCCATGCTCAGCAGCCATCAAATTTAACTGAACTGGAAAGATTTTGTATGTAAGAATGGTCAAAAATACCTCCATCCAGAATCCAGACACTCATCAAAGGCTACAGGAGGCATCTAGAGTCTGTTATATTTGCAAAAGGAGGCTCTACTAAGTATTAATGTAATATTCTCTGTTGGGGTGCCCAAATTTATGCACCTGTCTAACTTTGTTATGATGCATATTGCATATTTTCTGTTAATCCAATAAACTTAATGTCACTGCTGAAATACTACTGTTTCCATAAGGCATGTCATATATTAAAAGGAAGTTGCTACTTTGAAAGCTCAAAGATAAACAAAAAGAATTAAGAGGGGTTCCCAAACTTTTTCATATGACTGTATATTGTTAATTATATTATGACCAGAAATTCTGCTCCCAAAAGAAAGTGCTTCTCCTACAAGTTTTAACAGATATCTACGAAAATACATTAAACAGTATTTTTAATGTAATTTCTTTGGTAAACTCAATCCCAAACACACTCTTCTCTATGTTAATATTTACACCAAATGTATGTAGAATAATGTCAAAAGACAAAAAGTCATCCATCTATTTCCACTCACTTATCAAAATCGGGGTTACAGGGGACTGAAAAAGTGCCATTTTTTTAAAAAGACATAATAATCTCAGATTCATAAAGTTCAGTTCAGGGATAGCTGAGATATTACTGGGATATCCTCCTGTAATTTATCTCCACAGTATTGGGTGTGTCCCTGGATAAGGTGCTAGTCCATCGCAGGCCCCAATTAGACTTGTCCCACATACATGCACAGTTTACAACTGCTAGTTAACCTAACACATCTTTTGAAAGTGGGAAGAAAACCAGAATACCCAGAGAAAAATCACACACTGCGATCTGAGAAACTCAAAGCCAGAATTCTTGGAAATATGAGACTGGAACATTGCTCCCATGACACTCCTTAAAAAAGTTAACATCTTCCACACTGCAACACACTTCATGTTATTGACAGGCAAAAGACAGTTTCAGTCCTGCATCGGACATATGGGTAATAGACTAAGTATTTAAATTTCTCCTGCCATTTATGTCAATAAAAAATATATGAGTTTAAGTGGAAAAAGCAAAAAGACAAAGTTGCAGAGAAATTTAATATATAAAGAAATTATATATACCATATATGCTCACGTTTAAGTTCTCTCGCGTATAAGTTGGGGCTTGATTTTACCATATAATTTCTGGTATTTAAAAATCTCGGTCATATACTGTAAGTCAAATACAGAAAACTCACGCTATTGGTCCAAGAGATTACGATAAGCTAACGCCCACCTGAGAGAGTAACCATGGAGCACACTGCCTTTTTTTTCCATGTATTTTGCCAACGTGACCACATGGTAATACCCAAACTATTACGAAGTAACATTTGCACTGTTTTGTGTTTTTTGTATCTTACTCCCTCATACACCTTTATCAAAAGAGCAGCCCTTATCTACAATGGAGTGTTCGTTCAGAAGAAAATATGAAGCTGGTTTTGAATTAAAAGTTGTTGAAGTGGCGAAAGAAATTGGTAATTGTGCTGCTGCAGCAAAAGTCAATTGTGTCTGAGAAACTGATACGAGATTGGAGAAAGCAAGAAGATGGGGGGGGGGGGGGGGAAATTAAGTGTCATATTTTTGAGTGTGTGTATAAGTTGGGGTCTTTTTTTTTTTATATGGTTGATTTTTTGGGTTTCAAGACCTGACTTCTACGCAAGTATATATGGTAGATAACAATCTATATTTCATGATTTCATTCCTAGAATTCAATGAGAATTGAAGCCAAATGAAACTTTTATTGGCTGAGTAGATTACAATATGCAATGTTTTGAGGCAGTTCAGGCCCCTTCCTTAGGCAAGGTATCATTTAATAGAATGAAAATTGTATGCCAAAACACATTTCGAAACAAAATTTATTGAAAGTTCAAAGAATATTTATGATGTCACAATGCTGGAAACTGGTATGCTGCTATAGATAATTATAACAAATTCTATTGGAGAAACAAGGTTATTTTTCTCATTTCCATTTATGAGTAAAACATGCTGAATAAACTTACAATAACAGCATCTACAGTATTTTGAATATTTTATATATATATATATATATATATAAAATATATATATATATATAATGTGTGTGTATATACTCCTTAGCTATATGCTACAGTTTGTACAAAAAACAATTTCTTGTTAGCAATATGGTACCGTTTTTGCAAAGGATTACAATAGCAGCAAAATGCTCCATTGTCAAAAAATGCACAATATGGTACTTAAGGAGTAATGCAATTCTCAACGACAACAAAAGAAAAAAAATGAACAACACTTTAGATATTTAAACGGAAATGTCATTGTGTAGCTCATCAAATCATTTTCAACATACAAACATTGTAGAATTGCATATTACAAATTTCATTTGGGGAAAATGGGTCTTTTCAAAGAGAAAGCATACAGAAAATGAAGGCAATGGGTTCTTTTTAAAGAATTCCTGCCTGTGTAAATCCCAAAAACAGAATGGGTAGCAATAAAATAAAGACCGACAGATGTGTATACCCATTGTAATATTTGACGAGTAGTAAAAGGCTGGACACGCTCATAATAGAAAGGTCTTCATAGTAAAAATTATTAATGGCTTCTGTATCCCCTTCCAGTGCTTCCAGCTTACATTTTATTACTTTTTGCATTGGAAGGAGAGGCAGAGGTCAGAGGGAGGGTGGAAGGCAAATGGCATTTTGTCAGGAGTAGCAGGGAGTTCTTCCAGAAAGAGAATGGAGTTTTTTGGAGGTTGTCCTAAAATTCACACTATTTAGGTGATTATCTAAAGCCATTCTTCTGCCTTTTTGATATATTAGGCTTGCAATAACAAAGGAAATGAAGAATATTTGAAACTGATTTCCATTTTTTTCTTGGTGTACATTCTTGAAAGCCTGATATTTTCCATTTGAAGTTATTTAATCTCATTTCGTATTCTGTTGGGTCAGATTTTGGAAACGTTTTAGTATATGATTACGTTTTCAAAGCACTGTATGTCTTGCTCAGTTTCTTTTTCACATTAAGATTATGAGGGCTGATGGGTGCTTTATCAGTTTGAAATTTTGATTAAAAAAAACACACAAATGTTTAAACCTTAGGGAAGATAAATTATTCTCTTACAATAACAGTGGAAATAATGCCTTTTTAGATTTGAAAGCTAGATCTCCATCTAATTCCCAGCAGCAATTGCTCTTGTGCAGAGTTTCTTCTTGCTCTTATAAAACTAATAAAGCACAGAAGAAAGTGCAATGATTTAAACTGAAGTTGGTAAACCACCACCATTTTTGGAGTTTACTTAAAATACTTTTGGAGATGTAATGGAGATTCAACTTGGAAATTTCAGAGGTTGTTCTGCAATTTATTATAATTATATATTTTTTTTTATTTTCCCACTAAAAGGTCAGAAAAGGTTTAGGTGAAATGTGTCTATTTAAAAAATATCAATAAAATACTTGTATGTCTATCTCTCAAAGCTGCTGATAAATGTAGACTTGTATATTTGGCAGGATTAGGTGTATATGGATATATATGAGTGATGCCTGATTTGTTTAGTGTCATTGGTTCAAGTCCCATGTTAATAACACTTTAGTTTAGGAACAATGTGCATCTATTACTCATTTCCTCTTTTGTAACTAGACCTTAACCTTTAGGTCTTCATAACACTTATATTCCTCTCTATGCAGTTGTGGCCTGTTGCCGTGATGGTAAAATGACTTGTTAATATGAAGGATTCACAGGTATTAAACTAAATATGTAATATCAAGAAAAATGTGTCTAGTTTGCAGAGATGAATAAACACTTTACGTCGTTGTGAAGACCTAAAGTAGTGTATGTTAAGGTCATGTTACATAAGAGTAAATGAGTAATAGATGCATTATTTGCAGTAACTAAAGCATTATCCCCACATCCAGTTACTATGCAAGTGTCTGAAAATATAAAGTACATTTTATAAAGATGATTTGAGTCTCCTTGGCCCTGCTACTATCTATAACCTGATAAAGCGCAAAAGAAATCCAAAAGGCAAACAGTGTTTTAATTTAAGTAGGCCATGGTGTGGAGTACAAAGCACAACGGATTTAAAAATTTTAATACATCATTTTAATTTGCATATTATAAAGTGGACATAATAGCACTACAGAAATGTCATAAAAGAATGAAAATGCTGCAGCTGATGAATAATTTCACTCTAAAGGGTTATTTTTTTCAGTTGTGAAATGCATTAATTTGCCCCAGACACTTGTGGTAAGTGAAGCATAACTTATAAATACAAAGAAAACTGCCTCTACCCCATGGCTTGCATTGTGGGTCAATTTGGACACCAGGAGAAACATGAAACAAAATCCATAAAACCTAATAAATATTTCCAATTCAAAGCTGATGCTGTTCTTGAGAATCGATTCACATATGGAGCATGCGTAATTTGGAAGGTATTGTGTTACTGTATATTTTGGTATATACCGCCATTTTTAATGAAAGTCTGGCTGTCCAAATCATTTTATTCCCACTCCCCCCTTAATGCACACATCCTCTGCTCATAGTTTTAACAGTATGGTTATACCATTAATTTGTCCATCTGTGACGATGATAAAATGTTTAGCCTTATTTCTGGACCTTGTCTGTAAATGACATAATGTAGGTATTGGGAATTTCAACACAAGACTAGAATGAAGGAAACCCAAAGAGAGACTGAGAAGGAAACATGAGTCTTTGGACAATTGGAAATTGATTATGCATCAATTCAAAATGTAAAATAATACTAAGCTTTGCATGGTGTAGGACTCGCTGCCTTTGCTGCTAAAAAGCTTACATGTATCTGGCAGAGAGGCAGCTTTGTCGTGTGTGATTGCCAATTGTTGTAATGAAGAGGATGATTTTCCAGCCCTCCTCCTTCATAGTGTCCTAAATTAAACAGACAAGTAATTAAAGGTAGATCGAATAAGCATGGCACATGTATGCGACAAGTGTGAAAAAGGTTTAGACTTCATAAGTACTTCTCTTTTAAGTAAACCTTAAGAGGTAAAATGATAGAAATGCTCTATTAAAAAAACTGAAGAGAAAAGATATGACTAGTGCTAATTTTTACTTTCAAATATGCTGTTTTTGGTTTTTTTTTCTTTCATTAAAGACTTCGCCCCTCAAAACCTTGCAAATATGTGTTATTTACAGATTTACAGAACATTTCATGCAAATGTTGGGATTTATAAAACAAAACTGAATGAGAGAACTTTGCGTGCATTTACCGCATCTCTGACCCATGCATACCAACATTTTGTAGAAAGAGAGAAATAAAACCCTTGATAAAGTAGGGAAATGCAATGAAACCAACTGAGAACCTACAAGTATAATAATTCATATCTCCAGGCCATTATGATGTACATTGATGTGACAAACATTTTAAACTTAAAAATCAATCAATGTGTGTATTCAGGCTATTGTGATTGCTTTTTAATAATAATAATAATAAATTTTATTTATTCAAGGCGCCTTTCTGAGAACTCTAGGACACCGAACAAACAATCAATCAATCAATAAATAAATAAATAAAAAGACACATTATAAACAACTTAAAACATCAGAAAAAAAACAGAAGATGTAAAAATTAAAACCAAACAAAGCCACTGTAATCATAAAGAAAAAGCCATTTTAAACAGATGTGTTTTGAGTGTACATTTAAAGGTTGAAAATTATTCAATATTTCTGAGCTCAGTAGGTAATGAATTCCAGAGCTTGGGAGCAGAACAGCTGAATGCTCTGCTCCCCATGGAGGTTAGACGGGCGAGAGGGATGGTCAGGTGGATGGAGGAAGAGGATCTAAGGTTCCGGGAGGGAATGGCAACATGAAGAATGTCAGACAGATATGGAGTGGCGAGGTTATGAATGATCTTAAATGTTAATAGCAGAATTTTAAAATCAATTGGAAACTTAATCTGGAGCCAGTGAAGCTGCTGCAAGACCGGAGTAATATGGTGAATAGATGAGGTTCGAGTAATGATGGGAGCTGCAGAATTCTGGACTAGCTGAAGCTTATGAAGAGATTTATTAGAGAGACCAAAGAGGAGTGAATTGCAGTAGTCCAGACGAGAAGTAACCAAGACTATGAACAAAAATGGCAGTGGTATGGGGAGTGAGGGAGGGGCGATGCGATTAATATTACGTAGGTGGAAATAAGCAGACCGGGTGATGTTATTAATGTGAGATTGGAAAGACAGATGACACCCATACTCTTAACCTGAGGTGATGCGGAAACAACGGAGTTATCAATCACAAGAGAAAGATTATCGGCTTTGGATAATGATGATTTTGAGCCAATGAAGAGAACTTCAGTTTTGTCACTGTTAAAGAAAATTCAGAGAAAACCAGGATTTAATTTCAGCAATACAGTCAATAAGCGAAGATGGTGGAAAGGAAGAGGTGGGTGTACTAGCAAGGTATAGCTGGGTGTCATCAGCATAACAGTGAAAATTAATGTTATGTTTATGAAAGATCTTGCCAAGGGGAAGAAGGTAAATAATAAAAAGAAGAGGCCCCAGGACAGAGCCCTGGGGCACACCTGAAGTAACAGCGGTGAGTTGGGATGTGAACGTTATAAGCTGAATGAACGGAGTGCAGCCTGAGAGGTAGGATCTGAACCAGTCATGTGGAGTATGGGTATTTCCAATGAAAGATAATCCATTAAGGAGAGTGGTATGACAAATAGTGTCAAAGGCCGCACTAAGGGGGCCAATACTGCGTATTTGCATTAAGGAACATATCTGGGTTTTCCTTAGGGTCATATAGGTTTCCTGTTGTCACTTCATAGGGTTAAAAATGTGGTTACTTTTTATCAAAAAATTGCATCGAGCAAAAACATAAATGCGTTTCACTCCACCCGTACAGAAAGCTCTAAACATTCTGTAGGCTATTCATAGCCTAATGGTTTGGCACAACATGCCCTGTTTGGCACTATTTGAAGAGTATGCAAATAGTTGTATATATGAGGGGAACAAACTTTTGGGATCAAGCAGTATTTTTGTGCCTATGAGCTAATTTAGGCTTCTGAGAACCGTTCTCAGAATTGCTGAATTGGGCCCAGCATTAGAAGGACACACTTCCAAAAATCGGGTTGCACTTGTTCATATTCAAGTTTTAGCAGAGGTTGGCTTTCTGGCAATCGAGGTAACTGGCCAACAGCTACAATGTCTGCTGTGCTGGAAACCATAAACCGAGTGATGAGGCACTATATTCAGTTTCCGTATTGTGTGGGTGTGCAGGTCAACATATAAAAGCAATTTGCAGCAGTGTCCAGCTTTCCTAATATGATTGGCACCATTGACTACACTCATATTACCTAAAGAGCACCTAGTGAGAATGAAGCTGCTTTGTTTACTATAAGAAGTTACATTCTATTAACATACAACTCATCTGTGATGCCAAGGTGAGACTAATAAATGTCAGAACTGCTCTCGGATAATGCCATGTAATAAGGCATCTCCAAGTTCAGATGCCATTCTGTGATCAAAATCATAGTGCAGATGTTTTTATTTTTTTTTTTTTTCAAAATCCCATTGCTTTCACACCCTGCTGGTGATGAGCAATGTACTTCTTCACCTGATATCTGACAGTTTTTCTCATCAAGCATGGTGAGCCCACAGCGTAGAACTATCTCAGTTTTCAGAATTTTTTCTTTTTACCTCTCTTCTCATCATTGTCTCACCATAAAGATAAATTTGCTCATTATATACAGTATGTACAAGGGTGATTAGCATGGTCCCTATATGGTTGTTTCAGGGAAGCAATTGGACATGGTTTGAGTTGTGTTCACATGCACACATTTACAAGATGGTTGTAATTTATGAAGGTAAACTGCATATCCATATGCCTATACCATCCATCCATTTTCCAACCCGCTGAATCCAAAAACAGGGTCACGGGGGTCTGCCGGAGCCAATCCCAGCCAACACAGGGCACAAGGCAGGAACCAATCCAGGGCAGGGTGCCAACCCACCGCAGTATGTCTATACCAGGTTTTATAAATTAGACTTTTGTTTTTGGCATGCACAATTCCCAGTTTTTTGGCGTGGTTTTTTTTTTTTTTTTTTTTTTTTTTTGTTCTTCACTTAAATCCATGCAAAGTTTTAAAAAATATGACCCCAGCTACCTGAAGAGTTTGTATTGTAAAACAATAAATATGCTTGTGTCTCGCCTATTTCGGTTCCCTTTTAAAAAAAAAAAAAGGCACATGGGGATCAAAAGGGAGCTTTTACCTTTTAAAATTAACAATCTTACATTCACTAACCATTTTGTAGACTTGCATCCTGAAATGTTATGTGAAATGGAATGCCCTCCACTAAAGACATTTATGGTACCACACTGAGATGTCTCTTAAATTTTTCCTTGGAAGTATCTGTTCAATAGAACTAACAATTCTAGCTAGCAAATAATGTGATTCCAAGAATTTAAACTGTATTGCATAGTGGATTTTACTACTATATTACTGGGAAATTAATTTAGATTACATTATCCTTGCCACTTTTATTGATATCACTGATGCCACTGATAGCGAGGGATCAGTGATATATCGTGCTTTGACTTTCACGGCTTCACTCCACCGCGGATTTTATTTGTAAGCATATCTAAATATATATCACAGAGTTTTCGCTGGTTCGCAGATTTCTGCGGACAATGGGTCTTTTAATTTATGGTACATGATTCCTCAGTTGGTTTGCCCAGTTGATTTCATACGAGGGACGGTATTAGCGGATGGCTGAGAAGCTACCCAATCAGAGCACGTATTACGTATTAAATAAAACTCCTCAATGATATACGATATACTTCCCGCGCAGTGCTTCTCATACTTGAAAGCCCGAACAGCCCTATTGATTTTTGATTGTTTGCTTTTCTCTCTCTCTGTCTCTCTGACATTCTCTTTTTCTGACGCGCACTCCTTTGAAGAGGAAGGTATGTTTGCATTCTTTTAATTGTGAGACGGAACTGTCATCTCTGTCTTGTCATGTAGCACAGTTTAAACTTTTGACTAAAGGGTGTTATTTCATGTCTAGAGGGCTCTAATAATGTTAAACGTATTTAGAAGGTCGTAAACAGGTTTTCTATGCTCTGTGAAAATATTTGATTTATAAATAAAGAATCCTACTTCGCGGAAATTCATTTATTGCGGTAGAGTCTGGAATGGATTAACCGCAATAAACGAGGGTTTACTGTATAGCATTTCAAAGATAAAAGCATTTAGTTATGTAAATTTTCACTTACACTTTAATTGATAACTTTATTATTTATCAAAAATTAATCTGTACATTGTTGGATCATCAATACAGTTTATAGTGAATGAACCAGTATATTTCAAATTAAATATGGTGGTAACTTGGAATGAAGTAGATTTTTTTTTTTTAAAAGAGGACATTTTATTTTTACTTTACACATCACATTATTCACTACCATCAATACTATCCCAGACATCTCACTGTTATCTTGAAGGACCACTGTTTTCTTCCCTCTTTATCTCAGCACCAAGGTGCAGCATGGGTTTACCATCTCCTAGGCCTGATTTTGGGAATTTTTAGTCTCAGTATGTTTATGGAGAATATCACCAAGTACTTTTACAGTATGTTCAGAATACTTGACATAATACAAATAAGTGTTTGTTTTTATTTGTACAGTTATACTAGAGAAAGCTAAAGATACATGGATTGATACTTTCAAATAAGATGTTACTGAGGCAATTATGAGCTAGAAAAACCATAAGCAATTTCTTTGATAGAAGAGCAGAAAATTGCTTGGTGACCCATAGGTTGAAACGTTTCTTCTATAACTTGGTTAATTTCTTTTTCAAAAAAGAATCTATTACTAGGACTTCTGATAGCAATGAAATCTCCATCATGAGTTATTGACTCTTTGGAAAAGGTCTCCTATTTTAATAATTGTACAATTGATGAAATCATAGTTTTAATACTTGAATTTTAAGGCTTAAAGTGTGTTTATTTTTGCATGCAATTCACACATGCAGTACTTGTCTGTCTTCTGTCACATTGACTAAAGAAAGAAAATATTGCAATTCAGAAAGAGATGGTTAAAATGGTTACACAATACTCTCTAACAGTAAATTGTGTAGTCTTTCACCTCAAAAAATCATTTATACCCTGAAACTGGAGTTGTACCCCCTTTGTCATCAAAATTCTACAACTTTTATCTTACATTTATTTCTGCCCTTTATACTAAATGGTCTGTCTTCCCCATAAAGCATTTCCTTAAAGGAACTTTTTGGTTCCTCTTTATTCAGTGGAATTTGATTTATTCTTTTTTCATCATTTAGTGAAATTGCTGATTTGCCTCATCTTCTGTTACACACTCTTCCTTTCTTTTCTTTTTTTAAGTATGCAAACTTGACACGTTTCAGAGGAAAAAACAATCTTCAGATATATCAAAATAACCATCTGCCAGTCCCACGGTGCTATCAGCAGTTCATTTTAATAAGCACTCTTTACCTTACAGATTCTTGTTTAGTGTAATTAAAAGGCAGGGCTGTGGTGTTGCTTGTAGACTCAAAGGAACATGATAAGCACTTTGGTAATTCATGGTAAGAAAGCTGAGTATAGACATTAATTTTATTCAATTTATTATTATAAAACACACTTTCACTAGTAAACACACTTCAGGCCTAGTATACTGAAAAATTAAATAACAGTGTTACATCAACAAAAACTCAAATATGGTACTATCAAATACATAAAGACTCAATATTAACACAAGTACATGTTTATACACAAACACAATATATTCTTTTTTGTTTTTAATTCTGTTAAGATTCTGCAAGTGTCAACAATTTGGGATTTTATATTGTAAACAAATCGTGCATGAGTCAGAAGAATAAAATTAAGCTTTGACAATGTTTCAATCATTGTTGATAACACTTCCAATGGCAAAACTTGCACTGGAGGGACCCACAAGACAAGCTTTTTTTTTTTTTAAATATTCTTTTCAGAATTTTTGTTTAAAATCCCAAGCAATAAAAACATTAAATAATATACCTATGTTATCGATTGAAAACTGTATGCTAGTTGTTACTAAGCAGAATACATACACACAATCTGATGTGTAATAACAATGGTAAATTTAAAGTATGCTTTATAATATTGTGGGTTCACACTTCTGGCAGAACACATTCCTCAAAAACATCTGGACAGGATGGACATTTTTCACATAGATACCCACATTGTCTCTTCTAAAAAATGCAGTTTCTCTAATCAGTTCTGGTGTTAGTGTAGGCATGTACTGTAAGTGAGTACTCAGACAGTCCGAATGTCACCTTTAGCTCAGCCAAACTGTATTGCACGTTTATCTGACCTCCTTCGATAGTAAATGGCACTAGTAAAATGTATTCCTTGAGTAAAATGTTGAAAGCCTAATAATGTTTATTTTATTAATGTATTATTTATAGTTCACCTGCACTCTTAAAAATGGTTCTTTAATGGCAATTTATGGTTCTTTACTGGGTTGGGTTGTTCCTTGTGCCTCCACTGTTTGACAGACCACTTTCTTTCTTTCTGGGAAGGGTTTGTTTACATATGAAGTTGGTTCTTTATGCTAAAAAAAAAAAAAAAAAAAAAAAACTTAATATGTAGAAAAAAACTCTGTGTGGTAGCAGGACATTAACAGATTAAGAAAACCTGCACTTAGCCTGTGTTGTTGTATGCAGCAAGAGTCCTTTTAAAATCAATACCCATTGGTAGTTCACAAATCTGTTACCATCCATTTATAGTTATTTACTGTATCAAACCTGTTACGGATCTAAATAAAGGTTATTTTTGGAACCTTTATGTGGATGAATCTTTTGGGAACCAAAAATGGTTCCCCTTTTGCATCGCTCCTAAGAACTATTCTGGCTTCTTTCTTTCTTTCTTTCTTTCTTTCTTTCTTTCTTTCTTTCTTTCT
>JANRMT010062791.1:88922148-88937405 GCA_026402145.1 Polypterus bichir lapradei | reverse complement strand
TCTTTCTTTCTTTCTTTCTTTCTTTCTTTCTTTCTTTCTTTCTTTCTAGCAAGTATCATTTAACATGTATGTATATGAAAAATGTCATCACACCTTTACTTGCATGTACAATTGTTTTCATGTGTTAACTTCAATTTGCAATGGTGTGCATTCAAGGCTGTTTTGCATTGCAATGTTTTTCTAGAAAGCTAATTCTGTTCATCGGGACATAGTTGGGTGGTTTTTTTTTTCCCCCCATCACTCATCCAAGTGACATCCTCAGTCTCAGTTGACTGCAGGTTTCTCCAACCTTATAAACAGTACCTTGGCCTAATGACCGAACTAGCACCATTGACTAACAATGAGCCGTGTGATCAATGATATGCAAATTGTCCATTGATCAATGGCCATGAGTACCATTTTCTAGGATGTGCTCATCTTCATCAGTGAAAGAGTGACCACTATCCTGTAGATGTAAATAGACCGCTGAATCCTGGCCTGACGAGGTAGCTCTTCTGTGTTGTGCCATCCGCTTCGCCAGTGGTTGTTTGGTCCCCGCTGAAACGTATTGGAAAAAAAAACTATGTCCAGATGAACAGAATCAACTTTCTAGAATTTCCTTACCTGGATTATTAAGCATGCATTGAGACATTTTCAGGTTTTATATAATGTACAATTTTTCTGTGTCTACACCCTGTCAAAAAAAGGCACTGGGATTGCATTTGAGAACAAAAGTTTTTAGCTCTAATAATTTTTTTTTTTTTTTTTTTTTTTTTTTTTGAACCCTAACTTCCATCCTATTCATTTTCCATAACCATATCTGAATGATGAACAAATAGTATACTACAAACCACTGTTACTTTGTCTTAAAATGTCCATAAATACAGATGAGTGTGGTCATCTAAAAAAAATTAACATTGCAACAGAGATTGTTTATGTGTTTATTCCTCTTCTCTCATCCAAATTCTTTAGTGTCATTATTTAAAGTGTGTGTCAATTATCTGACAGGTATATAAACAAAAAATGATTTAACTCCAGGAAATAATAGCTCCAGGGGAAGCTGAAGAATGATGGAGTAGACACATTATTATGGAAGATGATTAATTATATTCAGAGTTATATTAGAAATCTGTGTCTGCAAACCATGCACTGTATGTGTTTTTTCAAAATTGAAAAATAACACCACTTTTTAAATATCTGATTCTGATCTTCTCTTTCATTTGATAGTTTGGGAGCTGATTTATTAGTCTCACGTTTTCATGTGGTCTTAATTACTGTGTGCGGTAAAATGAAAATAATGTGTATTTGCATATAGATATTTCACTGAAGATGGAGTTTACCACCTTTCTGATGTAAATAAGCAGCTCTGTGATGAAGTATTCTGACAGTTTTTGTTTCTTTCTGGCATAAATAACTAAAAATAATCAAAAGGCAGGAAAACATCTCCGGGATTTGATAAGCTCTGCAAGTGCTCTAGGTGTCAAGTAAGGGCAACAGGTAGTGATGCCAGTATAGTAAATAGTTATGACCTGCAAGCAAGCAAGCATATAATTATTTCCTTGGATTCTAGGAGGCAGAAAACCAAGATGCCCAAGCCAATATGCAGAGGAGAGAGAGAGAGGGGTCAGTGAGTGTGGGCAGTAGGTTGGCATTCTATCTAGCTATTAGAAATAACTGGAAATAGGGTGTCATTTTAGAAATAATCCTAGGCAGAAGGCCAGTTTTTTTTTTCTCACAAGCCCATTAGACGGTAGCTTATGGTCCACAAATGGAAGAAGCTTTGTTTCCCTTATAAAGCAGGCAACCCCAAAACTACCTAATGGACCTCAACTGTTGATGGCTACAGAATAAACCCCTTCTTCAGACCCCAAAATTGATTCTAGGGATGTCCCCAAAGTATTATTTAGAACTACCTCTCTGCATGAGATCCATTGAGTCATGAGATATGTAGTGTGTTGGCCAAGACTCTCACTAGTTTCGTAGAAGAGCAGCCAGGATTATCCCTGGCACACATGCAGACAGACAGTTGGTGAGAGGCAGTGCTGATCTGTTATAACTCTGAGAGGCAAGGAATGCCTCCTTTCAGACAGATGGACTGACGAAGGGCACTTTATAATGGGAAGCCCAGAGATGCAGTAGGTTTTTTTTGTGTTTTATTCGTTTTGATTCTCTAGTATACCTCTCACTTTTAGTTTAGGCAATACATTTCTCCTTTGATATTCCTTTGGACTCTTAAGGGGAGAGATGCCAGCAGTAACTCTCCTTGTTACACACTGATGACATTAACATAGTTATTAAAAATGCTAAAGATCCTAGTTTGCAGATAATCGGCTTGAAGGAAATCTAATACTCTTCTTATAATTTGAAATGCTTTTCAACTGCATTTAAATATTTTGGTTCTCTGTCTTATTATGCAAAGTATTTAATAGCAAAGATGCTATTTCAGAATGTAGCATTGTTGCAGAATAAATTAAAAGAATAGAAACCATTGCTATGATAAGTACAAGAAAACATTTTTTGTAAACATGAGAACAGAAATATTATAGGTAAGGCTAAAACTTTTATTAATTAAAATATTTGTAATTGGATTAGAGCTAAATACTAACACAGTATGGCATAGAGACTGACTTTGTCCTCAACACAAGGTGTAACATGTCTAAGTGACTTATTCAGTATGGCCTATAGTAAATTTTTAAAACCATTTTAATAAAAAAAAAAAAAGTGCCATGGTATTGTGTTGATTGTGAAATGGTAATTCATTATATAAAACAGAAGTAGTTAATTCATACACAGACAAAAATGCTAACACATTATTGTGAGCCTCGAGGAACACATGCCTAGGTACTCTTTGTAATTTTAAAGAAATGTCAGAATAATATCAAGAAAGAAAAACACCTTTGAAAAAGTATTTTAAAAAAATGTAAATGTAATTAAATGCCTATTTAAAAGAAAAGAACAAAGAACATTTTTTTAACAAAATGTTAATACTATGTATTTCTGTACTTTACTGTTAGTAGTAAAGATCAACAGCCAAATAATATATTGTTAATGTAAATGCAGGAATACTGTGCTTTGTGTTTTAATTGTTGGTATTTTTGTGTTTTTTTTTATTTTTTTTATATTTCATGTAGTATGAATAGAGTTGAATAATGATGATAATTGAAGTTAATTTGCTTTGTAGTGTACTTCTTAGATTACCTGCTGTTTGTTTAACCAGGAGGGTAGTTAATAACAGGGCTCTAGACTAACTTTTTGCACTGGTGCGCCTAACTTTTTTTCTTAGGTGCACCAGCACAAAAGTTAGGTGCACCCAAATTTTCAACCACATCACATTTAACACCACAGTTTTACAAGTTCACTTTATTTATTTATTTATTTATTTATTTATTTATTTATTTTTATTTTTTTTAATCGCTGTCCATATAGGCAATATTGACTTGTAAATGATTAACTAACAATCTGGTCAATATAAAGTTCTTTATTTGAAGGCAAGCACAATTCTACAAGAAAGGTAACTTACTGAAAAAGTGTTGGTGCTTAAAGTGCTTTACTGAGCTGAAATTTAAACTTAAAAAATCTCAAGATAAATTAACTAAAAAGAAAATCTAAATTAAGTGTTTTAAGGGCTTCAAACTGAACATCTCATGGCTCAATGTCTTATGGACTATCCTCCATTGCAGTCACATGCCCCTTGGATGGCCAACTCCTGTAGTTTGGCCTTCTTGATCTTTGGCCTTGACTAAACCAGCTGGCCACACTCTCTCTAGCATCAAAATCTTCCAGACTTGGCCCCTCTACACTGATTCTTATCAGATCTTCCACTGTGTCTGAATGAAGGGATGCTCTAGTGTCTGATTTGATCCTCTTCTGTGCAGAGAACCCTCTCTCACAAACTGCAGCTGAGACAGGGAGGACCAGCATAATATGTACAAGGTGCAGGATGTTCTGAGAAAAAAAATACATTCATACATACATACATTATTTTTTTCATTTTTAAGTATAAGAATATTATGGTTAATGAGGTAACGAGACGGTAGGCATATTATTGACATAGGCTCCATGACATGGCTTACCTTGGGCATGAGCATGCTCGACCTCAATGTGTCCAATAAGTATATTCACCGGTCTTACTCTCCGCAAGATACGACCGTACACAATGACGCATTCCTTTGTGGCGATATCTGTGTCTCCGTCGATCAGGAATGCCATGTACGCACTGTTCGCAATTTGCACAGACGTCTTTTTTTTCAATGTATCTGCGATGACTCCTATAAATTGGGCGCACGCGACATCATTGCTGTACGTCGGGTTTACGTTCAAGCAATTTTTCTTCATAAGAATTATTTCGGACTTGAATTTAGTGAAGGGAAGTTCTTCTTTTGCAATATTGTAGGCAACGTTAAACTTAATTATCATCTCGGCCTCGTCTGATGATCTGTTTGCTGCTGCCTGCCGCTGAAAGGCAGCGGGGAGAGGGGACACTTGAGCAGTGCATTTATCGCGGCATGTAATGTGTTTTATAGATTCATTGTGCTTTTTCAGCGTTTCAATTCTAAATGTATTAGAACCAGTCACAAATGCACTACTGCCGGCCATGGTCTTCCCACACTCTTTACAGTAAATACAGTGCATTATATTATCGGCTTTACTGTATCTTAGCCAGGGAAACTGGTCAAGCCACTCTTTTCGAAATGTATACACTTTACCCCTTTTCATTTCAGTGGGCTCGGACTCGATCGTATGTGGCTCATTATCTAATGCCGTCTCCGGACCAGGGCTTGCTATAACTTGGGAGGTTGATGGCTCCGTGTCAGAGCATTGGTTATGATTTTCGGACGGATCAGGCCCTAACTTAACATTCTTAACGAAAAAGCTGTCAATCGTTCTTTTCATCTTCTCTCATAATCCGCGGCTACATCCACTGTTTACCTGATGGGCTACTCACCTCTCTCTGTCGGACTGCATCACATGCATTTTCAAACGTACACACACGTACAGGAATACCTGGACCACGGCCAATCAGAGGGGGGGCGGGATCCGCCCTTCACTATCTCTGATTGGTTTAGACCACGATATGGGCCTAATGTGTGTCTGTTGTTGAACAACAGGAAGACTTTAAGAGTCACGGAGTTTCGTTTTATTTCCCCCTCGAACAGCTGGTCGCACCGGTGCAACCTTTGATTTTTTTTGGTCGCACCATTGAGAAATTAGGTCGCACCAAATTGGTCGCACTCTAGAGCCCTGTAATAAGGATGAGTGAATTTTTTTTGCAAAAAGTGCAAATGTGCTAGCAGACAACTAGAAGTGCTACAGTTAACCTTTAGAAATCCTATTGGGTGAGATAAAAATATGGCCACAAAGTGAAGTGAGCGCAGAAAACCTACATCTCCTTTTGTTTTTAAAGTACTGTAAAATCAATGTACTTTTAAGTTCTGAATAATAGGATGATTAAAGGATTAATGTATACAGGGCTGGCTCAGCCATTTAGACAAACTAAGTGGTCGCCTACGGCGGCAAGATATGACAGAATTTGTTTTTATTTTTTATTATAAACTAAGACATATGGAAACTCAGACTGGTCTATTATAATGCTTTATATTATTTTCTCATACTAGGGATGTTTGGTATTAAAGTCTAACGACCCAAGCTATCGAACACTAACTTGAACATTTTGCCAAAGGCCGATTTTTTTGAAACTATAATTAATCTCCTGCATGGATTTACATTAAAACTTTTGTTAAAATGTGGTAAATATTGTTCTCTGTTGTTCACCACCATCTATGAGATTCACTCTTGGCACACTAAGCAGTTCTCCATAGTCCTTCTGTAACTGGAAAAACTCCCTGATGTTCTTCATTGGATAGCTATTGTTTTATTTGCATACATGAGGATTTAGTAAATAGGACTCATGGGCAAAGGTTCCTATTTAAAGATAATCATTTATACTTCAATCTTATTGAATTTTATGATTATATTAAGGTTGCTGATTTATTCATTATTTTAAATGACATGCTTATGTTGCGGAGCTGCCTTGGTAAGAATTTAATTGGAATGACACCATCATTATAGGGGACATATGTGACTGGAGGTATAAGTAGAGACTACTAGGAGACCTAAAACACAATTTATAAAGCAAAGTTTTTTTGTGTTTTAAGTATTTGTGTGTTTTTTTTTTATATTAAAGAAACAAAGTGTGATAAATAAACCCTGCTAATACTACCCAATTCCTATTTGATTTCTACAATGACACACCTCAAGAGTGTGTTTTTCTGAGACTGGCTTGTAAGCAGAAGTTGTTAGAAGTGACCAACAGCTCCCCTCAACATTCTCAAATAGTAAGCTCACTGTTTTGTATATAAAACCCTTCTTACTTTGCAGTCCCCAGTTCTGGTTCTTGTCTCCTGTCTAGAGGTTTCCATCTAGGGGGTGTGGCAGTAATGATTCCACTTAAAGAAAAGAGGGTGGCGGGGCACCATTTACAGCTTTACCTAGAGCAGCAAAACTGCTAGAGCCGGCTCTTAATGTGTGTATGTGTAGAATATACCAGATAACTTTAGCCATGAGTTTACTATCAGTGATGGATCCCAAGTCCATGAGGTCCCGGGCCTGACAAGACTTTGGGCCCCCATTCCCGAACCCCTGCTATCAGTTGGAATGAAAATGCATACATGTTGAGTAAAAGTGCACTATTCAACCAAGTGGCAGCACAACACAGCCTACATATTCTTTGCATTTAATACAATGAAAGGCCAAGATAACACACTCTGTAGTAAAAGTATTCGGAAAATAATGCAGTCTCCCCTTTTTTTGCTCTTTCTCTAATGTCTTCCTTCCCCACAAATAGTCACAAAAAATGAAGTTGCAATTTCATTCAAAGACCATTCTCACTAAAGCAAAATGAACAGTGTGCCGCTGAATTTTGTTGATGCACATCCTGACTGATTCTGTAGCGCTGTAAAGGATAACATTATAGCAATCAACTGGCTATAATGTGTCATCATGTCTCTTGAATTAAGTTATTAAATAAAGTAGAAATTAATTACAGAATAATAATAAATAAGTTGTCTTACTTTACAGTTCTTTTCTCCTCATGATTTCATTAACAATAGCATCAAAGTTCAAGATATTAGTCATTCATTCTCAATGCCCATTTAGTTTTTTTTTTTTTTTTGTCATCCTTGTCTGCGGTTCATTTTTAACCCATGACAAAAGGGCAAATAATCACTTGCCTGATCTCTCTCACACATGTTGACTGGCAGGCTAAGACACAGCATTACAACTAAGTAATTATTGGGAAATGTGAACTGTAAGGTCAATATTCCGTAAAGATTTTCATGATCACTGAGGGCCCCTGGGCCTGACAGGCCTATTCAGGGATTGAAGAATGGTAACTATAAAGTTGAGATGACATATTTTGATGCTCTGTGTTTAGAACTCCATCACCAGAGTTTCTTAAGAGTTGTATTGTCTCACCCTTATCAAAGCTAATATGGGGACAAAGTCCAAAATGAGTGGATGGAAACAGGAAATAGGCCACAGAACAAACATTCAGATGTATTTGGGGACTCCATTAACTGATCTGAACGATAGAGCATTTTACATTTTGTTTTTATTTTGGTTCATCGAAGAGTCTTTGATCACATTTTTGTTTATTAGATATTTACGCAACAAAGTTCCAAATTCAAAAATGACAGTGATAACTGAGTGCGACTACATACAGTTAAACATATGCTTTTCAACAGTATTTTACAATGTCATGAAGTTAAAAACATAGCCCAGTTAGGGTTGTGATGGCAGAACAGTTTTTAGAGGCAGCAGATTCCAGTTTAAATGATGGAAATGTGTCATCAATGAATATCCTATTGTTAGTTGCAGACTGTGGAGGGTCTGACTAACTGAAGTTCATTATTTCTTAAACATATTTTTTGAAAGAAGCACCCTATGGAAAGTTAAATCTTTGAATTGTTGGCTGCTTTGGACAGTGGTGGAGAGTAAGTCTCTACCTCTGCTGAGAAATGCTAATGTTGGAGAAATACTGAATTACATGGGTCTACAGACCGTGCCAACTTGGGACTGCTTTTAGTGTAATGTTAGGTACGGAGTACATATTTGTTTACTTTGTGCTTACAGAGTGACACAATTCTCTTCCTCTTCCATTTATTTCTAGCTAAGTTACTTTTACTGTTAACATTTAGCAGTAGAAGAAGTGAGTTGAGTTGGAGTACAAGTGGCTGCTTTTTCAAGGGTTGTGCAACTTTTTTGGAGAATCAGATTCACCATTAGGAGTGGCTCTTGAACAAATAATAGAGGAAAATAAATAAAATAGGAAAGTTGAACTGACCTCTGTCAATGTAAATTTGAAACGGTAAACAAATCCATAACTGAAGCTGGACAGAATAATTATCTGTTTAGAAATGGACAAGTTCGCAAATTTACTAATGCATTTCAGTGGTAGATCCTGAAATTTTAAAAATGTGTATATTGTGCCATTTTTGAGATATTATTACAAAAATTGAACTTTCACAACAAAGGTCCAACAAGAGGCATCCATCCATCCATTATCCAACCCACTATATCCTAATACAGAATTAAGCATGCCAAATTTCAACAAAATTGGTTCTCTGGAAGTTGAGTGTTTTCATACAAACAAACAGATTTGAACACAGGCATTGTGGATTATGCATGGCATAATCAGTAATCTTTCTAAATATTTGGAATAAGTACAAAGTTGAGTATGCAGTAGAATAGCTCCGTGATTATGGGGGAGACATTACCAGGTAATTAAAATGAAGCTTAAAGATCATTCTAAAGGAAATGCCACAATTGAAAATTAAATACATTTGAAGCATTGTACTTATTTATGCTTACTTCACAGAGCATGATTACATGCATAGATACCGTTATGTTATTTTTTATTTTTGAATAGCTAAAACCATGCTTCCTTAATTTCTACACTTTTAAAAACAGCAAGTTTTTTGGTCTCGTCCGTTGCGAGAGATGGACGTCTGAAGTGGAGCTCCGCAAGCAGCGGTGTTATTTTTCATATTATCTGCTTATTATCCTGAGAGATCCTGTATTTATCCAACCTGAGGGGCACTGCTACAGTATATGTAAGCATATATAAACATGGCCAACAAGAAAGGGGGTCCAAAAGAACCGAAAACTAAAGCTGCACCAAAGCTAAGATCGGCAAGCCCTAGTTCAAGATACGGCTTTTCAGAGACTGACCTGGATCAGATGGGCGAAAGCCCAGACTCCTCTGTACCACGGTCCACTACATCATCGCCGGCTGAGAGCGAAATGGGGAGCGAATGTACGAGCGTGAGTGAAGCAGGTCTCGATAGCTCGCTGATTGGAGAAGATCACCTGAAACTGGAAAAGGCCTTGCAGTCCACGGTTTCGATTACTCCACCGCGAGCCGGGAACATCGGGGACACCGGCTACAATAGCACCATTTACAGCTTTGCCTAGAGCAGCAAAACTGCTAGAGCCGGCTCTTAATGTGTGTATGTGTAGAATATACCAGATAACTTTAGCCATGAGTTTACTATCAGTGATGGATCCCAAGTCCATGAGGTCCCGGGCCTGACAAGACTTTGGGCCCCCATTCCCGAACCCCTGCTATCAGTTGGAATGAAAATGCATACATGTTGAGTAAAAGTGCACTATTCAACCAAGTGGCAGCACAACACAGCCTACACATGCACCTACGGTGCAAGAAAGTAGAATTGATTTGTCTGAACTGAAGGTGATGTTCGCTGAGATCATGCAAGAGATAAAGAAAAGTGAGAAGGCAAGGGAAAAGGCAAATGAGAAGCTGCAACAGGACATAAAGAAAAGCGAGAAGGCAAATGAGAAGCTGCGACAGGAGCTGCGACAGATGCGGCAGCAGGATAATAAAATCTTTAAAGATATGCTGGGTAAAATGAAAGAGCACATTCAGGAAACCTTGGTTAAACTGAGCACGCTTGCTGATCAACTGGAGGATGTCATGGAGGCATTCACGACTCGGATTGAAACAGCCGAAAATCTAGCTGCCAGTGCTGAAGAAAAAGCAGCAACTGTCAGCTCCGAATGCAAAAAAACTCTGAGACAGACTGGCTGCTTTGGAAGATGGAAGCAGAAGGAATAATGTTAGAATTGAAGGTCTGCCTGAGAATCGAGAAAGTCCAAACCCTGTGAAATTTGCAGCTTAACTTTTTTCTAAAATAATTGGAGAGGACTTTAGAGCAGATTCTGAGAGAGCAGCAGCTTATCGCGTACGTGGATCAAATACCGTTAGACATAGATCTATTATTATTTGCTTTGAAAGATTATCATTTAAGTTAGAGGTGATGGCACTCCTCAGACACAACCAAGAGATTATTTATGAAAATAACCACATTTGTATCTTCCCTGATTTCTCTCCAGCAACAGCTACTAAACGCGCAGCCTTCTACACTTTAAACAGCGGTTACGGCAAGCCAATATCAAATACAGCCTCTTGTATCCTGCCAAACTGAAAGTGGAATTGCAGGGTCAATTCTATGTCTTTGCTAGGAAGGAAGAAGCAGAAAAGGAATTAAGAAAGCTGATCCCGGGACTATTCTGATACATAATAGTGAGTCATGGTCGTTGATATGGCAAGGATTAATAATCTACTGTCTGATCTATTTTTTTAAAATGCAGGTTTTTATCATTATATATTCTCATCATCACTCATTATTACTCGGGCGCTATCTGTTTATGTTTTAACTAGCAGAATACCCGCGCTTCGCAGCGGAGAAGTACTGTGTTAAAGAAGTTATGAAAAAGAAAAGGAAAAATTTTAAAAATAACGTAACTTGATTGTTAATGTACAGTAATTGTTTTGTCATTGATATGAGTGTTGTTGTCATATCTATCTATATATATATAGCAGAATACCCGCGCTTCGCAACGGAGAAGTAGTGTGTTAAAGAAGGTATGAAAAAGAAAAGGAAAATTTTTAAAAATAACGTAACATGATTGTTAATGTAATTGTTGTGTGTGTATGTGTGTATATATATATATATATATATATATATATATATGCATACCTATCTACTGTACATCATATATACACACACATATACATACATACATACACAGACACACACATATATATAATTTGTGTGTGTGTGTGTATGTATGTGTGTGTGTGTGTATACACATACATACAAACATACACACAGGTATATATAAATATATGTGTGTGTATATATATATATATATATATATATAAATATATGTGTGTCTATATGTGTGTGTATAGTTTTGATCACTGAGTGCAAGGGAAAAATAATAAAATGTAGTCTATAAGTTATTAAACAGTAAAACATTAACGTTTTAAGAAGTAAAGCTACATTGAGCACTACTGGAGTGGTTGCGGGTAAACTACATTTTAAAGACGGTATAACAGAATAGGTAAGTAGTACTAACAGTAGCTAAAATGTATATGGATCATCTCTCGGTAGTAGATCCCTTTTGAAAGGCGCTACACGACGGCTGTGGTATAGAAATTACATTTTCTATGTGAAAGTCCAAATTTCTGCCTCTGGTAATGTGCCTTACCAGCAATTAAAGAAAATTAGTTTTGTGTCCTCTGCAGTGTTAAGAGAGAAAGGCTTTGGTTTGGGATAAAAGGAAAAAAGGTGTAAAGAAAGGAAAGTTGCCTTTTCCTTTTATATAGTATAGAGAGATGTGTTCGGTGACGATATGAGCGCCTTTTGGGGACAGTCGCGGTGGGTCTTGTGCAGACTGGTGAGACGTCCCAGCTATTAATCGGCTGAGATGGCACTGTCAGTCCTTCACTCCTGTGCGTGTCTTCATAATCCGAGCTGACGACCTCATAATCGTATACGTGCAAAATAAAGTGCGAAGCGCCTTAATATTATTTTGCCGCAGAAGCGCAGTCAGCGTCTGAAAGGCCGGCACAGCTATGCGCGCGCACCGGCTGCTCGACTTTTGCTGGGCAGGAGACGCCAGTTTTTGCAGACACGTTCACATGATCAAAAGTCTCCGCGCTCTTTGGAGGTCATTCATATACAAAATACCCGCGCCTCGCAGCGGAGAAGTAATGGGTTAAAGAAGTAATGAAAAAGAAAATGAAACATTTTAATAACTAGCAAAAAACCCGCGCTTCGCGATGTACTGCCTTAAAATTTTTATTAAGAAGAAAATTTTACCTTTTTAAACTGAGGGAAAATATGCCAATAATTATTTGTTAAGGATCTCTTTGTATACCATGTTGTCAGTTCGGCCCTCCGGTTGTAACATGACCAAGCTGTGCGCTGAGCTTACTCTTGAGCATGTAACTTACAGTTGGCCATGTGAACAGTAATCTTGTCTCAAATCTCACAGCTTGGATTGCTGCTGTCATAATCGGTTTGAGTTTCATGGTTTATTTCAATTACGATAGTATTTGCAGGATTTGTTGTGTTGAAGTGACATTCGGCATCTGTCAAGCATTGTAAGCACACAACCGGTTTCATCGATAAAATCACATCCAGCTTTTGAGACTTTAAACACTCAAAGTGTCTACTACTGAAATCGTCACCTGTGAATCTAAGATGTTTAAGAGGCATTGGCGGTTGTCGAAAGGTGTAAAATATTTGGCCATTTCGGTACACTTGAAAGCGACAACCGAACAATTCAGCGGCAGCCATCAACTCACATGCAGAACCATAGGTGAAGGGCTTAAGCATTTCACTCTTATAGTGCTCCTGTGTAGTATAATTATCTCCTGTACCGTCATCAGTCCATACCTTGAACCTGTCCCAGTCATTCAATACATAAGACACAATGTTCCTCCGGATATCAAGAGTGAGCCTGATATGGCCGTGCAATATGTAACAAAGAGAATGGAAAAGGTAGGTGCCATCTCCGGGCATGGAAACCACTCAGTAAGTAACAGTTCTTTGATCAATAGTGATCACCTCGATAGACATGGTAATGGGGGTTGGAATGATAAAGGAAATGGGTACCTGAGCAATGTAAAGTAAGTCTAAAATACCTATACAATAACTATAATTGTAATAAACAAACAATAAAACAGCGGAGAAGCCATGGATTAAACAAAAAGGCTGTAGTTATCAGTAGGGAGACGTGAATCCCGTGACGAAGCAAGGAAGGGAATGTAGAGACCGGAGCGACGGATGGTCTTATATAGGCAGGCAGCCAACAATGTGGGAGGCGTTGGGATGGGGGACCCAACGCCACCTCACACAGTGACTGAGCTGCAGGCTATGGACGTATATATGTACGTAAGTAGGATTCAGTTAGCGTTGGGAACCCAAGTACCAAATTTCTTGAAGATGGGCCCATAAGAAACAAAGACTGTTGAAAAGTTCAATATGGTGGCCGACAGTGGCATCATACCACCGAAATAAGTACGTACATTGGTTTCGGTTAGTGCAGGGAAGCCGCCTATAAAATTTCGAGAAGATCGGGCCATAAATAAGAAAGTTCAACATGGCGGACGTTGTTGACCATTATGACCATTACGCGTAGAATTTCGAAATGAAACCTGCTTAACTTTTGTAAGTAAGCTGTAAGGAATGAGCCTGCCAAATTTCAGCCTTCTACCTACACGGGAAGTTGGAGAATTAGTGACGTTGGAAAGTTCAATATGGCAGCTGACAGTGGCGTCATACCACCGAAATAAGTACGTACATTGGTTTCGGTTAGCTCAGGGAAGCCACCTACCAAATTTCGTGAAGATGAGGCCGTAAATAAGAAAGTTCAACATGGCGGACGTTGTTGACCGTTATGCGTAGAATTTCTAAATGAAACCTGCTAAACTTTTGTAAGTAAGCTGTAAGGAATCTGCCTGCCAAATTTCAGCCTTCTACCTGCACGGGAAGTTTAAGAATTAGTGACGTTGGAAAGTTCAATATGGCGGCCAACAGTGGTGTAATACCAACGAAATAAGTACGTACATCGGTTTCCATTAAAAGTTTAATATGGCGGCCGACAGTGGCATCATACCACCGAAATAAGTACCAAATTTCAGCCTTCTACCTACATGGGAAGTTGGAGAATTAGTGACGTTGGAAAGTTCAATATGGCGGCTAACAGTGGCGTCATACCACCGATATAAGTATGTACATTGGTTTCGGTTAGCGCAGGGAAGCCGCCTACCAAATTTCGTGAAGATGGGGCCATGAATAAGAAAGTTCAATATGGCGGATGTCGTTGACCATTATGACCGTTACGCGTAGAATTTCGAAATGAAACCTGCTTAACTTTTGTAAGTAAGCTGTAAGGAATGGGCCTGCCAAATTTCAGCCTTCTACCTATACGGGAAGTTGGAGAATTTGTGACGTTTGTAAAATTCAATATGGCGGCCGACAGTGGCGTCATACCACCGAAATAAGTACATACATCGGTTTTGGTTAGCGCAGGGAAGCCAACCTACAAAATTTCGTGAAGACGGGGTCATTCTTCTACCTACACGGGAATTTGGAAAATTGGTGACGTTGGAAAGTTCAATATGGCGGCCGACAGTGGCGTCATACCATCGAAATAAGTAAGTACATCGGTTTCGGTTAGCGCAGGGAAGCCGCCTACCAAATTTCGTGAAGATGGGGCCATAAATAAGAAAGTTCAACATGGTGGACGTTGTCGACCGTTACGACCGTTACGT
Organism: Polypterus bichir lapradei; assembly: GCA_026402145.1. Classification (NCBI taxonomy): domain Eukaryota; kingdom Metazoa; phylum Chordata; class Cladistia; order Polypteriformes; family Polypteridae; genus Polypterus; species Polypterus bichir. The sequence continues at coordinate 88,922,782 of JANRMT010062791.1, read as the reverse complement.
GTAGAATTTCGAAATGAAACCTGCTTAACTTTTGTAAGGAAGCTGTAAGGAATGAGCCTGCCAAATTTCAGCCTTCTACCTACACGGGAAGTTGGAGAATTAGTGATGAGTCAGTGAGTGAGTGAGTGAGTGAGTGAGTGAGTGAGTGAGTGCTTTGCCTTTTATTAGTATAGACTAGCAAAATACCCGCGCTTCGCAGCGGCGAAGTACTGCCTTAAAATTTTTATTAAGAAGAAAATTTAACCTTTTTAAACTGAGGGAAAATATGCCAATAATTATTTGTTAAGGATCTCTTTGTATACCACATTGTCAGTTCGGCCCTCCAGTTGTAACATGACCAAGCTGTGCGCTGAGCTTACTCTTGAGCATGTAACTTACAGTTGGCCATGTGAACAGTAATCTTGTCTCAAATCTCACAGCTTGGATTGCTGCTGTCATAATCGGTTTGAGTTTCATGGTTTATTTCAATTACGATAGTATTTGCAGGATTTGTTGTGTTGAAGTGACATTCGGCATCTGTCAAGCATTGTAAGCACACAACCGGTTTCATCGATAAAATCACATCCAGCTTTTGAGAGTTTAAACACTCATAAACATCAAAGTGTCCACTACTGAAATCGTCACCTGTGAATCT
>JANRMT010062791.1:88853689-88912148 GCA_026402145.1 Polypterus bichir lapradei | reverse complement strand
TTGAGTCTGGAGTGTGGAATTAAAAGAAGGTTCTGATCACAGGATCTTAAACTTCTCAGGGGGATATATTGGTGAAGCAATTCAGATAAATAGATGGGTGCTTGTTGGTGTAGTGTTTTAAAAACAAATAATAAGATTTTAAAATGTATTCTAAATTGAACAGGCAACCAATGAAGGGACTTCAGAGGCGGAGTCACATGATCCATTTTTTTCTTTTTTAAAAGAAATTTAGCAGCTGCGTTCTGAACCAATTGAAGACGGGCAATTTGGGATTTGGAGATGCCATAATAAAGAGAGTTGCAATAGTCGAGGCGAGATGTAATAAAAGCATGTATGGCCATCTCCAGGGTCTTGTCAGTGTGATAAGGTTTAATTTCTGCAAGCGTGCGAAGCTGATAAAAGCTAGATCCGATCACGGCAGAGACTTGTTTGTCAAGTTTTAATGAGTCATCTAACAGGACACCCAGATTCCGAACCTGTGAAGACCTGAAAGCTGATAAAGGTCCCAGGTCAAATTCCGGGACCTTCATATGTTCAGAAGGGCCGAAGACTATCACCTCAGTCTTCTCTTCATTTAAAGATAAGAAGTTTTGGGATAGCCAAGATTTAACTTCATCTAAACAGGATAACAAGGCATTCATAGCCAGGGGATCATTTTTCTTAAAAGGTAAATAAATTTGTGTGTCATCAGCATAAAGGTGAAATGATACCCCATGTTCTCTAAAAATAGAGCCTAGAGGTAGCATATACAGAGAAAATAAAGTGGGAGACAATACAGAGCCTTGAGGAAGACCACAGGAGAGAGAGGACATCGAGGAGGAGAAGTCTCCTAGCCTAACCACGTATTTCCTATCAGATAAAAATGACTGAAACCATTTTAAAACTGTGCCAGAAAGACCCACCCAGTACTCTAGTCTATTTAGTAATATCGAATGATTAATAGTGTTGAAAGCAGCTGATAAATCTAATAGAACAAGGACCACAGAATCCCCCGTATCAGTGGCTAAAAAGATGTCATTTAACACTCTCAAGAGGGCTGATTCGGTACTGTGGGCCACCTTGAAACCAGACTGAAAATGCTCAAACAAATTGTTTAAAGCAAGAAAAGATTGAAGTTGGAAAAACACAATCTTTTCCAAAACCTTAGAAAGAAATGGTAGGACCGAGATAGGGCGATAGTTTTTTAAAACTGACAAATCGAGTGAAGGCTTCTTGAGGAGGGGAGTAACCATTTGTATGGAATGATTGCAATAAAATTAATAAAACTTCCAAAAAAAAAAAACAGCAAGTTTGATCAGTGGCTGTTTAGTTTAATATTCTGTGTTAACCTGAACCATACTTCATAATAAGCGACTTAAATGTTTCATGTAGCAAGCAGAGCAAAAGATATAAACTATTTATGGATTAAGTGAACAGAGGGCATGCCATGGCTAAAATGATGCCTGGGGGTTGAAAGAGTTAGATGTATATGTTTTATTTTTTGCCAATATTTGTGAATTATTGGCAAATTTAAATTAAATGAAAAGTGATAAAGGACTCAAACAAAGTGAGGGTTATAAAAGAAAAATGATGACCACCCATAATGGCTGATAAAACGAGAAATGATGTTCCTGAGGTATGTACTTTGCCATAATATAAATTATTTTACTAAGTCTATTTAGTTCTGATGCAGAATAACAAGGAAATGAAATCCCAAAAAAGTGTAATGAAATACATTTTGTTTTTCATTATCTCATCATCTATTGTCATATGATATTTAGTACTGCAGACTTCCTAAATAATAATGCTCATGCACTATCTTGGAAAATGGTGCACTACTCAAAACGATGCATCTATCCTTTCTTAAATTGGGAGCTGCTTTTCCAGTTACCCTGTCAAAGAAAGTGCAACATTAATGTAGTTGATTTTGGATGGGATTACAGTCCATCAAAGGCCATCCTCATGCACACCTCCACAGTCACTTCCAAAGTCCTGCTATCTAGGAACTGAACGAGGCACCTCCAGTTCTGTCAACATGCCTTAAAGGTACATCTGTTCCTGAATGTATATATAGGATGATATATGAAATATGTGAAAAGGAGAAATGTGTCCATAATTACACTGTAACGACTATGTAATTACATGTATAAGTACAGTGTAACTGAGTTATTACTCCGTACTTACTGTGTAATACAAAGTAACGTTATAGTTAATGTTCCATGGTCTGGGAAATTTTAATGGAGAATTGCAGTGATAACTGCATAGGTTTTTGATGATATTTCAAGATCTTTTTTAAATGATGAAAGTAACTGTGCAAAATGGTTAACGCTTTTTCCCAAAATCTAGAGGAGCACCTCCTTGACATGTTTTGCTTAAACAAACATTTGTCACATTCTTGTAGTTGTGTTACACTATTTATTGTTGAATTTTTTGGGCTATTATTACACCCATCCCTAACATAATACTGCCAAACTTGCATCATTCAGTCAAGGTACACAGGGCTGCAGAGCCATTCCAAGCATCACCGGGCACAAGGCAGGAAACAGCCCAGAATGGAGAGCCATCCCATTGCAAGGCCCACGGACCAACATACCAGCAGTCACGCTCTTACACATGTGGTCACGTAACCCAACCTACATGTCCCTTGGATGTGGCAGTAAAACCCATGAAGGAGACATGGGTAGAATGTACAAATTTTACACACAACTCCAAACAGAATTCCATCTCAGGATAATGGATCTGTGACGCAAAAGTGTTAACCATTTTGCAAATATGTTTTCACCATTTAAAACAGATCTTGAAATATCATTGAGAACCTATGCAGTTATCACTGCAATTCTCCATTAAAATAGCCCAGGCCATGGTACATCTGTCACATAGTTGTAGTTACATACCCTAATGTTTTTATTACATTTTACAAGTACAGATGCATCGTAACTATGTAACTACATTTTTTTTGGATCAGTGATAAATTCTTACATTGTAATTATATACACTGTGGAATAACAATGACAACTGGGTAATTAACTATAGTGTTACTTTGTATTACACATTAAGTATGGAGTAATAACTAATAGTTACACTGTACTTATACAGGTAATTACGTAGTAGTTACAGTGTAATTATGGACACTTAATGTAAAGTGTTACCCAATTTTTTTTTAATGTATACACCATCAGTAAACTTAATGCTTTCGTCCTGTATTTTTAGAACATTAAAACGATTTAGAAAAGAAGAGGCCATTCAGCTGAACAAAGCTTGCCACTCCTATCCAAATAATTCCTCCAAAATAAAATCAAGTTGAGTATTTGAAGGTCTCTAAAGTTCTACTGTCTACCACACTACTTGTTGTGTCTATGGTTCCATAGTGGGGGGAGGGGGAACCTCCAGTTTGTGGGAAATTTACCCTTAACAAGTTTTTCACTGATTCCCTGTGTTCTTGTTGAACTCATTTTAAGGTAACCATCTTGATCCTCTGTAATAATTCCTTTCATAATTATGAGCACTTCAATCATGTCGCCTCTTAATCTCCTTTGTTTAAACTGAAAAGTCTCCACTCTTTTAATCTTTACTCAAAACTCATTCCTTGCAGTCCTAGAATCTTCTCTGGACTCTGTTCTTTGTACTGTGCTATTTGCAAAGTTAGCCTAGTTAATATCTGGGTAATTAAAGTCCCTGATGACTATACTATTCTTCTGTGAACTTGCGTTTTTAATGTTATTAAAAAGGTACACATTGAAATTACTGTCTGCATTGGAGGGTCTATAGCACACTACTAAAACCAGATGTCCTCACTAAGATGGGGCTCGTCATCCAACTGAAGAAGGCTTGCATTTAAATTCTGTTTCGCATAAAAGGCAACCACCCCTTCCTTTTCCTGTTCTGTCTATTCTTCCTAAAAATGTGTTACTCATCCTCATCTTTGTTATTTAGACAAATGTCTGTTTTTGCTGTAATATTTATAAGTACGCTGAGTTACATACAACTCCAACATACTGGTTTTATTTTTCAAACTTCTAACATTAAGGCAAGCTATTTTTAATGTGACTCTTATTTTACGTGTGCACTTTGGGTTAGAATTTGTTACTATGTATATTTGTATTTCCTCTTGTACAATTCTAATCCTGGCCTGTCTTAAACTCCCTGCTAAAACCACAATTTCCTAGTTTAAGCAATCCTTGACCAACCTACTCATACAACTCCCCAAAACATTGGTGCCCCTCTGGTTTAATCATAATCCATTGTGGCAAAACACATTCCAGTATTTCCAGAAGTCCCAATGCCCCATAAACCTTTACTCTTCTACCCTAAACCAAGATCTGAGCCATGCCTTCCAAGTTTGGCTTAGCCCTCTTTTTATTGTACTGACCTCATTCACCCCTTACCCCTTCACAATCACTGAGGTTCTCTGGTTGTACTGAATTCTAGACTTGAGCTTACAGGGGACCGTGCTTTTGCAGTATCTGTCCCTAAGATTTGGAATAGTCTACCTTTTTATATTACAGTAGGGTCAGCACCAAGCATGGTCATGTTTAAATCTCACCTGAAAGCCTATCATTTTGACTTAGCTTTTTAAACTTGTATGTGATTATTTTGGTGTATTTATTTACTGTGTATATCTGTCTGTCTATCCTGTATACTATATGTATTTGATGTATTTATAAAACCTGTACAACACTTTGGTCAACTTGTTTTTAAGTGTGCTCTATAAAGTGACTTAGTCTTATATGGCCTGGTTCATGGCACAGGTAGAACTTTGAAAGCTACGCAGTCATTTCTGCTCCTCTGCCTGGCATGTAACTCAATGCCAATACAAATGCTTGTTGGATTATTTGTTAATATTTCTAAATTGTTTTTCAAATTTAATTAAAATTAAATTAAAAGTAAATTTCAGTAACAGAAACTTTCATCCAGCAGTGCATTCAAATATTCTAAGCACTTTATTGTAATTTACATAAAAACACATTTGTTAGGTCCTGATCATTAGTTGCTCAGCATTAAGTGTTTTGTAATATAGCCTTTTTTTCTCAAATGTGCATTACATAAGCATAAGATCAATTAATGCAATTAAGTCAAAACTGCTTATGATACAGTCATACCTGAATGAACTTCACCCTTTTTTATATTCTACTTCGTAGAACTGTGAAATAAAATTTGCATCCTATCTTTATGTCTTGGAGGAATATTTAAAAGAAAAAAAGTCAGGAAAATAATACAGTTGCTTAAATATTCCAAACCCCCTGTACTGTCCCTCATCAGATATGCGTTTTATAAATTGAAACCCTAGGGAAATTAATCTGTTATACATAACTGTCTTGGTTGTCGGATATCTCTGGAAAAACTTTTATTGTGGCTTCTGTTCAAGAAGTAAGGGGGCAGAGTTTTGAGAACTAGATAGAATCAAAGCGTAATTGCGGTGGACTGTTTGTTTATTGCCTATTGTTAACATCAGCTTGTGGTTGTTTATTAGTGTTTGAAACGCCTACAACCCTCAGCTCCAGAACAAGCACTTAATCCTGACCACAAGGGAATATGTCTTGACAACTTAATCCCTCATACTTGCAGTTTGTGTTTTATGAAGCTATAATATTTAATGCTAAAATATTCTTGTTAGGTAAATGGCAGTAGCACTCTCATTGTGAAGTGCTGCAGTAATTTACACTTGCTGTCCAATGTCTCATCAGTTTCTTGAGATAATATTAAGCACTGTAGTTGCTTGAAATGGAGCCTGTCATGGGAACTTATGCAAGTTCTGCAGTCTTATATACAGATTTTGGTCAATAAGGTTGCTGATTGTTTTGTTAAGTTTTTGTTTATCTCAGGTTACATTTAAGTATTTTTTTTGTTTTCATCAGATTCTGTGAATAATAAATATCTGCCTTGTCAGTTAATTTGTTGTTTAATTTCTGCACTTGGACAGCATGGCTTTTCAATGAATAATCCTATTGTCAGAAGGCAGTGTTCAAATCTCAGCCTATCAAATGTTTGTCAGTAGTGTTAGTTCAATTCTATTCAGTCACTGTTCAGAAAATGTACAAATTATTCTTGATGGATTAAATGGAGTAGCCAACATTATAAATATACATTTATTTATCTGGTAGGATCAGTTCGAGATATCAGGTCACCATTGGCTACAAAGTTGAAACTGACCTTGGATGAAATGCACACCCACCCACACTCGCACAAAGCCATTTTAAAGTTGCCAGTTAACCTAACTAGTTATGTTTGGAATGTGGGAGGCAAAAATTATACAGGCGTGAGGAGAATACGCCATCTCTGCGCAGCAATCAGGCAGTGGTGTTCATCAACATGTTGCCAATATTAATGTTCAATAAATATTTAACATTATTATTTATTAGTATTAGTAGAAAATTAGAACACTCTAGATGAGAACAGGCCATTCAGCCCAACAAAGCTCGCCAGTCCTATCCACTTATTTCTTCCAAAAAAAAAAAAAAAACAAACATCAAGTCAAGTTTTGAAAGTCCCTGAAGTCTTACTGTCTACAACACTACTTGGTAGCTTATTCCAAGTGTCTGTCATTTTTTGTGTAAAGAAAAACTTCCTAATGTTTGTGCAAAATTTACCCTTAACAAGTTTCCAACTGTGTCCCCATGTTCTTGATGAATTCATTTTAAAATAACAGTCTCGATCTACTGTACAAATTCCCTTCATAATTTTAAACACTTCAGTCATGTCACCTCTTAATCTTCTTTTGCTTAAACTGAAAAGGCTCAGCTCTTTTAATCTTTTCTCATACTTCAACCCCTGAAGCCCTGGAATCAGCCTAGTCACTATTCTGTGGACCTTTTTTAGTGCTGCTGTGCCCTTTTTGTAGCCTGGAGACCAAAACTGCACACAGTACTCAAGATGAGGCATTATAAAGGTTGAGCATAAATTCCTTGGACTTGTACTCCACACATCATGCTATATAACCTAACATTCTATTTGCCTTCTTAATGGCTTCTGAATACTGTCTGAAAGTTGATAGCGTAGAATCCAATACGACTCATAAATCCTCCTCATAAGGTGTACTCTTGATTTTCCGACAGCCTATTGTGTATTTGAACCTAACATTTTTACTTCCTATGTGTAATACTTTACATTTACTGACATTAAATTTCATCTGCCACAAATCTGCCCAAGCCTGTATGCTATCCAAGTCCTTCTGTAATGATATAACGGATTCCAAATTATCTGCTAATCCACTTATTTTGGTATCATCTGCAAACTTAACCAGCTTGTTACTTATATTCCTAACTAAATTATTTAGTACTAGCCAACCCGCGGCGTACCATACGCCACATAATCAGGCCGGTTTTTTAATGATTTTTAAGCACAGGGAGAAAATTAACATTTGAAAAATCGGTAATGTAATAAATCGGCAGTTGTAAAGGATTGTTTTAAGGATCCCATGGGACACCCCTCGCAAACCGTTTTACACGCTGCATATGGCAATTCACCTCCGCGAGAAACATGCCTCTATGAACAGTCAACGTCGCTTGGAGGTGCAAGTGGCCTCTACGACAGACGAATATAAATTATGCCGTTTTTTCTGTGTCGTCGCGTCCGAGTTGGTGGGCGTGGCTCTGCGAGTTGTTGTCGTATCCAATGGTCTTGGAGTTGGTGGGCGTGGCTCCTTCCTACGTGCGCCATAGGTGTCTGTCTTGTCGGCAGTTTAGTGAATCCACGCCCCTTCTGGCGTGCTTTCCATGGGTGTCTTGCCTTAGTGAATTATATATATAGATTTATATGTTGTGGTGTTTATTTTATGTTATTACATTATGCATACTGTATTAGGTAACATTTACACTTTATCCTAGTTAGTAAAATTTGAGTTCTAAAACAGTTATAGGATATACAGTGGTACCTTGAGATACGAGTGCCCCAACGTATGAGTTTTTTAAGATATGAGCGGTCACTAGGTCGATTTTTTTGTCTTGAGTTACAAGCCAAAATTCAAAATACGAGCCATCAAAGAGCTTGTCGCCGCACATTCCGAGGAACTGACGACAGAGGAGTTGACGGAATTACAGATGCAGCAGCATACGGAGGTTCTGCAGGAGATCGGTATCGCGGAGGAGGTTATCTCTTAAATTGAGATGAAGGAAGTGTTTGCAATGTGGGAAAAAGTTTTGAACTTTAAAGAAAAGAAACCCTGAAAAAATTGCAACGGATAGTGCAGCAGTGCTATTTAATGACACTTGCTTAACACTTTATTGAAAAGAAACTCTGAGACAATTGCAGCTGATCGTGCAGTGGCGCTATTTAATGACACTTGCCTAACACTTGACTTTATTGAAAAGAAACCCTGAAAACATTGCAACTGATTGTGCAGCGGCGCTATTTAATGACACTTGCCTAACGCATTTCAGAAACATTCCAAAGGGGAGGACGAAACAAAGCTCCTTGGACAGGTTTCTATTGAAACGCCCTGCGAATGAAAGTGACGAAAGTGTGGCAAAAAAGAAAAAAACTAGTGAAGAAAATTAAGTTAAGCAAAAGTGAAGTGAAAGAAAAAACATTACAATACGCTAATCGGCTTTGCCAACTTCTGTTTATTTTAGATTCTCTTTTATGTACTAGGTTTTATTTTGTTTGCATACAATATTTGTTCATTATAAATACATTTTTCTTATGTTGAAAACATTTAACAAAAAATTGGGGTGGTTTTTTGGGGGCTGGCATGAATTAATCTCATTTCAATTAATTTCAATGGGGAAAACTGATTTGAGATATAAGCATTTTGACTTACAAGTTTGGTCACGGAACTAATTAAACTCATATCTCAAGGTATCACTGTATATCAATTTGGGGATTTTATACCATTCTTTTCTGCAGACACCTCTCAGGCTCAGTCAGGTAGAAAGGAGACCATAGGTGGATAGCTTTTTTCAGGTCTCTCTAGAAATGTTCAATTGGACTCAAGACTACACTCTGCCTGGCTAACTCAAGGACATTCCCAGAGTTGTCCTTAAGCTACTTATGTATCGTCTTTCTGCCAATGGTCATTGTCATTTTGAAGGGTGAACTTTCAGCCAAGTCTGAGGTCTGGACAGGGCCATCTTAAAAGTATTATAGGCCCCTGGGCAAAGCAGTGCACTGGGGCCCCTACCTACACAATCACTCACAGGAATAAAAATGTAAATGGGTGATAAAATGAAGCATATGTTTATTGTATTGGTAGTTTCAACAAAATGAGTGTTTAAACATTAATAAACTTACTGTACAGCAAAGATTAATCAACAAGCCACAACATACATAGATTACCATGGGTCCCTAATGCTCATGGTGCCCCCAGGCAACTGCCCAGTGTGCCCATGCGTTAAGACGGCCCTGGGTCCAGAGCTCTCTGGAGCAGATTTTTCTTAAGGATATCTCTGTACATTTTTCCATTTAGGTTACCATAACCCCTGTCTAATATCCCAAATGCCCTCCATTGAAAAACTACCCCACAGTATAATCCTGCCACCTCCATAATTCACCATTGGAGTGGTACTGAATAGGTGATGAGAGATGACTGATTTCCTCTAGACTTGATGCTAAACTTAATTAAACTAGTTAAAATGATTTTAGCAAAATGTCAGAAGCGTGAAGGGGTCTGAATACTTCCTGAATCCACTGTGTATCTGACAAAAGTAACTGTGCTCTTGAGTTTTACATTACAGCCTTGTGGAATAAACTAAAATGTATGCAATGACTGTTGTCTATTTTCAGAAAATGGCATAACCGTGATGTGAGTAAATAAAAACATACGCTAACCTCTCTCTCTGTTGGGCATTTACGGTAGTTCTGTTTTAGGCAGTGTCCTTAAAAATATTGCATCCACTTTTGTTATCTCATCAGTCATATAAAAGCAGATTCTTAAAGACTTTGTTTCCCTGTGTGTAGATGTGATAATTGGAGTCCCTATGAACATTTTTCAATGGACAAAAAGACACAAACATTTGCTTTATCTGCACATCTTTTGGGTTGGAGAAATTGGATAAACAGATTAAAAGTGTTGCACTTTACAATAATAATCAGTCCTCAAAGTTGTTTGATGTGCAATGGTGCTTCCTATATTGTATCTGTAACTAACTTTCCTTTTACCTTACACTTGGCAATTCTTTATGCTAAAATGTATTTTATTGAATTGTTTCTGCTGCCTTCTCAGTATATGGTATCCATCCAAATTTAATGTCATCTAGGATGTAAAACCTTGAGGTACTGCAAAGCTTTCCAAATGAGAAACCAAATCTAAGTGTTTAAAATTCCAACTTTAAAATGACAAAAGGTACCTTGTTGATGACAAATCGTTTGCAAAGGATAAATTTGAATGGTAAAAGGATAATTGGATAGCTAATAAATCTGCTTCTGAGATTGTTACCACATGCTACATTTTTCTGCATAACATGCAATTTACTGTATTTGCTACAGATAAATTATATCATATTAATTCATTGTGATTTAATCCATAGGGCAGTCATTACTTTCATACATCCAGTGGTAGAGACTGTTCATTTCAAAGACCACCTTACTGGCAGTTAATAGATTTTTTTTTTTTTTTTTTATTAGTTGCTTTGTTTTGTTTCCTCATGCATCTGGCTTTGTCACAGTTCTACATAGTTTGAAGTGTGGACAGCCCATCTAATTAGCTTTCGGTTGCATTCTCTCAACCTGATGTGAAGCGGACCACTTGAATGTAGCAAAAGACAAGTGGGTGAGCTTTAGAATGTCCAGTTGTCTTTGAGATGAAGGATTTCCCTATATCTGGCAGTGTGCTACAATGCCCTTAAAAGCCACTTCTGATATAAGGGTTATAGATGAATTGTTCTATGCATAATAAAAGTTGGTCATTTGAGATAAGAGATATGGAAAGCTAGTATTTGAAAATCATGTCTCTGTAGTCGTATCACCACTTAAGAGGAATAATAACTGTTACCAGACAGCAATTTCTGTTCTGCTAATGGCTTTGTTCAGTATCATAGGCTGTTTGAGTGGTTAGCAGCAGATGTGGACTTGAAATGAGGACAATGCTAATGGCGTAAAGAGTCTCATTTTGAGCATGCAAAGAATATAATGACCTCTTCTGGAACTTTACAATATATTTATTTAACTACTATGTTAATTTTCTTTTTTGAGTTCAGTCTATTTTTGTATTGCAGGCTTCCCATTTCGCTGGTTCTGAAAATATCTATACATTTGAAAATATACTTAAGATAAAATAAAGCACAAAATAATGCAAAATATGTACTAACAGTGTGTGTATAATATGTACAGTATATACTGTGTGTGTATGTGTGTGTGCATATATGTATTTACTCAGTTTCTAAGTGTGTACAACCTGTACTGTATATCATTTTTTTACTTTTACTAGCAAACACACAGACCTCCAGTCTTCAGATAAAGGTGGTACGTATGGAGCTGAACATTTTCATTTTGGCCATACATTCTTTTATTTTCAGTAGGAAAAAATATTGCCCCATTGTGAGTATCATCGCCAATTTTCTTTTGGAAATGGTGTCCCTCAACTAGGCCTTTATGTAAGGATGTAAAAACAATGTTTGCATATGAGTGTAAGTATCTGATAATCTCCTTGTTTGTCAGTATGTATTTCTCTACCATTGTCGTTCTTGCATTCTGTATCATGGAGTATGTGTGGCATATCAAAGAGCCAAAGTATAAGCTATCTGCTCAGTGGCTGTATATTCAGGTTTACCTCTAGTTCTTTATCAATGAAGTACCTCATGTGTTTGACTTGATGCTCAGGAGATGCTGCCTCTGGAGTTTTCCAACCATTATGGTGTGTAGCACAGACAAGAGCACAGATCAGTTTGTGGTGGCATTTAACTGCCAACAGCCAAGTATAATTTTTGAATAGTATAAGTATAATAATAAATTCACAAGACCTGTATCTGGTTTACTAATACTTTCATTCTCCTAACAGTATTTTAAAAAAGTAAAGTATTAATATCTCTTATGTTTCAGACTTTGTATGGCTGCCATGATTATTTCATGTAATTAACTAAAATTTTTAATTTAATTATATTTTCTTAATCGACTAACCATCCCTGCCCTTCCATCACATTGCACGCCAAAATGCTACAACTCTCTGTGTTGGTTTTGAGAAGGCTAATCATGGTGGTAGCTGCACCACATTCAATGGAAGAAGGTTCCTCCTTATCGGGCAAAATTCTGTATGGGAGTAATTCACATGAAAATCTTAGAAAAGGGTTAATTTTCCACAGTAGTTCTTTTAGTGTTGTGAAGCTGATTAACATGACGGTGAGTAGCATCAGGACTAAAACTCCCTTGTTATTTCTTTGGACAGAGGAGATATATTCTCTGCTAAGTGCACTTGCCAGTTGCTGCCATTATTACTCATGAATGCATGTAAAGTAAAATAATATTTTTGCACATGGGCTAGCTAAACACAATAGACTAGTGTGTTAAATGCACTATCTAGTTTTATTTCAGGCAGAGCTGCATTTTTGCCCTTTTCCAGATATTTATGCCAGGGCTGGCTTCTTGTAACCCTTTAACTGTCACTTTATTGATCTTGAACGAAAACTATTTCTCAGCAGTTATCAAAATTGAGCAACAATAACATTCCATATTGACATACTGTAGGTCAGCTTTATAAGTTATTTTCTCAAATTATTTAAATTGTAAATAAATCAGATTCAATAAGGATCAGGCTTACTAGGTAAGATGTACTTTTTAAAAAAAATCTAGTGCACTTGCAGTTGACCCAAACTGTTTTTATGGGGAGATGGTGCCCGGTAATTTTTTTTTTTTTTTTTTAAAACATGATTTCTACTGCAATTTAGATTGCAAATGCTCAGCCCATACTGCTCAGCATCTTTTAATTAAAATGGTTTTGGGCTCTTTCGGCATTCTCAGATGAGCATCATGCTGCCCTCATCTTTGTCATACAGGAGAGTCCCAGAAGAGCCAAGTACAAGTTCTACTGAATTACACCTATGAAATGTAGTGCAGTGTTAAAGGGCTTCTTCACTTTGAGGCCAATGTCTGAAACAAAGAGATTTTATTTTTTTAATGTTTTTTTAAGCAGAAAAACTGTCCCAAGTTAACTACTTTGTCTGTTGCATAGAACCTCCTGGGTAGAATGTTTGATGAATTATTAATGTGCACTTATGTGATAACCTACTGATTAAGATATGTAGTGGGTTGCTTTTGAAAAAGTGAAATATTGCCAACAAACATCGATTTTAAAATAAACAAATGGATTTTTACCTTTTTTTTTTTTTTTTTTTTTTTTTTGATGATGGCAATGACAAGCAGACGGGTACTTAACAAAATGCCCATTGTATAGTCATTGCCCTTTCAGAACAAAGCATGAAGCTGTACCAAAGCTGGCAGTGCAAGAATTGACTGTTACTGAAAAGTTCAACTTCTCCAGCCACAGAACATTAAATAAATATAGAATGTTGGTTTTGTTGCCTTTCTCCTGCAATATGATTTCAGTTGGTATCATTTATACTTTGCAAACATTATGAAGCTGCTTTATGCCAAATATGCCTAGCAGCTATATTTGTGGCAATTATCAATAGCATCTATATCAATTTAAGATGGATTTAAAAAAAATAAATGTGAAATAAGTCTTACTATTCATTCATTGCAACACTACAGTCTAAAATAAACTAAAAGCTTAATTATGTTTTTTTTCCCCAAGGTAAACTGCTGACATCAAGATATCTTAAGTCCATTATAAATTAAAAATTGATTTTTACTTTTAGGCCTTTTGACTTCATTATTTTAGTGTTAACAATGCTGTATTGTTTGTTGTCTTGTTAGTGTTCATTTAGTAGTGTGTTTTCATATGTGATGATATCCAGGGTGCCCTGCGAGATGAAACACCTCCTTCTAGGAACACCAGTAACACCAAGGAAAAAATCACGGACATTAAGTTGTGGCTAAATGTTCAAAAACTCTGATTTTTGCAACAGATATTTTTCCTCACTAAATATACAACACAAGTCCATTTTACCTTGTCATTACTGAGCACATGGCTTTCTTGTAACAGACTTGCAGCATGCAAGCTTTGGTGAGGAAAATGCATCTCAGGCTGACAGGATGACTAAAGAGCTTCAGCTCATTGCCAAGATGGCAATGAGAGCAGCGTGTGATCAGCTGAGCACGGCTGCCACAGTCTCTGCACACCTGGTTACAGCAAAATACCATAACTTACTGCCTGAAAACTGCTTCATCACAGGGTTGTCAAGAAAGGTTTATTCTGCAAAGAAAGCTGTTTTTTTTATCGATTTTTATTAAAATCGCACAAAATTCCATAGAAATAAATCAATTTTTGCAAAAATAGGATCGAAAACAAATCAACCCAATGAGAAAGATTGCTAGGCCAGCAGAGTAAAACTTTTTTTTTTTTTTTTTTTTATGAATTTGTAAGATATTGTGCTTTTGCCAAACTTTTTGCCACATCGGTTCTGCATACATCAGTATTTTCTTTGAAATTTTTAGCTTTTTTTGCAGCAAAGGTCAAAATTGTCACATTTGAGTTTTGACTGATACATGCATTTGTGTTATATACTTTAGAACTATAATAAGAGTTCCTATTTATTTTTCTCACTGTGATCAGCTAATCCTGGTTGTCTAAAACATAGTATTAGGATAACTAACAATCCACACATTAATATGCATACAGTATTGCCTTTTGTGTTCAACCACTGGTTTTTTCTGCATCTGTTGTGGCTGAGAATTTTTGATATCAGAAGGAGATATAATGTACTTCATAGTGTACACCGTTATGTGTCTAATCTAAACCTGCTTAATCCTAATTTTATTGTATTCCGTAACTTCCTTAAAGTGAAAAAAGTAATGAAAAGCTTGTTTGTAATTTATGTACACACTTTGTATTGATGTACATATTTGTCTATATAGTGTGTGTATATAAGTGTATGTACACGTCCGTCTAGCCATTTTTCAAACCCACTTATCCAGGGCAGGGACACAGAGAATCTGGAGCCCAAGCATTGGGCACAAGGCAAGAACAATTCCTGGACAGGGCACGAGTCCATCACAAGGTGAACATACACCCATTCAGACAACACAAGAGTCAGTTTAGCATCACCAAACCATCTAACCTTCATGTGTTTGGACTCGGGCAGGAAATCTATGCAGACACAGGAAGAACAGGCAAACTCCTCACAGGGATCCCCTGGGACATGAACTCTGGTCTCCTTACTGCAAGACAACTTATTATCATTGTATCACAATGCCACCCGTATATGTGTGTGTGTATGTAACAGACGTTTCAATTTTATATTTTAAATGAACTTGCAAAGGAGTGGAAGAATGGGGGAAGACAGCCTTTTTAGTGCACTGCCTCCCCAAAAAGGCTAGATGGCATCCCAACTGGGTTGCAGTGGTGCCTCTGATTCCCACTGGGCTCCACGGAAGTTGGAATTTGGTGCAGCCCTGATGGATTCCGTGGTTGCCCCTGGGAGCATTGCAGGAAAGGCTGAACTCTTTGGTGAAGCATTTCCGCCACACCCAGAAGTGCTGCTGGAAGATCATCACTGGACGCCTGGAGCACTTCCGGGAATCCTATAAAAGGAGCCAGCTGCCACTACTCTGGAAGCCAGAGTCTGCAGGAAGATGGATGAAGCTTGCAGTGAACTTGGAAGGACAAGGGAGAAGTAAAAGCCAAAGGTGCTGTGCACTATATTATGCTTGGGACTATGGGGAACATTTACTTGGAAGTGTCTCCCCTGAAAGGACAGAAGTAAGATTTATTGGTACAACACTTGTGCTTGTGGCTGGTGTCTTCAGGGATTGATATTCATCCCTGGCGGTCACAGTGCATAGATACAAATATATACATTATATAAAGCTACTGTACATTATCATTTGCTAAAAAAAAAAAAAGTGATTTGTATTAGCATATGTTTAATGTACTGTGAGTGTGAATGTTTTAGATATGATTCATAATAAGCAACTATGTATACCTTCAGAGAATATGTTCTGCAGTAAAACTGACTCAGTTATTACATTCATAATCATTATGGAACACCGTCTCTCAGCAGGTGCATATCCTTGTCTAGTCATGTACTGTCTTCCTCTTTAAAAGTGCTATCTAAGATGATTTTTCTCTCTTTTAGAATCCCCAAACCTCCTATCTGTTATCAATGTGTCACATGAACATTTTCAGCCATCAGAAATCCTTGGGCCTGCATCATCATCTTCCATGTGGGAGGCAAGTAATAAATAGCTACTTGGATTTTTTTTCCCCTACCTATATTATTTCCTTGATCTTGATAATTTATTATTTGATCGATTAATTAAATGTAATGTGTTCTTTATGGTAAGATACAAGTACCATTCGTTGACAATTTAATTTGTGTAATATCTATTTATAGTATGAGTTAAACCAGCAGTTTTACTCTTCTTTAACAAAATGTAAACTTCTATCGGCAAGTGAATTGCTGCTTAAGGAACTGTTTACAGACATTATGAGTTACATTCACTAAAAACAATCCGCAAGGTACAGAATAATCAGTGTAGCTAGACTACCAAACTACAAATTAAAGAAGAGTTATCAATAAGAGATAAACATGCATAAGCAGAAACAACACATGGTTGGCTGTGGAAGTCGCCATCTGATAATAATGAGATTGATAGATATCAAATGGTACTGGTGGTCCCTGAAGTTCTGAGCTCCCATTTTTCTAAGTGCTCAAAGAATATCTGCCTAGAAAGGGTCTCTCCTGCTGTGTAAGATCCTGGTCCAGTAGTAAAGAAATGTGATCCTGAAAGCTGAAAAATTATAGACCTGTCACCTTAACAGCTAGCTTTTGTACCTGGTGTATACATCTCTGGACCACCTGCAGTATGTCTTTTAGGTATACATTGGCGTGAATTACCCTGCCATGTGCCTTCTACACAGGAACCACTCCTATTTGGACAGGGTAACTAGCTATTTAACTTGTTTGTTTTTGTGTGTGTGCATTTTTTTTTTAACATTTCTACTGCTATTAACCTCCTTAGCGTTGCATATTATTACAAAAAAAAAAAAAAACACGTAAAAAGCATTGAATTTTTTTTTTTTTTTGGCATGAAAAAATTACAATTTTATTCAATTTCAAAAGTATGATAGAAATAATAGTAATGATGAATAAAATAATATGGAATGAACAATAATAACAAAAATAATAACAGTACATAATACTACTAACAATGCCAAAACAGCATATAATCTCAAAATGAGTCTTTTGTGTGCTGATTCTTAAAGCATGGCGAAAGACGGAATCCAATGTCAGATTTGGGGCAGTAATAGTGAGTTTCTTTTTGGATTTTCTTTCCAGATTTATCAGTTTTTGAACAGCACACTTCACAGGTATGAGTTGGATTCTGATTTTTTTTTTCCTATTGGAGGTATATAATCAATAAAATGTCTACCAATAAGACGCTCTGGATTGATCCGCCATGTGCTGTGTCGAGCATGTCTCATTAGTGGTAGTGTGCAGCAATGATTTGTTATATAAGCGGGCATGTAAAGTTTGCACGAGATCCAGTTTCGACAAATTTTTGTTTAAGATGAATGCATTTCAAATGCACAGATGCCAAATATCTTTTGGTAGTATTTCTTTTGTTTACTCCGCATAACGGAAATGCAAGTCAATTCTTTATCCGCACAATTAATGCCCCCCTTTGTGCTATTGTAGTCAACCACAACATAAGGCTTCATTACCTGCTTGTTGCCTTTTCTTTTGCCTGTACAGTGACTGTAGCTGCATTGTGTAAAGTGCTAAGAAGACAAACATCTTTCTTGTCTTTCCATTTCATCACAAGCAATTTACCCTTTTGCCAAGCTACAAGCGCACCTCGCTGTAATTTAGCTCTGCCAAAGTCTTCATGGATGCCACGATAGTTGGGACGCACTGTTCCATATATGTCAGTCTTTCTTTACAGTAAGAAGTTCAAAAAGCTATGGCGAAGTATAAAAAGTTTCCATGGTTACACAGTAACATTGATTCAGCAGAGCATCTATCAAAGTCAGCATATATGATATAGCAACACTATACTGATTGGATCAAACATTGTCCCTTTCCCTGTGTAGAGAACCAAATTCCAAGTGTGTCCCATTTTAGATTTACAAAGCTTGTAAAACTTTGTTAAATCTTGCTCTTTTTGATGCAATGTACTGTGTTCATGACAGTCTTCCCTTGTAAGCCATGGGACTTTCATCGATGCTAACATCAAGATTGGAATGTAAACGCTCCTGAATTTTCCTATAATGGTCTGGTATATCTTCCTTGGTGCTGGATGAGTATTCTCATCAAAGTCATTGTATGTACTGTAAAGTGCAGATATTTATTTGGTGTAAATGGAATGTTTCTGAATGTTTTATCGATCAGTTCCTGTGATTTAACTGAAGCATGAGAACAGTTTCCAACAATAAGAGTTCATTGCAGAAAGGCTAGCCATGTTCTAGGCAGTAGCATAAAGAAAGATGTTTGATATTCGGCTAGTTGTCATTAACAATGTATAGCATCCTATTCATGAGTCAATTTATAGAGCACTTTCAGAACCAGACTTAGTTTTTTGCCACTAGAATTTAGAACATAATCTCTAGCTGTCTTTTTTTTCCCCCCATTTTGACTTATTAACTTTATTTAGATAATAGATCTCTCCTGACCATTTTTTATGTTTACATTTACTGCGCAGGAAAGCCATCAGCTGCTTAAGTCAATGCAATGTATAGATCTGCAGAACCACTGTCTGTTACATCTTTTGCAAGAATGAATAAGTCATTGTTTTTTTTTTATTACATAGCATACATACTAATCTTCACATAAATTTTGTGTAAAGCTGTGTTTGATTATAAATGCATTAAAGGTTATCTGTACAATCTTTATCATGCAATTGGTTTGTTGGTGTCTTGATGTATACATGCAATTTTACGACATTAGTATGAATCTCTAATTATGTAATTCAGTATTCAGTTTCACACCTTTTCTTTGAATTAATGTCCTCAATGAAACTGTTGCCTAGCCTCCTGAGATTTTACTTGAATAAAACTTCAGCTAACTGAGGAGGAGGAGGTTGGAAGCATGCGCTGTTGCACCCACTGCATGCCGAACCACCTGGATTGGGACCCGAGTGCAGTGGGTGACATCTCAGCAGCTCACTGAAACAGTGTGAGATTTTTTTTCACAGTGGCTGGAGTTCCAATTCTGCCACCAACCCCCAAGTTTTCCCTGTAAATTAGAGGACCTGCTTGTAAGCTGAGTTTTTATTCAGTAATGGAATTAGTTGAGGAATAAAAATGCATGGGTTGTTTGTGTGATTATGTGACTTGTAGTTTGACACATTTGAATAAAAGAGATGAAATGATTTTGAAATAAATTGCTGTTTAATACAGCACCATACATAAACCTGATAAGGGAATGGTGACTTCCCGTTCAACCTCTAGTTGTCCATTGAATCATCTTTATTTTTCTTTAACTCCTTTTTCCAGTTCAGGGTCACAATCGGCAAGTGTGTAACCCTACTGCACTGTATGCAAAGCAGAAATCTGCTTTGATGGAGTGTCACACTCTCGCACAACAGCTCATCTATCAATATTGATGATGAAATGAGCAGCTCCATATGTTAATTCCAATATAATCATTATGCAGCTATTATTTTTTATTAATTATTTTTAATTTCTGTGTCAACCAGACATTTAAATTGCTTGGCTCATAATGCTTTGAAGGAATAGGTACATCTCTCAAATCGTATGATACCTAATGTGTCAATAGAAGCACATCATTGCACCTAATTGAGATGCATTTAGTTCTGCTGCTGCTGAAACACCATATTTCAAAGGTGACAAATCAGAAAGTACTAAATGTATGCCATCTGTTGGGTTTTCAGTACCAAATAATATTCATTAGTATAACAATTCAAATGTTATGAATGTGTAGTGAATGTACATCTGACACATATTTGAATATACAGGAGCCAATGGGATGCATTCTCTAGTTAAGAATAAGTAATTACTACAGTTATGATCAGTCCAGTCCAGTGGCTAATTCTGCATTAGTAAACAGGCATACGCTTACATGAGGGAGCTTGAAAGCAAGGCAAAGGCTGTCTTATAGGAATTCTGAAATAATCATCTTAAGTTTGTTTTCATAAAAGCAGGCTTAACTTGGGACAAATAGAAAAGGGAGTGAAAGGTGGAAAATGAAAGCATCAAAAGTTTATGATATGTGTAATATGAATTAATCTGACTTATCTGAATATAAGTGTGTTATTAACTAGCTAATAACTCTTGTTTATACTGCTACAGCAAACATCACAAACTTGACAAAATGTTTGTGTAAGTGAATCTATCCTGAATAAGTTTGCCATTTATTAATTTATGTGAAATTTTTGTAATGATATGAGATTTTATTTTAAGCAGTGTTATTTTTTGTTACTGGACACAGTAGGACTGAATAAATTTAATAAATGTACATTGTAACATGAACCAGGTACATAATGTTTATCATAACACTTTTATTTATTTGTTTTTTTTTTTAATATATAAATTCAATGCTGAAATCCCCATATGCTGTTACCTCGGAGGAGGCTCAGCAGCAAATGAAATTCTAGTCATGCTTCAGTCATAGGTGGTCATTGCACATTCCACGTTCCTGGATGAAAATATATGAATATACCAAATTAAGGCTTTACAAAATACTAAACAAATCTACAAAACAATTAGTTTGACCCACACGTTGCCTGAGGTGCTGCCGTTTCTCCTGCCAGTAAACGGTCACTGTTGTATTCCACCCTTAGTATGTCCTGTATATAATATACATCTTTTTGGGATTGGAGGTTTGAAAGTACTACTCCAGTCATCAAAGTATCAAAGTGGTACCAGGGAGCAGGATAATCTTGATTAAATGGTTAAGTTCAAAATAGTGCTGTCAGAATGGTGACAAGAACCAAATAAATGATGGCCCCTCAACTGAACTCCACATTAACAGAATATATTAATTCTGTCCTTGCATGAACTTGCTAAATACACAAGATCCATTTGACCCCTGACGTCTCACTTATGCAAATCCCTTTTATACTGTAAAGTGCTTAGCAGGTGCTTATTCAGCTTTGTGACTTCTACTCTGTGGAGCTTTCTCCCAAGAGATGTCAGCATTTATCATGCATAATGTTCAAATAGTGCCTTAAAATTGCACCCTTTTCCCTTTTGCACTTTGTGTAATTTGCTTTGTTTTATAATGTTTAGGTGAAGGGCCATTTGCAGGCTTTTACCAATGCCCTGGTTTTCCCATGTTATTTAGCTTTTCAGTTTGAATTACGTTGCATTGCTTTATATTGTCCTGGTTTGCTTTGAGTAGCACTGTTTAATAGTGCTTACTATGAAAGGCTCTATAAAATTGACAGGAATGAGCAGGTACTGAAAATTAATTAAATTAGTTTAATTTGAAACTAATTTAATTAGTATCAATAATATTGAGCATCAGAAAGGTGCTACATAAACTACAACAACAACTACAACAACTCTCTTGAATATTCTCAATTTGTTCATAACACCTCTTACTACTAGATGCTGATTACACCTTTTGTCTATGGTGATTCATGACATGATCTAAAAAGAGCCTGGAATCACAAAGTTTACAAAACTCTTCAAAGCATGAAGGCTGTCTTATACCTTTGTAATTGCAGAATGCAGTGTATTGCTGTTTGTAGAATTTGTAATTCTACAGTCAGTTGAGATGAAACCACCTGTAGATATCCTTTATTTTCTCTGAACTGGTTTTAGAAAGGGATGTGCTTTGCTTAAAGAGTACCATCAATACTAGTAGTATTTTGATAAGCTATTCATGTGAAAATTCCTGAATGAGTTAATGTTATTTCTTGGTTATTAAGAAGCCAAAGTGAAGTCTTAATTTATTTCGATCTTAACCATTATTTCAGATTTCTACAAAAGTTATTGAAAGCAGACAGTTACATGCTCCGTGTGGTTTAGGATATGTGCTTTGCAGTTGGACTTACTGCCATGGATCATTCCAATCATTGCATTAAAAAGCATGACCTAAGAACGAAATCCATGCTGAATCGCACCCCACAAAATGAAATACTGAAATGTGATTGGTTGACTCTGTGCCTGCTGAAGGAGGATTGCATACACAGTTATTGAGATATTTAAAGCAAGTTACTGAAAAGGCTATAGTGAGAGAATTAATCTCCTTAGCATTATGTTTACCCTAAGAAAAAAAGAGCCAAAAATATAGATTTGTTTTTTTTCCAACAAGAAAAAATGTTATTACTTGTAACGCAAACATGTAAATGCCAAAATGTCAACATAACTACACTAGGAAAACTCCACTTCACTCCCAGATAATCAATCAAGGCATGAGCAGGGAGAAGTTCGTGCACGTTCTAAGTCGGTGGGGGGATGGAATAGCCAGCTGCTTGTCTTTATCAGCACACTTACAGGACAAAGGATGCTGGCAGAGAGGTGTGAATGGATTTAAGGTGGGTCGGATCTACGAGTTTTTTCATAGGCTCTAGTAATTCTAGTGTTAAGCTAGTAAATATAAGTAAAAAGATAAATTAATAAATGAATAAAAATAGAGTAAAAAAAACGAGGAGAGAGAATCTACTTCCTCAATTAAAATGCTTATTCTAAAATGTTATTGATTCGATCCTGCCAGGTTTTAAACAAGTTTTGTACAGATCCTCTCAGATCCTGTATTTCAAATAATACATAACATCAGTTATTCACTGACTTCAAATAGGAGAGTTAGGATTCTTCCAGTTGAGCAAGATAAGCCTACGTGCCAATAGTGTAGTAAAGGCAAACACAGTTTTTTTTTTTGGCCTTCTCCACAGCTGTTAGTGGATTAGGAGGTATTGTGACACCAAGGCTGTCTGATAGGCATTTAAACATTTTTGTCCAAAATTCTGTTAATTTGGTACATGCCCAAAACATATGGCATAGTGAAGCTAGAACTTGACTGCAAGCTTTGCAGGTTGGATCTTGCCTGGGAAACATTTTGGAAGATTTTAAATGACACAGATGTGCTCGATGTATAATTATTAGTTAAATAATTGTATGCTTTGTGCATATGGAGCTCCGGTGAATTTTGTGCATTGCTACCTTTCACTCCTTTTCTGAGATGTTGAGTGAGAGATCCTTTTCCCACTGTACTCTTGGATATTTAAAAGGCATGGGCTTTAAAATGTTTTTATATATTACAGAAATGCTGTTTGATTCCTTAAGACTGATCAATATTTTTTCCGGCATAGAGGTAGGTGGGATGTGAGGAAAATTGGACAGGTTTTGTTTAACAAAGTTTCTAATTTGAAGGCAGTGAAAGAAATGTGTTGCTGGAAACTTAAATTTGGAGTGTAATTGTTCGTAGGATACGAAGACATTGTCTATGTACAAATCTCTAAGTGATTTGATCCCAAATGTTTTCCAGACGTTAAAAACTCTGTATGTTTGAGAAAGTAGAAAAAGGTGGTTCTCATGCAGAGGTGCCACAGATAAAAGCTTCTCTATCTTAAAATACTTCCTGCATTGGTACCATATTCTAAGTGAGTGAAGCACAATTGAGTTATTAGTATATTGACAATGATATATATTAAGGCATTCACCAACGCATAGCCAACAGCAGAATTTTGTAATCAGGACTGAAGAAGCAGGTTTCTTTGCACACTTTTCATATCTTTTTTTTCTGTTGCTTGCATAAAAGAGTGCAGAATGCCAATGCCTGATCAACACAATCAATGTGCCCATTGTGGTGTTGCAGGCTACCACAGTGCAAGGTATAGTGACTTCCATATTTCCCCTGACATGAACACTGACAGTCGCTGCATTGTGAACTGGTAGCTAATGTCTTGCTTGTCCTTGGACATGATCACAATTTGCCCTTCAGTCACGGGCTGCTGTCGCACCACGTTAAAGGTTCATGCGACCTAATACAGTGAGCATATCTCTGCAGTTTTGTCATACAGTGCTGTATGCATACGGCTTTTCAATTGCTATTTATGTTTTTTGTTGGAGGTCCCCGCCCCACTCATGAATATTGATGGGTTACCTTAGCATTAGCAATAAAATGGAAGAAAGTCATTAGATTTATTTATTTATTTATTTATTTATTTATTTTTGCAGCATGGTGTTATTTCATCCACTCGACGATTGCAGAACACTGTCCCAATAGTTTTTCGGGCTTCCTACTATAAAGCATATCATTACATGTCACCCGAGGTTTGACTTGTGTTTAACCATAATTACATAGAATTCCAAGCCCGAGTCACAACTGGTGGCTAATGCTAAGAAGATCAATGAAATGTTGGGATTTCTGTTTTTATTTTATAATACATTTCAAGGTATTGTTTTGTTAAATCTAACACAATGCTTTTGAGCTCTTTTTGCCTCAAGCAAGAAATATTTTGGGATCTAAAATTGTTGAAAATTGATCAGATAACTGTTCCAAAATATATATTTTAATTTTATAATATTGGTACTAAATTAGTTTTGTTGTGTTTAAAGTTTTCAGCTTAAATCCACAGTCTAAAGGCATGCAAGGTTAGGTGGATTGGTACGCTTAATTGGCCCTAGTGAAGGGGAGTGGGAGTGTGTGTGTGTGTATTACCCTGAAATGAACTAGTGCTCTGTCCAGAGGATTGTTTCTGCCTTTTGTTTTATGCTTGCTAGGGTAGGCTTTAGCCCCTCTTGACTCTGCTGAGGATAATGGTACAGTATGTTATGGTATTTACTCTTTAACTTCAATAATCATACATAAATTATGTTAGCTGCAATATTTTCAGGCGTTTGATGTGATCGAAGGGTTACAGGATACAAAAACAACATTCATCTTACCAGCTATTTTATATACCCATTTAAGTTAATTTATTGCAGAAGACACTCCTGTACATATTTACTCAGGTCTCCCCAATTTAGAGTTGGTTAAGTGAAGTGGTAGCAGGCCGATAGACTGTGGAGGATGACGCATATCCTTGGAGAAATTCCAAGCAAAATTAACAGATCCCCATTAGAAATGCAGATCCCAAGAATTTTTGATAGAAGCATTACCATCTTTACAAACAAGCTGGCCATAAGGTTGAATAAATTTCTTTTTGCTAACTGCTTTATGGACTATGATAACCCATAACATTATTTTGATTTGCATCAATCTGAGTTTAATGTCAAAGATTGAAATCTATTTGCTTGCTTTGGGGTTGACTTTTCAAATGTCAGCATAGTAAATCAGCTCTTAACCAAATACTTGCGCCAGAAATGCATATATTTGATTCAGAGTATGTGGCACTGAATGTCTTTCAATGTGTGAAATATAATTTGTGGAGCAAAGCCTGGATCAGTAATTGTTTACTTAAAAAGGGTAACTTGCAAGCAAAATCATGCTGCTTGACCTTTTCACTGTGGACTTATTCTGGTATATGACAGCTGGTCCCAAGCAACTGCACTGGTACATCTCATACAAAATATTGACTGTGCAAAAAGTGTAATAAAAGAAGTACACACATCTCTTCTATGCTCTCTTGTAATATAGTACAGGCTTGGTTGGCCCCTCAGCTTAAAGATAGTGTTCTTTAAATATCCTATAGTGTAACCCAGTGCATCACCTTGAATATTTTACCATCTCTTTTGACTAATGGTTTGGCCCTCAGCCTGGCACAATGCCCTTAGAGTTGCCTCTTTTCTTTACATGGCTGTATCCTATTTTGGGTCTAAGGCAGCTAAATTAGCAAAATAAAGTCCAACTCCACCTAAACCTTTAAATGAAAAGCAGAGAATGTATTTTTTGCTATACAGTACACCCCCAAATTTCACGGGGGTTACGTTCCTAGAGCACCCACGAATTGTGACAAACCATGAATTTTGGATGTTGTTAAAAAAATGGCTATTTTTATAATTTAAACCCTAAATATGCCCACAAAACACTTTAATTTAATTTCAAACTTAGCTTAATACATTACCTAAAAAAAGAATGTAAAGGTAAACCTGTATACTGCACAGTACTGTACTGCTATGTCTCCCACAGTGATAGAATGTAAAATACAGATGTTACCGCTATATGTACTGTAATTCATGCAAGCACGTTTTCATTGCCAGAAGCCTTGGAAGGTGCAGGACGTTTCAACGGCATCTTGGGGCTTTAAGCCTTAAACTGCCACATACTTGGGGGTTAATGCATCCCTGGACACCAAATACTTTTTTGCTGCACTTTAATAGTAATAATAATAATAATAATAAATTGATATAGCTTTACTTATACTTTAAGTAAATGTCACAATTTACAAAGAAAAAGTGAAATTTTAATGGAACACATTTTTTTTCATGCAAAGAGCATCACAACTACTGCAGCACTGATCATTTTACACACTGCTAGTGAACTGTAAAAACTATTTAAAAAAACTACTGGAACAATATGTACAAGGTGCAACTGACGCCATAGATGAAATCACTGAGCCAACTGCGCTTGAACTGGCTTTACGCAAGCACACAGAGGTAAGCGCTGATGCTGGCAGGCTAGTCTAGTGCAGCGGCTCAATCCCAGGGACAATGAGGCTGCAGGGTGTCCCGCTTGGGTCACAGAATTGCTCAGAAACACAGGAGATTGAAGAGACAGGAACTTTATTCAAACACTTCAAACAAACAAGTCTCAGAAGTAAAACGAGCTTAGTATGCAGTTAGTTCTCGTTTAAAAGAATAGGCAAATATCATAGGGGAGCGGGACCCCAACAGGAGCAGAGGATGAGAAACAAAGCAATCAGCCAAAAAGGACAGGTGCTATTCAGGCTTTTAAGTAAGCATAGCGTGAGAAGCATATCATGTGACAGAGCAGCCGCAAGTAAGCCCAGCAAGTAAGGGAGCAATGTGAAGGTAGTCTATCAGCATTTTTTTAATGTGTTTTTTTTTTTTTAAGGAGTGTCTGTGTCTTCTAGGGATGCGTTCAGCCCCCCTGCTCACAAGGGGCTGGCAGTGGTCAAGAGCTGGCTGCTCAACGAATGTACGGCACTGACTGATTCTCTCCTGCGTGCTCGCAAATGGCACTGGGAAACGACTATAGCTGGTTGTGGCGGTTTAAGGGTTCAGAGGAACAAAACGGAATACACAAGAACACTTGGCTGGAGACGCATCACCGTAAATCAGCAGCAAGGAGAAATGAATAACACTGTAGCGGTCCGGTGCCGCTACGATTCACACTGTCGAGAAGACGGTGATTTATTTTTATGGTGGAGATTCCAGGGACTTGGCCCGACCCCCACACACTCACAAACAGAGACAATAACAAAGCAAACCAGTAATCAAACAGCAAATAAAGAATGTAATGAAAACAACAATACCACCCCTGTTCCCCTTACGGAAATTACACATTAAATGCAACAAAGCACAAAGCACAAAGAAAACACACATAGTAAATCATGAAAAATGGCAACAGATGAAATGTAATAATTAAAATAGATAGTCCAGAGATCCGCACGTTGAATGGCAATGTAAAGATAGTCCTACCGCTAGTTTCTGAAATGATGTGGACGGGTTCAGGAGCGCTCCTTTCTTTGCAGGATAGCCATGATTCCACTTACAGTCCTCGTACACAGGCAGACGGCAGACAATTCAGACACCAATCACGAAATGATCCAGGACAAAACAACAAGTACAGGTAACAAAACAGAAGGCAGTCAGACAGGAACTTGAAACACAAATTACAAAAACTTTTTTTTTTTTCGCTTTTGGTCACCGGCCCCCTTTGTAAAAGCCGCACTGACATCCTTTGACCCCAACAGCCCCAGCACCCTCAGCAGAAGACCAATCGGAGCCACTGCAGGGATTGCTGGGAGTTGCAGTTTCAAATTCTATTGGCTACTTTCACCATCCCAAGCTGCGTTTTCCTCTACAGTTGCTTCCTGTTCTCTCTACAGTACAGTATTTCCATGAAAAAAGGCATAAAAATTGCAGAGGATATTTGCGGTTTCCGCTAACAATTATTAGATAGGTTCTAAGGAAAAATCCGCAAATGACTGAGGTCGCGAACTCTGAACTGCGACTTTGCGGGGGTCTATAGTATTACATTAATATACAACTAGATACTCCGTTTCTGTTCTATATATAAACTCTATAATTTTTATTATCATGGCAGAATTTTACAATAAGTAGGGAGATTTACCTGATGCTCAATTTTAGAATTAGATATTGGCTCATTATCCTCATATTATCAATATTTGTATTTTAGTGTAAGATGCACATGAACGCTTGCTATTCAGCAATGGATTAAGAATATCTGGCCACAGAAAGGCATATTACCCATTCTTGTAAATAGTTTTCTGGTTTTTTTTAAATTTAATTTAAAGAGAGTGCATTTTATGTGTCTAATCATCTCCCTTACATATGTATCAATAGTGCTGCCTCTGCATTAAAGGAATACACCGAACAAAAGTAAAATTTTTTTTTTAAATCTTTTACTTACTTTGAGGTACTGAGGTGTTTGTAATGTTGGCTGAGAAAACAATTGTAATCTGTTGTTTTCATGGAGAACAGAGATTGCAAAGTGTTTTGATACAACGAGCTTCAATTGAGGCCGGCGGGGCTCCAGTACTAAACAGCAAATAATAGCAAAACGTCCATTAAAGAATATTGTTACTCCAGTTGCTTGTTTACAACATCTAAAGCACATGCATTTTGTTGCTAAAATGTTTCTATATAAATACTTATGAAAAATCTGAGTGCACAAACAGGAAGCATGTTCAAATGGGGTCAAGCTTTTTAATTGAAGATCTACCTTCTCCCCACATTCATTGGTTATGAGCCCTGAAAACTGTATATTTCTATTATAGTATTCAAACTCGGCAGAATTTCATAAGATTGTTACATGGACCATTTAAAATCATACATTTGTGAGCACTGTTGAAATATTAACATAATACAGATTTCTTTTGTCTTAAACCACAGTGCAGTTTTGTTGTTTAATGGCCATTATATGTCTGCAAGTTTGTAGCCTGTTTCTGCCTAGTTTGTTTTTTCTTCCATATAGCATAAAATAATCTGTTAAAGATCATGCCATCTCACCTGTGCATATGTGTGATTCTTGTCACAATACGGAAAGCCACTCAAGAACTTGCAAAAACTGTATGTTAAAGTTCAATTTTTTTATCCTAACCTGCATCAGTATTAGAATATCTTTTTGACATTTTAAACTATGTGGGATAAAAGCTAAAAGACTCGCCTATTTTATTGTGCGTTTCAATCAATATGACTGCAACAGTTTTCTAAATACAGCATTTCTACAACAGCTTGATATCTTGACTCTATTATAGTAACTCTCTCCAGCTATTCATCTACTCCATTGTTTAGTTTATTCTTGAATTGTGCGCACACAGCCTTTAACTTTTACATAGTATTGAAAGTTATTGTATTTACTGTTTTTGTTTTTTTTTTTTTTTTTTTTTTTTAAATCATTTTATGATGGAGTATTCTTTGAACAGCACTGTATACAACTGATTGATTTAAGGTTTATTACTGCCAGACAATCTTTGTGTCCCTAAAATTATTCCTGGACACCAAAAGTGAATTTGCAAAACCATTGTAGGGTACAGTTGGCTGTATTTTTCTAGCTTTTTCAAAGCATTTTTCTAGTAGGCATAATTAAGGTGACAGTATGTTCAGCTAGGTGTGTCACCTTTTATTAGCAGCAGCAGGAATCCAAATCTGGTGGCTGATGAAGAAAAACTGAAAAGAAGACCTGATGGAAGAGGTCATCACTTTTTCATCCAAATTGAAAACAACATGCTTATCTGTGGTGGCCAGTTTGTCCCAGTATCTATTATTTTGTTTGTTTTATATTTCTTGTCTATGTTCAACCAAAATGAAAGGTTTTAAAAAGCAATCAGACAATTCATAGGGTAATCTTTTATTGATGCTGGATTTTCTATAAGCCGCAAATGCACTATTGTGCTGCTGCCACCACACCTTTTGCAAAGTTTGCAATTTCTTTCACTGTAAGCTTTGAATTTTTCACATTTCTTACATGAAAGCTGTGCAGTCCTGAGCCTGAACTATCAGACCATGGAGACTGGCAGCACTGATAAGGATATATTGAATGCATAGCTAATAAAGTTATGTAGAGTGCTGCTTGAAATTGCTACATTTTTTATCAAATTGAGCACAAGTGAAAAGATGGACAATTAAAGATGTCTAACAATAGCTTATGAAAGAAATAAATCTTTTAACATTATGAAAGAGTCTGAATTCCTTGTTTCTGTCCATGTCCTTTTTTTTACTTACAATTTTTATTTATTACATTTTTTTTAAAGAGCGCATTGCTGCTCAGTAAAAATGGTTAATTTTCTTATTGAATGTTTATACCATCAAGCCATTAATGCATATTTAGTGGAAAACACTAAAAAATAAAAAATCTCAAATATAGTGTATTAATCCTGCATTCTCAAAAATGTGTAAGTTCATTAGTGACTCCAAATTGGCCTTTTGTACTGTATGTATGAGTGGGTGTGTATCTGAGCTTTGTGCTGCTGCTGTTGTTACAGCTTAGCATTTGGTGTGATAATATAAAATAGACAAATATTGTATATTTTACTTAGCACTAGACTATTAGTAATGGATATAAAACAATATGTTTATGTGGTGTTGTGTATAATGCCTTTCATACTCCTAATTGATAACGTGTTTGCCTCTCAATGTATTTGCAGGAAAATGATATTGACTTAGATGATGATGTCAGCTCATTATCCAGCGCTGGCTCTGATATTTCTGCTAAGAAACAAAGCAGTTCCTCTGGCCTGTTGTCTGTGCCTGGGGTAAGATTTTTTTTTCATCTGTTGACGCCCTCTATGTATAGTAAACCTATGAGTTCTTACAAACATAACAGTTGCATGAATACCTGTGACTCATACTGTATGTGGGGATATAGCCCATCAAAATTCACTTTGTAAAGTTCCATTTTCTGTTGAACAGATGGTCATGAGCTGGTAGAGAGTCAAAGGTTGGGACTGAGCTTTGTGGTTTAGAGTCTAGTTTCCTCATCACTTTGCTGTGTTGGCTGCTGTGCTGAGTTTGGTTAACCTTTCTATAGTACCAGTTCAATAATGTGGGATTATTTGCATCACACCATTTATTTGAAAGTCCTTCATATTTAAAAAAGTGGGCAAATCCTGCTCATCTTAGAAAACCAAAAGGAAAAACAAGACTTACTATTTTAATTGTATGCTGTTGGATAAGTTCAGATATAAAAAACAAATCCATGATTCATGCATGTTTTGAGAGTACAGTGTGACCACTAAACTGTAAATTACAATTGTTTTAACTTGTAACATCTCATATTTGAATGAGGAAACTTAAAAATGTGAAATGAATTCTTGTCAAGTAAAAACACCATACAAGTACAGGTATCGAGAATGGTGTCTTCATGTTCATCCTCAGCATGTAATGGATTTAGTTGCAGTCATCCATCTTTTTTCCTTTCCATTGTTAAAGTCATTTAGCATTTTTGAGGTTGTCAGAAGTTGTCACCTATCCTGTTCCATATTGGGAGCCAACCTCAGATGCGACATGACTATGTCACAGGGCACACTCATACACCCAGCCAAACATTATCCATATGACGGACAATTTAGAGTTGTTAGTTTATAATCTGCATGGCTTTGGATACAGGCAGAAAAGAAAGGAGACATTGGAGATGGAGTGGAAAATCATTACAGGCAGGGTAGGCAGTACAGCAAGTAAAAATCGTGTCAAGTTTTTAAACAGACTTTTTATCTGTACTTGCAGAGAGTCTCCAACAGTAACAAAATAAACGTTACTGGTATTTGTTTCAACAGTTCCACATTTGTGAGACTTTCTTGTGCCTCCGCTCATAAGGCTGCTTTAAATCCCAAAGCAAACTACCCTATTGATATAGCATTAAATGTGTTAGCACAGAACCTCAGAGAGATTTGGTGCATTCTCTAAAACATACTTAATACTTAACACAAATGAACAAGCACTAAATTTGTAAAGCACATTGGGTTTTTGAAGCTAAATAAATGGCCATTAGAACTAGTGTATTAGCACTTTAGTTATGGGTGCAACCTTCAGTTACAAGTATATTACTGTAGTCCTGTTCTGTGGTTGACCATAGAGAAACATCTGGTAGCTTTTGTGAAATATAATCTGCAAGAAAAAAACACCACAATAAAGAGTTTTCTACAGTAATACAGAAGTAATGGATTGACCTTTAGTTGAGAAGTTTGGTTTATCATAAAGAACAATGTTAAAAAGGAAATAAAGAGTTGGAAAATTAAAGCATTAATAGTGTGTGAAAAAATGTAACTTGATTGGTCCATTAAATTTTTACTTTTTGCCCAGCACCCATGAACTAGTTAATGATATTAATGATACCCTGTAATGTTTGGATCTTTTTTTTTAGTGTTAATTTAAGCAGTATTGGTTTATAAGTTACTGCTCAGAAAATGTCAGTGAATAAATTTCTTTTCCTCTAAGGACTGGCTTGGCCTGAGCAAAAACTTTCCCTTGCATTACCTTGTGAGTGTTAATTGCTATTATGCAATATACAGTAATTACCTATTCATGTGTTTAAAGAAAATACATGCATTGCAGAATGCACTTCAAAATGTATTTGCCAATGTGGCATGTTTATTTAAATTATTGAAGTCATAATCATACTGTTTATTAATTGTGAGGCTGAAAAAATATGCTGTAAATATGCAAAAATGACACAGTTAAACTTGACTGTGTATCTTATAAATGGTACAATACAGTACATACAGCTAGATTATTAAACCTCATTGAAAGTTTATCTAGTATTACTATGATTCTGATGGTCAATATTTCAGAGTTGAAGAGAAAATGAGTTTAGTACAATTTAAAGTTTAGTGACATTCATTCCCTTCCCTACATACTCAACTGTCATCCATGCTGAAAATATGACTTCGGGTCCTGCACACCCAATATATTGTCCACAGGCTGTCTTGAGGAGAAAGAATGACTGACACAAAGACACCTATGGCAGTTAATGTTCCTTGAAAGGACAGTGAATTTGATGTTTTGTGACAGGATCCTTTAACTCCTATAGTTGTTCCCATTGGGGGGAGAGAGACTTTCTTTCCAAGATAGGTCTCGCTGTTGGCCACAGAAGGCACCAGATAAAATGAAGAGCTTGCTCATGGAAACATCATCATTGAGAGCTGTCCATGAGACCCCTGGTGTCGTCTTTATCTTTCCCAATCCAAGAATGCCTCACCATTCAGCCTAGTTCCTTTAATGCAATTTGAGACTGTGTGGCTCTGTCTCTATGGAGACTGTCACCTGCTTGTTTCCTCACACATCCGAGATGCTACACCGGTTGAACCATTTAAAACTTTGGAGGAGTTGCCATACGACAAAAATATCTGGATCACTTTAATGTCAATTTTGAAAAGGTTTGCCAATGGGCCACCATCCACCCTTTGTAAATCTTGAAGGAGTAGCATTGGGATGGATTTCTTGATGTGCTTTGTTCTGCAATTTTGGAAAATATGGTGAGCTGAAGTATAAAAAGTTGTTTGTTTGCACACATGTGCACCTTAGAGGAAACATTGATTCTGCATGAGCACATCTTAAGGTAAATGAGGTAGTCCATGGTAATCTCTTGTGCAATCCACAGTGAAATTCCCAAAAAGCTGTAAAATCCGCCTGTTAAGTAGAGGACAGAATCCTCCCTCTGTCAAAAATAAAATAGAGTACTTACCCAGCTTTCAGTATGTTGTAGTTTTAATGGCCTATGCCTAATATTGGTTCTTTTATTTATTCGTTTGTTTGTTAATTTAATATTAATGTTTAAACTGTCAAGTGGTAGAATGGCAACCATTAACTATAACCATTTAAAACCTAAATTGATTCATTCTTTCAAAATCCAGATTTCACACCCCTTTCATTATATTTAGTACAGAACCAAAACTCTCCTTTGTCAGGTAATCTATTGCTATATTTGGCTTTGTGTCATTTGAATCCAAAGACTTTCCTGGGACTTGTCCCACTAATAGTGGGAAATATGACCTTAAATATTGTACCAGAGTAACTTACTGCTGGTAATCAGTAAGCTTTCTTTAATGGGATATAACAAAACAATGACTATCTTCTCACTGTGTCCTGGCTCAAATTTAAAATTAAAACTGACTTCATATAAAACTACACACACACATTTTGTGTAACTTTACTACACAGATAATAGCTTTAATTTTTTTTTTATTCAATTCTTGATGCAACTTTCCTGTTTTATATGTTCATATCATGTTCTGTAATTGTTAATAGGAAAAATGGATGTATGGGTAACTTAAAACAGTTTAATAATGACAAGTCTGCCCTCGGCATGCATTTGTGAAGCATATACATTTGTTCTAATTGCCATTTTTGCAGTATTGTGAAATGTTATGCCTGATTTACTGTGAAATTGATTTTAATAATATGTTTCATGCTCTGCTTTTTGATAATTTGAAAAGAAATTAAAATCTAATTACTTTGAGCTGCCATTTTGATTAGCTGTCTAAAATTCATTTCTAAATCGCCACCACCACCACCACCACCACCACTATGTATGCTTAAGTCATACAGTTTTAATGATTTTCTTAATCAATCAGTACTTCATTGCTCCTGCTACATTTGACTATGTATATTGAGTCCTTTATGTGCACAGTCACCCTGAAATGGTTAAGATACAAAGCCAATACACACAATAACTGGATTATAATATCTTTGAATGCTTAGTCACATGCAAAATACATTATTTCCAGTGTGAAACTAAATTGTAAGCATTTCTCATGTTCTTTAAATAGATTTTGTATTTTGGTCATGTAAATTGTTTCACATATGGATTTTGAAAATTTTTGTTAATTTGAAATATTGCAAGGGAAAACTTTTTGCCAATTGTTTCCTTTTTTAAACTATGTATTCTGTCTTGTTCTAGCTGAGTGGCAGCATGATGAGTTTGTACAGTGATGCTGGAGATTTTGGCCACCTTACAGTTCAGGGGGGAGTGCAGTTTGCTTTAATTTTCAACGCTAAGAAGAATGAGCTAGTGATCTACATTGAGCAGTGTCAGGAATTGGCAATTGGAAATGTGAAAAAGCAACGAACAGATCCGTAAGTGTATATGTGCATTTTTAAATTTTCGATGTGAGAATTTGTTTGACTTGTAAAACACTATTCCTTAGGTCTGTGATGTGTATACAGGGTGGGGTGTTGGGGGACTATGTGAACTTCCTTATCTATTCACAGCCCCCACCCCAATCACTTTTTTATTTTTCTGGGAGTTATCCAATCAAGGCAAGCTTATTATCTTTAATTGTCATTGCAAAAATAAGCCTGAAAAGCTTTTCTTAAATGAAAAATATACTTTACTGTACAAGGTTACAGTTTACGTTTGTACTGTAGATAATTTTAAATTTGACTGAAATGCTTAGTTATGCTTCAAACTGCTGAAATTTCTGAAGCTTCTGATTAGCACAGAAAACCTGTGTTTTCACATTGCCATTCATAAACACCAATATTGTGTAAATGGCTGACAAACAAATACTTCTGTGCTTGTTTATCAAATCTTTAACTTAGAACTAATTTATGAAAAGCGGTGTGTGTGCCAAAAAGTTGCTGATACCATTGACAGTGTGCATATTGAAACATAATTTTTCTAAACAATGCCATGTAGTTCTGCTTGTTTTACAATAAACCTGTTTGGTAATTATACACTTGATTATGATCCAAAACATAAAATCACTATGTATATGTGCCATGTGAAAAAAAAGACATGTTGCATAGTTTGTTTTTTGTAGCTACTGTTTCATGTGTGCCTGATTAATATAGTCAACATGGGTAAACTCAAGGGCACTCTCCTTACCACC
Source organism: Polypterus bichir lapradei (assembly GCA_026402145.1). NCBI lineage: Eukaryota > Metazoa > Chordata > Cladistia > Polypteriformes > Polypteridae > Polypterus > Polypterus bichir. The sequence goes on along the minus strand of JANRMT010062791.1, from coordinate 88,876,301 downwards.
TGGTACCTGGTTAGTAAATCATGACATCAGTGCAATGTAGTTAAGCCAATGGGATGCATAAAAGGTTTGTTCTTGTAGTATTGTGACTTTTGTCTAATATGTTCTCTAGTATATTGTAGTAACAATTTCATTTTTAATCTTCTAAGTGATAAAGCTATTTCCTAGTCTATAACAAATATAGTCTTCTGCTAAATATGGATTACCAGTTTGTAATTATAGAGACTTGTACCAAATGCTGCAAACACATCACCACTTAAACAACACAACCACATTTGCTCCCCTTCTCACTTCTAATCATCTTCAGCACTGTGCTGCTAATGTGTAACATTCCCAGTTCTGTTTCATCTGGTTCAAAACCACAGCACAATCAGCTCCTATCCCAAAAGCACTGAGCATATAGCAGGAAATATTCCTGGATGTTTTGCCAGTGTACCACAGGCACTACATACTAAATTTTAGTAACTCAGAATACCAAGTTCTCTTGAGTTGACCTTCCAGACACCTTAGAATCTTTACCATTGAGCTTCTCATAAATCAAAATTTCATTATGCCACTTTATATTGATATATAAATGCATACAGGAACACTCTAATGTTTTTCTTTATATTTAGTCTTTCCTTGTGGTAATGTTCAAATAGGTTCTGAAAGCACACCTTTTCATTTTAAACTCTGTCTATCCATCTGTTTTCCAAACCTACTTTATCTTAAGCAGGGTCATGAAACTGAAGCCAATTTCAGCAAGCATAGGATTCAAGGCAGTACTAATACTTGGACAAAGTTCAAGCCCATCACAGGGTAACTCTATGTTTGGTTTTAAATCTGTTCTCTTGTCAGCAAGTCTATCTATATAGGTTTATTGATATTTATTTTTGAATTATGTTGTATCCTGTTGCTCCGAATCACTTTGATATGTAGTTTGAGAAGAATGTTGTGGTAGTGTGACCTGAAAAGGAAGTTATATAATTAAATAAAAAAAGCACAAATAACTGTGGTGAAGGACACCATGTGATATCAGTACCTGCAAGTAAATACATATAATGTGATACAAGTTTTAAAGACTAGTCTAAAGCACTATTTTTGACAAGTTAAGCTATCTGTATTGCAGAACACACAATATGTAAATGAGCCCCAAAGAGGTAGAGGACAACTAGATGTCATGTTTAATAATGAGTCCATCTACAAAGGACTTGCTGTGTTATTAGCAAATTTCAAAGATTCAAGGTCTTGCTGGAGAATCCTTTTTGTGGGATACAAGAATCACAAGTCCCTCAAGCTTTCACATATGCCTGATTGACTGCAGCCTGCTTGTTTTTAGCATCATTTCTACCTTGATTATCCTCAACATAAGCACCCCGTAGGGCAAAGTTACATTGGTGGAATTGTGCAAGGAATGAAACCATCATCCTGCACATTGGATCCTATTCCGACAGTTCTGCTTAAGTCATTTATCCCCATTGTCAGTCCAACTATTACAAAGTTAGTTAATCTCTCGCTACAAACAGGCCATATGCCACCATCTCTCAAAGCAGCTGTCATTCGCCCATTGCTGAAGAAGCCCTCATTAGATCCTGAGGTTCTTGCAAACTACAGGCCCATCTCAAACCTGACGTTTTTGTCAAAGATTATAGAAGAGACAGTTGCCCTTCAACTCCAGAGTCATCTTACATGTAATAACTTGTTTGAAAAGTTCCAGTCAGGTTTTCGTTCAGCCCACAGCACGGAAACAGCACTGCTCAGGGTGACAAACGATCTACTGATGGCAGCTGATGCAGGCTCACCATCCCTGCTTATTCTTCTGGACTTGTCAGCGGCCTTCGATACAGTCGATCATTCCATCCTTCTGGATCGTCTTCATCACACAGCTGGACTCTCGGGAACTGTATTACGGTGGTTCCAGTCCTACCTGTCTGGCAGGACTGAACAGGTCTCGTTGGGAGATTGCTCCTCCAGATTGTCCACCGTCTTATGTGGGGTCCCGCAGGGGTCAGTTCTCGGTCCTATCCTTTTTACCATCTATATGTTACCTCTTGGGCATGTCATTGCCAGACACGGACTATCTTTTCATTGTTATGCCGACGACACGCAGCTTTACATTAAAACTGCTCTGCTGCCCCACAGCTCTGGAATCAGCTCCCTGTTGAACTGAGAACTACACAAAACTTGGACACTTTTAAAGTAAATTTGAAGACTTTTTTATTTAGGAAAGCATATAACTGCTGAGATTGTAAATCTAATCTAGTCTTTTAAATTTTTAAATTTTGTGGTTATTGCTCTTGTTGTAGCACTTTGAGATTTTGTCAATGAAAAGTGCGTTATAAATAAAATTTATTATTATTATTAAGTGTTGGTTTAACCGTGATACTCTTTATTCAAATAGCTCCATTATTCACTTTTCTGATGAAACAACCATTGTAGACCTGTTCATCAACAATAAAGAGATTGCTTATGGAGTGCAATTTTTCCTTTAATATCAGCAAAAACAAAGGAGCTGGTCAAAGACATCAGGAAGTAGCTATAATCCCTTCACATGCCTATCCCACTCTAACCACACTCCTGTTTATTTTGGAGAGTTTGCGGTGGAGATAGTCAGCAACTTTGCATTTCTAGGACTCACTGTCAAAGACAAAGCTTAATTGGACATAATACATATTGGCTATTTGTATGATGGCCTTTACTTAGACTTATAACTTAGACCTCTAAAAAAAGCTCCATTGTCTACAATAATTATCACAAACTTCTTCAGATGCACACAAGACTCCATGCTGTCCTGTTATGGCACCTGCTTAGTTCATTATTGTAAAGTACTATACAAAGCATTGAAGTTGGCACAGAATCTTAGCACTGTTCCCTTTTGTCCAGCACATATGACACACGCTTGACAGCATTATTAATGGTCTCCATCTATCCACCTCAGCCACATTGACAGAATCGAGGGAGAAAATGGCATAGGACCATTAGAATTCATTCCATGAAGACTTATAGACAGTTTTGAGAAAAGCCACTCATACTGACAGCTCCATGACTGTTTCTAGCATTAACTGTATGTGTTGCATTCATTGTAAAATATTCACTTATCTTTTTTGTCTGCTTGTGTTATTGTGCTAGTCCAAGCAAGGACTGTATTGTAAATCACATTGTTCTGTGTACTCGTGAAAATAATCCTGAACTTGACTTCTGTAAGGAGACTCTTAAAGTTATACATGAAAAGTGTTCACAGATATTTCTTACAGATAGAGAGCACTGGCACAGTGAGTCAATAGCAGAAATTGTTCTCTTAGTGTTTATAGTCCAGTATCTTAGCCAGCCTCTATTCCACACTGCATCCCATTAACTAGAGAACCTAAGGAAAACCCCACAGAGAGAACATGTAAACTCCTCATAGATTCAACATTGTATTGGATTTGAACCCATGTCCATGGATAAATGACCACTGTCCTGTTACATTTGGAAAAGAGGACAAATATTTGTGACTTATATATTGTACATTTTAATATACAACCACATTTAATTTGTCTGTTCATCCATCCATCCATCCATTATCAAATTTTTTTTATTCCACTTGAGAGCATTTTATGCATCTTGTAATACATTTATTGAGCTGCAATTCTGAAATATTCTACACAGGGAACTTTATTTCTGAACTTCACTGATATCCTTTAACTTCTTATACTGTCAGCTGGTTTTGTATTATTTGTTTTAAATGTATTAGCTTAGATCGTTTCCTGTGCTGATTAATTTGAATAGTTGATAGTTTAATATATTCTTATTTGCTTCCTAATGTTCGTTCTGATAAGGACTTTTAGTGGCATTATTTTACATAAATAATGTTTTTGGTAAGTATGTTGTTTATTAAGCTATCAATTGTCCTTAAGCAGACCATTTTGAATCTTATTTGTAAGCTATGATGCGAGAAGAATGGCTTTTGTGTTGACATTTAACTATGTAATCTTTGAGACTCCATTAGGATTCGTTTACAGTAAATAATCATTGACTCTATGGCCATATTTCTGCTTTTCATGCCCCACTTTTCTATATACATTTTGAAACAGAAAACCATTGTCTGTACATTGATTCAGTTGTATATTCCAAAGTTATACTTCATTATTCTTGACTGTTATGACCAAAACAATGTATCTGTGCAAGGGGAGTAATCTGTTGAGGCCACAGTGCATTTTGCTTGAGGGAGAATGGACAATTGAAAAGTTAATTGCCAATCATGTAAATTATGTTGTCCAAACACATGTTGGTATAAACTTTTCTGAAATAATGTGTACTTTATTTGGTCACAAGAGCATCTGGCATTTTAATAGTATATGTGTGCTACATTAGATCAAGCAACAGAGACGCTTTTATAAATTCAACTGCAATTGTGTCTATTCCACCACATTTACAACAGAAACCAAACTAAATATAGAATTCCAAAAAATTGGACTAAGCAATTTAGCGTATGCCTTAAAGGTATTGATTGTGTTTAGTGAAGAGATTTGTCTTAATTTCAATAACAACTAAAATGTCTGCATTCCAAGTAGTTTTTCCTTAGGCATTCAGCAGCTAATTTCTTGAACGGACCTTCAACCTTGGAATATTGATGCTGTTAGATACTAGGGACTGTTTAGATGTTAGGCTCAATAGCTCTAGAGTTCTAATAGTAATCAGGGAATGATCAGTCAAACCTTATATTAAAAAAAAGAACAAAAAAAAAACAAAAAACAAATGTGCAAACCAAAGACAAACGTGTCACAGCCAATGCTGAATGGGTTGTGGATCATCTAATATAATGGATTAGCAGCTCATTAAAAGCATGAATCTGAAAATATTCAGAATTTGCACTAATGGAAGAAGATATACCAGCAATGTCATCCAGATATGAGACTGACAGGTCTTCTCCTCCAAAATGATATAGCTTATTGTTATAGAACACTGATTCCAAAAAAGACCTTCACTGTAACTTTAAGTTACAAGCTGAGTGTTTTTAGAAAACACAAAATAGCAATTAGTAAAAATTATGTAACTCAAAAACTGCATGCAAATGGTATTTATGTGCTAATAAACATACAGTTGAGTATTGTTATGTGCATTCTTTAAAAAATTATAAAATTCTGCTATTTTAGGAATCCTCTTATTCTAGTACATAGTCACAGGCTGCTGAAGTCCATCTGCAAAGTATGAGATACAAGGGAGGAGCCTACACTTGACAGACCAACAGCATATCACAGAGTACACATGTACATCTGTACTAAGGGCAAGTTTTAAATCAGCAGTCAATCTGACCTTTGGATCTTTGGGACATGTGAGGAAACAGGAGTACCTGGAAAACGTGCAGACTGCACACTAACAAGGCATGGGGTGTATACTCTGGACTCTGAAGATGTGTTGCAGCACGGCTAATATTTGCATAACAATGCCATGTTATAAAATTTATATAAACATTTGTATAAAAAAAGTATGCTCCTTGATAGTAAATTATTTATTAAATATATTATGTTGTTTGTAATTATAGTGTAGATTTAAAAAACAGGAATTTGAGTGACAAATACCAACCAGAATTGATATTGATCATTGTTATTGATTTTTATCAATCACATTACAATAAGTGAAAACTGTGATCTATAATACATTCCAGTTAATATTAATTCAAACTCAACACTTCCTCTATACCCAGTTCGGAGAACTACAGTAATGTGAAAACTATGTACACCCAATGGAAATTGTGACCTTTTTTTTTTTTAACATATTTGAGCAGGCAGACAGTAGATCTTCATACAAGCAGTGCCTACAGATAAAGGTGATGTACTTTAATTAAAACACAAAGCACTTTTGATATGGTCAGTATGTGTAAGAAAACCCACGGGCATCTTGCAACTGAAGAATTTTGCATGGAAGAGTGCTTCACCGAGTTGATGTTGGAGTCTGTGGGGCAGTTATACAATATGCCTCATTTTTGCTGAAGAGGGGCAATACCAGGTTCTAAATCCAAGAGTTTATTTACTTTCCCACCCAGTAGACTATTATACCTGTTGATGTTTTTGTTGAATAAATGGTTGAAAAGGCAACTTTTATTTGTGTTTTTGTTCAAGCACATTATTTTTACCTGCAAACACTGCATGAAGATCTACTGTTTGCCTGTTTTTGCAAGATAAACAAGCAGACAACAATACAGATTTCCATAACGGATAGATCCAGTCCCTGGTTAGCAATAGGGCTACTGTTGGCCGAAGAGGGAGGAGATGTATCTGGAGGCAGAAGGAGAGGAGGAAGGTAAAGAGAGTGGAACTGAGGGTAGGAACTTTGAATGTTGACAGTATGACTGGTAAGGGCAGAAAGTTAGCTGATATGATGGAGAGAAGGAAAGTTGATATATTTTGTGTGCAAGAGACTAAATGAAAGGGGAGTAAGATCAGGTGGATCGGAGGTGGATTCAAATTTCTCTATAATGGTGCATGGAAGGAGAAATGAGCTAAGAGTTATTCTGAAGGCACAGTATATCAAGAGTGTTTTGGTGGTGAAAAGAGTGTCAGACAGTGTGATGATTATGAAGTTGGAAATTGAAGGTGTGATGATGAATATTGATAGTGCATATGCCCCACAAGTTGAGTGTGCGATGGATGAGAAAAAAGATTTTCTGGAGTGAGTTTGATGAAGTGGTGGACATTGCACTCAAGGGATAGAGAGTGGTGATTGGAACGGATTTCAGTGGACATGTTGGTGAAGGGAACAGAGGGGATGATGATTTGATGGTTAGGTATGGTGTCTAGGAGAGGCATTAAAAAGGTCAAACGATAGTGGATTTTGCAAAAGGGATGGACATGGCTGTGGTGAATATATATTTTAAGAAGAGGGAGGAAAATAGGGTGATGTACAAGAGTGGAGGAAGATGCACACAGGTAGATTATATCCTATGCAGAAGAGTCAATCTGAAGGAGATTGATGACTGCAAAGTGGAAGCAGGGGAAAGTGCAGTTAGCCAGCATAGGATGGTGGTCTGTAGGATGACATTGGAGATCAAGAAGAGGAGAAGAGTGAGGACAGAGTCAAGGATTAAATGGTGGAAGTTGAAAAAGGAATACTGCAAGGTTGAGTTCAGGGAGGAGGTAAGACAGGCACTGGGTGGCAGTGAAGAGTTACCAGACAGCTGGGCAACTACAACAGAAGTGGTATGGGTGACAACAAAAAGAGTGCTTGGCGTGACATCTGGACAGAGGAAGGAGGAAAAGGAAACCTGGTGGTGGAATGGGGAAGTACAGGAGAGTATACAGAGAAAGAGGATGGTGAAGAATGGGGATAGTCAGAGAGATGCAGAAGGTAGATAAGAGTACAAGGAGATAAGTTGCAAGGTGAAGAGAGAGGTGGCGAAGGCTAAAGAAAAGGCATATGATGAGTTGTATGAGAGGTTGGACACTAAAGACAGAGAAAAGAACCTGTACCGATTGGCTAGACAGAGACCAAACTAAGAAAAATGTGTAGAGGTGAAGATATGCTTAAGAGAGGAGAGGAATGAAGATCAGTAGGAACAAGACAGAATAAATGTGTGTGAATGAGAGGGAGGTCAGTGGAATGGTGAGGATGCAGGGAGTAGAGTTGGCGAAGGTGAATGAGTTTAAATACTTGGGATCAATAGTAGAGTAACGAGGATTGTGGAAGAGGTGAAAGGGACTGTGGAATGGGTGGAGAAGAGTGTCAGAAGTAATTTGTGACAGATGGGTATCAGCAAGCGTGAAAGGGAAGGTCTATAGGACATAGTGAGACCAGCTATGTTAATATAGGTTGGCAGCTGTAGGTGGCAGAGTTAAAGATGCTAAGATTTGCACTGGATTTGACGAGGATGGCGAGATAGGAACAAGTACTTTAGAGGGTCAGATCAGGTGGGACAGTTTGGAGACCAAGTCAGAGAGGTAAGATTGACTTGGTTTTAACATGTGCAGGGGAGAGATGCTGGGTATATTGTGAAAATGGATGCTAAGGACAGAGCTTCCAGGCAAGAGGAAAAGAGGAAGGCCTAAGAGAAGAGATGGACGTGGTGAGAGAGGACATGCAGATGATGGGTGTGACAGAGCAAGATGCAGAAGACAGGACGATATGGAAGAAGATGATCCACTGTGGCAACTCCGAAAAGGAGCAGCCAAAAGAAGAAGAAGAAGATACTTAGTTTACACATGACTGTCAGTGAACAGAGAGTACAATTTGTGGTAGATTCTTCGGGATATTGAAACATTGTAAATGTTAAAGAGGCTCCGCTTGTTTATTTCAGAACAGCACTGGTACCTTCTTTCCAGATTCTTGAACATTGGACCATGCTTCATAGAGAATTTTATTTTCTATTTTTTAACTGAAACATACAGTATCATGCTTTTCACATTTAATTATATAGGGTAGATTAACAGTGTTTCTAATTTAATTTAAAAAGATTATGAGCACAAGCAATATAAAGTAAGATATCAATATACATTTTTTATGGTTTTTGCATATTATCTAAATAATGTTCTAGAATTAATTGTAAATTCAAAACTATCTGACAAATATTTTTTTTTTATTTCATGAAATTATTTGATAGTAATGTATTCCCAAAACATATGATCTAATGAGGCAAGTGCCTAATGATGTCCTATACAATTTTGACCATTTTCCCTAAAATTTTTAGATGACAGTGGATTCATTGTAGGTGTGTGCACAACATACAGTTTTTAACTGAATTATGTCATGCTTTGTACATATTGATGAAGAGTGTATCTTCTTGAAAGCTGAGCTTCCTGAAAGGACTTGCTGTTTAGGCTGCCCAAGATCATCCAGGGGCACTTGCAGTTTTCTTTTACTTAAGTTGCTAGGCTGCATATGGTATAAGTAGTGTGTTACTGAAAGGGAACAAAATATTTGAGGTTTAATTCCCAGGTAGCAAACATTTTGACAAAAGGTCTGGTTACTAAGTTACTTCCATTAATTTAAATTCCGCTATGCAAAATAATCAATTCCAGACATCCATAACCTATACAGCAACTGACAGTAGCATCTTGCCCTTCATTTGCTCTAAGTATGCTACCAATGTAGAGACATGAGGTGCCACTGGATTACTTGTAAATTGGAGATAGTAATGGCAGGAGCAAAGAGCAAAGCATACAGTGAAGAGTTTAAGCATAATTTGGCTAACCAAGCATATGCAGTTTCATTACTTTCAGCTCCTTACATAATCTAATAGTAAATGCATTCAGGACTCAATAATAAAATTGGAAATTTGGTAGTGCCATTCCTCTGCTCTAGGTCTTAGAAAGTTTTAAAAAAATACATATATACATAATTATTTATTAGTGTCCTGTTTAATACTTCCCATCAACCTGCAAAAAATGAATTTGAAAAGATATTTGTTTTTCATTTTTTGTGACAGTAACTGATAGGTATATAAACTGACCGTTAAAGAAAAACAATCCTATTTAAGCTTATATGCCAGACTGTTCTCTGGGAAGAATGTGCTTTTATTCAAGTTAATTCTAAATCCATCAAGCCTAAAATAAAAATCATTTGATGTATTCAACACATGTGGCAGTGATGAATATATCTAAGTAGTGTAGTGAGAGATAGATACTTAAATAGATAAAACTTTATTACACTGTAGTCTGAACACACAATAGAATGACTATAAAGGAAGAAAATGAAAAAGAACAAAAACATCTGACTTGGCTGTTAGTCACAGTGAGGCATTATAAAGATGTATTTCTGTTGGTATAAAGGAGCCCCACTAGCGTTTTCTCACACATTTCTGCTAAATAATTCATTGGCTGGAAGAACTCAGTGTGTCAGAGAGAGGATGTGCAGCGTTGTTCATCATGGCAAGGTTTGTTTTCATGCTGTCCTTTTCTACTTTTCCCAGGGGGTCCAAAGTGTGTCCCATAACTCATCATGCTCTTTTTAATTAGTTTTTTTTATTTGGTAGGCCATTCTAGAAGTGATGTTACTGGCCCAGCACTCCACAGTGTACATAATCGCACTGGCCATCACAGAGTTATAGAAGCTAAGAATGATGTCACTTCCGACATTAAAGGAATGCAGTCTCCTAAGAAAAAAGAGCTTGTTCTCCTCTTTCTTATATACTTCCTGTGTTCTGAGACTAGCCCAACATGTCATTGATGTGGACTCCCAAGTACTTGTAAAAATTTACCACCACTACAGCCACTCCCTGAATAGTGACCAGACACAGAGCCTCTTTGGTGTGGTGAAAGTCAATATCCAGTTTCTTGGAATTGATGATGTTATGTTCCAGACAATTCCTTCCACACCAAGAAGCAAAGTTCTCCACCTGACTCCTATACTCTCTCATCCACCCTTATCAAAACACCCCATAAGTGCAGAATTATCTAAGAATTTCTGCAAGTGACATGACCTTGAGTTATATTTATAGTCAGAGGTGTACAGAGTGAAGAGAAAAGGAGACAGGACTATTCCTTGTGGTGCTCCAGTGTTGCTCTCATTCATTTTAGAAACACAGTCCCTGAGTTCCCCAAACTATGATCTGCACGACAGATGCTACATTTCCCAGGATGCCATAGGCTCATCCACCTGCATATCTCTGACTCTATCCCTTAACAGGGATGGTATTGTCTTATGATCCCATATGGAATATTTTGCAAAAGCAGACCAGGAAGGATTCAAAGACAATTGCAAATAGCATTGGTGATGTTAGGCACCTCAGTTGGGGTTTCACATTCAAAAAATACTATGTTCAGAATTGTATATTATTTTGTATGAACTGTCTCCTCCTGAGTGGAATATCATAGCTTAATCAATGCAGATTTGTTGTATCTAAACTCAGATTTGCACATTTCTGTGATCAGATATTCCCATTTGAAAGCTTTTTCCTCATTTAGCAATAACTGGTCCTCTGGACTCGGGTGCTGCAAGGGAAGCTCAGGGGCTGTCTAAATCTTTGATTAATTAAATGTAATGAATGTCACCCTTTAGCACATCAAGTTTAAACTTGCAATATTATACAACGGAGTACTTTTCTCTATTCTTTTTACTAAAGTGTTCACCCAAATCTTGATAAAGTTATTCTGTAAGGAGATATGTGCCTTAGATTTACATTGTAATGGGTTTTTATTCTTTGCTAGATAGCCATAAATTACTGCCTGGTGGAATGTTTTTGGCAGTATATAATCTTCTCTAGCTTTAATTATGGATAGCATTAGCCAGTTAGCTTTTTAGAAAATTCTGCTGGATAGCCATCTGAGCCTGCAGCGTTCCCAATTTGTTAAGAATTATAGTAATAGCATCTTGAAATTTTATAGAGCTTCACAAGTTGTGCAATTTCTTTTTGCACAAGGCAGTTGGATGTAGAATCTATCTAAGGAATCTTTCGTGAATGATTTAACTTGAGCATAAGTTGCTTTTGCCCCTTTTGTGGAAAAAATTCTGCTTGTAATTTTTTTGTTTTTTTTTAAACTTTATTTTTGTTCAGCATTGGAAATATCAGTAAGTTTCATTCCCATCTGCCTTGAAATTTATTTTTGATAAAAGCATGAAAGATTAGAATTTCCTACATTTTTCCCACAGATGCCTCCAGAAATGCATTAGTTTATATAAAACTGTTAATTTGTATAGATATACATTTTTATTAAAATGTTTTGCAAGTACTAAAGAGTTTATTTAGCAACAGCAAGTGAAGTTAATAACACAATGTAATATTCTGGCAGCACTGGTCACAAGACAGTAAACAGCCCTGAACGCGATCCTCTCACACACACATGCATACATCCACACACTCACGCAGTGCCACTTTAGAATTACCAGTTAGCTTAAAACGCACATGTTTGTAGAGGGCCAAAATAAGTGTAGCAGGTGAGAAGTAATATTGCCATCATAACTGCAAGAGTTAAAGAAGGCCAATAGGTCAGTATCAATTTAAAAATAAAAAAACATTTTTTGAGAAATTGCTATGCATAAGAAAGTAAAAGGAATACTGACTTGATTATCAGTGGAGAAACTGGTACAGGTTTGACAGATTGTAATACTTAGGCAATATGCAAATGCAACTATATTTTTTTTATCTAAAGCGTGGTTTAATAAACTGTCAATCTCCTGCCATTTATTAGAGCTAATATTGCTAACTAAAGACAGGATATTGACTATACATCTTACTTTGAATCTGCTTTCCAACCACTATAATATAGTACTTTCCAGAGTTCAATATTGTCTCAGTAGATAAAGAAAAGGAATTCCTCTGTGAGTTAAAATTCCCACTCCTCTGCTCTTCTTGCCATAGTTAGTGGAAATCTGGCCAGTCCAATTTTTCTCTTTTCAACGTTGATTAAAACCTGCAGCATTATGTCTGACTTTAAAAAGCTGAAATGTGATTGCATTTTTTCTTTTTAAGTTCATGATTAGTACGTACCTTTGATCAATGTTGTGGTGTTTTTGTATTTAGAATTAATTTTCCTAGGTAAAGCAACATATACAGTATACTAGATCAGTGGTTCCCAAACTTTTTCGATTCTTGGCGCTCATGTTGAATCCAGGTTTTTTTCAAGGCGCACCATACAAAAAATCAAATACTATTTTGCAATATAGCCAATAATTTATTTTTTTAATTAAAGGGTTAAGTAAAAAATAAATAAAACATGTATTTAACATCACAAAAAATGTAATTGAAGAAATTATAATTAGTGGGATTGTGGTGTGGTGGGTCTGCGGCTACGAAAGATTGGCAGCTTTTAAATAATCCATTTGCCGTGTCAGTCTCCGTGGGGGCGATCATGCAACCGCGGGGAGTTGATGGATTAATTGGGGCGAGTCGCACCTGCACTCCAATCTTCATTACGCTACACTCAGGCCCGCGCGCCTGTTGCCGCCTCCATGGGTCATCTGTGCCTCTGTCCTTAGTAGGCGCCCACTTACGCTTCAGTCTGGCATTGATTTCAATTGAGCAAGAGATAGTTGAATATCTTAATTATTCTGAACTTATTCATGCCAGTACCAAGATTCGCAAAGTGTCTTTTGTGTGAAATAGATTTCACTATCTGCTGGTAAGTTATTTTATACGGAAATCTGAATATCTCGAAAGTATGAAAACAAGCTTTAAAACCGAATAAAAATGTAAAAACTAAATAATGTGGATCTCATCTTCATAAAATAAAAAAAAAATATAAAAAGCAAAACAAAAAGTGCTTGGCCTAGCTATTTACCTCCACGTGCTGCCTAGTGGAAACAGCAAAAGCTGGCTAAAATGTAGCTTTATCTGTTAATGTATCGTCACTAAAGACATTTATGCGGGCCCACTCCGACCTCCATCACTCATACCCTTCACTCAGGGCCTTGTACGACAGTCTGCGCTGACAGCCTGCAAATTTGGCTCCTGTCAGTGTGTTACGGTTACGGTTGTCAGTGTCAGATGGAAATCGTCAAAAAGTGATGGTTGTAGATGCCGGGAAAATGCATTTCTGAAGCTCAGAATGCAGGAAATTGCTTGGCGGCCGGAGCTCTGCCCCGGACCCCGTAGCTGCAGGGGTCGGGCCCCTTACAGGGCCCTCGGTATCAGTTTGCTTCAGGCCCTAAATTGTCTAGGGCTGGCTCTGGGTTGAGACTAAAAAAAGTCACTTTCATTCTTTTGGTAAGGGTAAAATGTTCTATACTAAAAAATAAACTATGAAATGTTCCCATATCTCAATCAGTTGAGGTAGAAATTACTTATTCTAAGTAAGGCACACTCAAAATGCACAAATTCCCTCTTAACAGAAGACTGATAAGATCCTAAGATACTGTTTAAATATTTACTAACTACCACAAACACTCCTAATAAATTATGTATTGGGAGTAATATATAACAACTAATAGTAACTCTTCAAAGTATGCTATTAGTTGGGAATTAACCTAAGTGCAATTTAATTATTAGCACACAAATACACTTTTTCCTACATCTAATACTGAAAAGAAGGGGAAGAGCAAATTTAAATAACAATTATATGAACTATTATTAAGCATCTTTAATAAGTATTACTAAATATGATAATTTTAAGCAGAAGAATACTGAAGGATAGTATTAAAGTAAATAAGCACAATAGTGCAATGGTACTAATTGAAAGAAATTTGACAATTATGACGTTAAGAGAAGGGAAAGTAAATAATAAAACAGCCATGGAGCCCGTAGGTAGGTGAATAATTAAAAGAAATACATACAGTACACATTACCTATAATAGTTTACAGGTTTGAAAAGTGCTGGACACAAGTATTTTTAAAGTTTTTCTCCACACCCTCAGGTAAACTGTTCATGGAGGAATGGAACTCCCAACCGTAGCCTTTAGTTTAGGTGAACAGATGTGTCTACAATAAATATCATTAAATACTGCTTTCTTCTCAGTGCTCGACATGGGTTTCTGGAAAAATATAGATGTAGTTATTCTTGAAAAGATCCTCTTTCTTGTGCACACACACACTCACTGTAATATATTTTCTTTTGAATCAAATTGCATGGTGAAAGCTCTTGAAGAATATTTACAGGGTAAGCAATGTGCACTTTCATCAATTTCTGGGGTGGTCTTAATGTGAATTTAATTAATAGGATTTCCAAATTCTGTTCATTCTATCTATCCCACATGCTTTCGCTATCCGTATCATAATGCCAATGCACATCTTGGCCTGACCAGTACCAGACCTATAGGAGAAATCCAAGCTAAAATGTATTCTACCCATTCCACCATGCTGCCCAATCTGATGCCAGCTTCCCCATTTCCACTGTGCTCCAAAATATCAGTCTGTGACATCCACAATCCCCTTATTCTTCCCATAACTTGCTCTTATAGACGTGGAAAGGAACACGTGTACTTGCTACCCAAATTTTATATTACACCTACCTCTAAATTGCCCAATTCTTTGCCAACTTGCCCAGTTCCCCAATCTCCCAAACCCACACCATTATGTCCGCACTCCGACCATAATATAAATCCAATCCAAATCTTCTGCTTCTGTTAATATAGTGCATAATCCTTAGCCATTTCCACTGTATTCCATAAATCCATGTCATACAGTCACTAGTCCTGTTTTCAACTGTTGCATCCCAGTTTATCATTTACCACATTTTCTTAATTTTTTTGATTGGAGTTACTGCATATTTCACTTACCCAATTGCATCGTTCATGTTCAACAGCTTAACTATTGAATCCTTCAACTGTCAGTATAGTTTTTTAAGGAATGTCCTGGTATTTGTATTATTTGTAAAATATCCTGAATGACTAACTGTTTTTCACTGTGAGAGATTAATCCCAAGGGGTTCTGGCATCACTATCCTCTGTGTCATTGTCTGTATCAACTCATAGGCTGTATTGTATCATTCTGTTTAGCTTTGGCAGCTCAAAGGATATTGATGTTTTAAAGGCAAATTGTGTAAACATCATTGGAAACAATCATGAGTGACAAAATACAGAATATTTCAGATGGTGGGTTGATAATGTAATTTAAGCATTGCTAATAGTAATTCCTTTTATTTATATTGCACCTTTCTCATTAGAGCCAGAGAAGAGGATACTTTAAACCAATACCCAAAAATTATTTTTCTTATATGTTAATTACCCCATATACTTTGTCGTAATGTGGTACATAGGGTAAGTAAAATATATTATTTTTGGGTGCAGTATTCCTTTAAGCACCCACCAGAATTTCACGACTGATGTCATCCTTTTTTAAGTTAACCTAAAAGTCTAGCTATTCTTTGTTTCAGCTTAATATGAGAGAACTGTCTTTTACAAATAAATAATCTTTCACACAGTGAGAACTGGATCGGAGAGCAGCAATCTGAAACTATAAATTTATTGAAAAGACTGAAAGCTAAGTACTAATTCTGAAGGTGCACCTACCAGGTATCAGTATTTACTATTTAAAGTGAAGTGAAGCTTAATAGTGTATTATTTAACTTGAATTGGTAGGAATCTTGGCATAATAATCTATTTTAACATTGTCTTCCACTGGCAAAATGTTGTGCCAATCTGTGAAGCTTTATTGTTGTCCCTTTTTTATGTCTCTAAACTTTGTAGTGCTTCACTTCTTTTCATTATAACCTGAATGGAAGAGCGGGCATCCTAAAGCTCTCTAATGATAGCATTTGTTTATGTCTGCAGTGATGACTCTCTGAGTCTTCGTGTCACAGAAGCGCTTGGTGCTCTTACCGGATATACAAAGAGCCATTCTGTTAAAAAAAACTACTCAAATGGACTGTAGCTTTTACAAGAATTTAAAATACTCTTCAAACAGATATCTTGGACACAAAGAAATGTGTTGCATTAAACTAATCATTATTTAGTAATACAACTGCCACCATATTTCCTCCATAACAATTGAATTAACTTCTACTTGTCTCTGTTTTTGCTTTTGAGAAGAAAAAGACTAATGAAATATCCATGTGTATGACCTATCACTTTACTGTAGTGCACTTTTATTTCACTTCCCCATTTTTTTTTCCCCACAGCATCAGCAGAAAACATATGAATAAAACCCTATGAAACGGTTGTGTGACTTAAGAAGATTATTATTCAAAATAATACCCTTCATGTTGGCTATTTAGGCATGTCTGCATATTTCATTATTCAAATTAAATTCTTTAAAGCAGTGGTAAAATATTAATTTAACTGTAGATTAATTCTGTGTACTTAGGAGCATGCATAGTTTTCCTTCAATAAGACATTATAGTAAATTATATGCTTTGCTGTATACTTGCACTGTCTTCAGAAATATGAGATTGTTTTGAGCACAGAAGCATGACCACTGTACAATTTTACAGATTTAAAGATGTGCACTTTCCTAGATGTAACTGCAAAATATTATGAGAAGTGCTGAGCCTGGCATCAGTCTAAAGATTTCCGCCTTGAGCTGTAGTGAAGATCTGTATTACTTGCCCTTTACTGTAAAGGGTAATGAGTAAGCAAGACTCTATTAGGATTTCTCTATGCAGAGACTTGAATCTGTGTGGATTATTCCTGCTTCAGTTGTCGAACCTACTGGGGTTTTTTCCATTCAAACCCAGAAGCATATACAGTATATCACAGATTACAAATACACTGCTTCTATTTGAATATGACTTTGGTAAAATAATAATAAACACAAATATTTTTCATCTGTTACCTCATATTGTTTGTATTAATGTCCAAGAAAATGGCTTAATCTCATGTTTTAATGTCCATGATAAAATTCCTGACCCAACAGTTGTGAACAAACAATATCAAAGTGATCATGAAAAAAATCTGTACACTAGAGATCATCCATATGTCAGATATTTAATCTTGTCCTCACCATGTCTTAAACATGGGCATTCTTGTTTTTGATGCTACACCATTGCATTGACATTCTCCTTGTTGAAGCACCTCAGATATGTACAAATATGAGGCATAATTTCCACCTCAGAATGTTTTCACTTGCTTTTCTTTAACTTGTAATCTTGTACTCCTCTCTAAGATTGTGTTTTGCTGATAATGTTGATATTATGTGAGCAGAACGGTAGCCAATGAATGAGCTGTTAGTCTGTTGATTATTATTATAAGGTTGATTTTTTTTATATAAAAACACCCACACTTATTTAGGACCTTTACCTTAGGGATACAAGCTTTGTTTTATACCTTCACCTAGAAATTCCTAATTTTAAATACGATAATTGAAAGCCATTCAGAAAAGTGGGGAAATATATTGGACTTATTGTATATGACATTTCTTACAGCAGGCAAGATTTTGCTGTATTGTTAATGACAGAAGTAATCTTATCATCTACCTGAAGTTAGTGTAATGTTATAGTGTTTGCCAACTGAATCTGAATACAAATTATATAACTATGAACAAACCAGAAACCCAACTCGTAAGTTGAGTCTGGGATGTAGTATTTTCCCAAGTAAGGGTTTTGTTCAGATTGCAAGGATGTTTGTTTTGGTAGCCCTGGACAGCTGTTCTGTGGCACAGAAAAGTGGCAAGGCTAGACAGGAAAACCAACTTGGGCAATAACAGAACCTCTACCTCTACTCTTCAGACTCCTTCAATTTCTGCACGCTTTGTGTTGTAAATTTAATTTTAAATTGATAAGTTTTCCATTTTTGCATATTAACCTACACTCAATAACCCAAAATGACAGTGAAAACATGCTTTCAGAAAGAAGTGCACATTTATTAAAAATCAAAAACTGAAATCTCTCTTTTATATAAGTACTCAGACCCTTTCCTGTGGCACTCCAAAATATGCTTAAGGCACATCCTCTTTGCTTTAACTATACTTGAGATATGTCTAGGACTTGATCGGAGTCCACCAGTGATAAACTGAATTGACTGGACATTGATTAGAAAGACACAGACCTGTGTATGTAAGGTCCCATAATTCACACTGCATGTCAGGGCAAAAACCAAACCATGAAGATCAAGGAACTCTCTGTAAACCTCAACGATAAAACTGGAGGGAAACATAAATCAGGACTCCTTCTAAAGCTTTGAGCATTCCCAGGAGCACATTGGTCTCTATAATTATGAAATGGAAGAACTTTGTAACTACCAAGACTCTTCCTACTGGCCATCCAACCAAACTGAGTAACTGGGCAGGAACGGTCTTGGTCGGGGAGGTGACCAAGAACACGGTGATCACTTTAAAAAAGCTTCAGAAGTCCTCTGCTCAGATGGGAGAAACTGTTGGAATGACAACCATCTCAGCAGCACTCCATCAATCAAGCATTTATGGTAGAGTTACTAGATGGAAGACACTCTTGAGTACACTGCAAAAAATGAAATCTAAGCAAGTGAAATTTATACCATGACATTTAAATCTTGTTTTCCTTATTGTTAAGAATTATTGACATCAAAAAATTTCTATTTATGATTATTTAGCTTACTTTAAGAAATCTTGTCAAGTAAATTTTGCTTACCTCATTGGCAGATTTTTCTGCTAAGTAAAAGCAAAACACCCATTTTAAATTTTTTTTTTGTCTAGTTTTTGCATATGCATTTTTTACATTATAAAAGACATGACAGTCCACTTGTAGTTTACCAAATAACATTTAAGAGACTCTAAGAAAAATTCCCTGGACTGATGACTCTTTGGATAAAACTCCAAGCACTTTTTCTAATATAAAAAGGAAACTCTCAACACCTGCCTAGCAACATCCCTAAGGTGAAGCAGCCATGTTATGGTAGTGGCAGAATGATGTTCTGGGGGTGTTTTTCAGTGGCATAGACAGGGAGGTTGGTCAGAATTAAGACAAGGATAAATCTCTCTATTATAAAAAGAATTCCTGGATAGCAAAAGCAAGGCGACGATATGTGATCTTCTTGGAAGTTCTTGGTAGACATTTAAAAGACCCGCGAGACTAAAGAGACTTTCCACGGAGCATCTCGCGGGGACTGTAAACATGAGACTTGGTGCCAAGAGATTGTCCCAGGGCCATCTCGCAGAGACGTGGAACATGAAATTCTTGAAAGACACACCCTACTTACAAAAGATATCCTATAAGAACACATCCATCAAAAAACAGTCAGTCGCAGTAAAAGCATGTAGTGCACTCAGATCCTGTGCTCTCAATACATATAAAGCATATAAGGACAATACGGAGAATAGAGACCCAAAGACGTTGGAGAGAAAAAAAGGCAGATAAGAGATTATGAAAGCAATGGAATTCGAAAGGCTCAAACAAATGATGGCGCAATACACATGCAGAGAAAGGTACAGAATATGAAAGCAGTAAATTAGAAAGTATTGTAGCATCCCTACCAGGTTGAGGCCTTTTTGGTTTTAAGTGACTGTTCGGTCCGATTGAGGGAGGGCGGAGTACAGCACGGAAGACTGATAGCAGGATATTGATTGATGCGGTAGGGGTGAGACACGGGGATGAGGGATTGGAGAGGGTGCTAGAAAGTTGTGTTTGGCGTTACGAAGTCAGCGATTGCTCAAGTAAAACTTTTGTGACACTTTATCATGTCAGTCGCTACAGTATCAAAGAAAAGATCGCATTACTGCAAAACAAAAGGTGATTAACCATCAGAACCAGGTGTAATTGAAAAAAGAGCAGGACAAATCGAGGTCAGAAATAAAAGGCAAAGAGTAGACAACAAAGTCTTTTCGCATTCGCATCATTCAATGCACAAAATGTGGATTTACACAATAACAAACCATACGCTATGAGAATCTGTGGTCCCGGAACAGTTAAAGCAACGACAAGTTAAATTTCAAAGAATACACAATTCGGTCAGGTGTATATTTATGACCACGGAGCAACGATGCAAATTTTAACAGGCAAAAAGAAAGGTAATGTATATATTCGTCAAATAACATTACACACAAAAGGAGATTGTGATATGCCATTCATATTAAAGTGTTTACAGTTTACTGTGAGAATAGCTTTTGCTATGACAATCAATGAATCACAGGGACAAACATTAGAAAAAGTTGGATTATTTATTAGAGAAACAGAAACAATATTCACTCATGGGCAGTTATACGTTGTGTTGTCACAATGTGTCTCAAGAAATATTGTTTTTAATGAAGCCTTTAAGTAAAAGTGCAAATAATGAAATTGAAACAATTCCAAAGAAAATATATATAATGTATATCCGATTAACCAAACACAGGGGTTGGCGAGCGAAGCCCCCTAGTATATCTTTATAAATAACATTTTTGTGGATAATTTGGATCTTAGCATTGTTGTGCTATGCTTTACATGCACTTTTTGTTATGTTTGTTGTCATTCAATACCAATGATTTCATGTTTACCCCATTAACTATGGACATAAGGTAAGGGAGGAAACCTGCCCATTACAGAGCATATGAACCCTTACATTGGGGCTATATCTAGTAGACAGTGGAGTACTTGGTGGAAATAAATATTGACATATTGAAACGGGGCATACTTAGGTGGAGGAGTTTTCCAAATTAATGCTTATTTCCATGAAAATATGTGCCCTGTAAAGTGCCTCTGTTAACAGTTGTTGTAACAAAGTGGCTATTGTAATGGCATATTGATTGTCACTGGTCACAGCTCCAATCACTCAGGTCTGATTCCTAGTCTGGTTGCAGTCATGAGTAGAGCTTGCATAGACTTCATGGTGGTGCATAGCTTGCATAGACTTCATGTGGTGTGTTTCCTTTAGAGTACCTTGGTTTTCTCCAACATTTCAAAGATGTGCAGTTTAGGTTACTTGGTCCGTGCCTTACATCTGTTTGCATTGTTCACCTGCACTAAAAGTGCTTGGAAAGTGGGTGGATTGATGGACTTTTCTGTCCTTAATTGGAAATGAGTTGTGAAGAATTAAATAGAATAAAATGCATTTGCAGTGGGGTTTGTGAATGCATTTTTAAATGCAGGAGTGTTGACCAGTTTTATTGCAGATTGTTCTTACTGTCTGTTTAAGCATTTTGAAAAAGAGATTAGCGGCTGCAACACATGTGAATGTAAATTTAATTATATTCCTTATCTTCCTAGCGATTTCCCATTGTTCAGAGATGTTTTCTTGTTTTTGTTTCATTCATTAATGGCACTTTGTACTAGTCCTTTTAATGAAAAAGTCTATTTAAATTACCATTATTGCATACTTATCACTTCACATTAATTGTTTTTCCATGGCTCTTTTATTGCCTCTTATTTTAAGTCATAACCCTGCTTTCTGAATAAATTTAGCCTTTAATTAATGCTTTCTTCACTATGTGGATGTAATAACATAAATAATTTGCTATTAATTAAGGCTTTGATGTTTTTTTTTTCGGGGATATGGAGTTTTTGACTAGGATTCTTTGGGCTTTCGAGATTTTAAATCCAGCACTGGTGATGATATCACCCATCACTGTTTTAGCACCCTGTGAATGCGACTTTTTTCATTAAGTAGAATCTTTTCTGGGTAGATAAATTTCTATTGTTTTTATTTTACCTAGCACAACTCAAGCCAAATGGTCAAATGGAAAGCTGCGCACAAAAATGATTAATGATTTTTCATAAGCAGGTTTCCTTTGCAGTTTATTGTTGAAGTCATTTCTCTAATGGATGCTTTTTCACGGTTTCCCTCAATAAATGAATGATTATTGCTGCTGCTGTTGCGGTGCAGCTCTTTAGGTTCGTAAAAAGCTGGCTGGTGAACTGCAAAGGTCATTCTTCACACCGAATTCATGTCCTCATTCTTGCTGCCCTGTGTCATTGTGGTTTCTTGACAGAAGATGCTGCACTGTTATTAATAGCCTGCAGTGTGAGTGGCGGCTGGTGTATCCTTTGGTCCTGCACTTTCAGGGAATACTGAATAAGCTGATGTCCCTCTTTTGTTCACAAAGCACATAATGCTGAAGCCAGAGCTAGTTATTTATTTTCTACTCAAGGAGAGACCCTTACAAATGCGTCTCTGAGAGGAGGAGGTGACAGGTGTTTTGGGAATGGTAAGCATCAGGAGTAATTAAGCTAAAAGACAGCGGCATACCTTCAAGCAGTACAGTATACACTATACATGCATAATTCATATGGAGCAAAATTCTACACTTTAGGCAAATATTTTATTGCTTGAATAATCATTTAATTTCCTTCTTACAAAAAGCTTAAGATATTCAGCTTGTTACAAGAAACATGCCTTCGGCACAGGTATACCAAGGCCAAATGCGTGAGATATATATATATATATATATATATATATATATATATAT